>VZTB01008047.1:548946-638057 GCA_013397245.1 Thryothorus ludovicianus | reverse complement strand
CGTGGCCGGACCCGAGCAGCCGCCCTTCGGCGCGTCCCCGGCCCGCGAATGAGCCCCTGCCCGCAGCGCCCTCCCCGCCACCGCTAGGCTGGAAAGGCGAACCCTGCTCCACAACCGGGAAAAAAAAAGCCTCAAACGTCCCTGGGGGTTCCCCTTCCTGTCATTGTCAACACAGCTGCTGTTCAAAGGAGAGACAGCCCACCAAATTCTAACAGCAAATCTACATAATTCAGAGCTGGACCTCCAAGCCAGACTGAGTCAAGTTCAGGTAAAAAGTCACAACTGCAGCCGTTCAAATAAGAAATCTTTCACTACAATTGTGATGAAATGCTGGAAGAGGTTGCCCATAGAGCTGGTATCTGCCCTGACCCTGGAAAGATTCAAGATCAGACTGGATGGGGCTCTGAGAAACCTGATGGAGTTGAAGATGTCCCTGATCATTGCAAGGACATTGGACTAGATGGCTCTAAATGTCCCTTCCACCCCAAATTCTATGATTCTATGAAATGGCACCAATTAAAATAGTCTGCTCTCAACTTTGAGACAACAGACAGTCATTTGTCTTCTCTAGAACTCACTGCAATATTTAAACAAAACTTTTTCAAAAGGGCTACTGCTACACCTGAGCCAGGACTGGAGCAATGTCCTGGGATGAACCAGACTGCTCAGCTGAGGGTCTCTTGCTAGGAAGTGATGGGAAACACCGGCTCCACCGCTAGACCTGCTCTCCTCACTGCATGTCCCCTCCTGGGGCCAGCGGCAGAGCAGACTGCAGGGACCCAAGTGCCAGCCACGAGCAGATGGCACTCTTGGCACTGCAAGACTGGAATTGCAGCAGCTGGTCAGAGGAAGTATTTGATGTTGGGAGCTGTCAAAAGCTTCCCCTCCTCGAAAATGCTTATGAGTAACAGGAGAAAGGCTTGACCTTTCCACAAGAGTACTGCTGTTAACAAGTAAGACAACATCCCTGCCATTCTGCTCAGCCTCCTCATCCACAGTGCCCATGACAGGGGAAGACAAACACAACAGCTACAGAATGCCCAGCACAACTGCATGGCTCCTTGCAGCTGCATCCTGACATGCAGGGAGATGCACACACTCTGTTGCATGGACAGCACAGCCATGGGCCAAACTGACACAATCAAAGGTATGTCAGGGCACAAGTCCCATTTCAGGATCTCTAACTTCAGCTACCTATGTTGATGTACCTGTCTTTTTTCTAACACAAGAGCACACTGGAGGAGGAAATGCTGCTTTAGAGAAAAAAGTGATTTTAATTCCTGGGTAGGGCTATCATAACCCTTCTATTTCACTTACAGAGACTACAGATGCACTAAAATACCATCAAAATAGATTTGTCATCCATGGATACAACCCTGTATCCATGGTTTCAGTAAAGAAGTATGCACCAGCCAGTACATTTCCAATCTTCAAGCACTTTGTTGAAGCACTTTAACAAGGCCTCTCTGTTATCCTCCTCTGGAAGGACAACGACTCTGAGGCTTTTTCAAAAATAAATACACAGTCTCTTTAAAATATTCTAGGTTGACCTTTCTGTATATTTAATGCACAGCGTTTCCAAAATAAGATCTGTTTTTCTCTGCAGGCACATCATAAAACACAGTAAGGCATTTTAATAATCCTCCAAATGGCCCAGCCCATGGTCATTTGAATTCTCTTTTGTGAGCACCACTCTTTTCATTTCTGTTCCTGAAATTTCAGCTTCTTGATTGTGAAGCCTCTTTTCAGACTGCCAAGATAATTTTTAATTCATCTCTTGTACCTCTAAAGGTTCCTCCAAGTCAAGGACATCAGAAACTTTGTAAGCCAACTTTTCAGCTGCAGCATCCAAATCACTGATCAAGTTATTAAATGCAAGTGGTAAAGGAGAGAATTCCTGCAAGGTGTGATCAGGCAGGTTCTATTTAGGGGGGTCCTGTTGGTGGCTCTGTGTCAAAACATCAATTCCTGCCCAAATGCTTCTTTCCACACAGCTGCTCACCACCCTTCCGGCAATTTCACCTAAGACTGTTATTTCCAAACTGCAATATGCTTCCCTTGAAATCAAGCCCTGAGTCAAATTAATTTGCCTTCCAAAGGGGATTATGAAGGAACAGGAGGAGGTATCAGCAGCACTTACATGAACGGTCCACAACAAGAAGAGTGGCAAGAGTGGACAAGTGGATACACAGGACAGAATTTGCAAGGCTTGTGCTCTAACAAAGTCAATCACCATTACTCCAGTTCTAAAGCCTCTTTCTCTTGTTTGCTTATGAAATTTTGTGTGAGACAGCAGATACACCTAATCTATTTCCTCTTTTCTAAGACATGCTCATCTGCCAGACCTGGGAAATTGTCTGCTTTGAAACTATCTGTTCTTAGAAATCCATGCGGCTCTTTTAATGCTCTATGATTCAGTAAGTGCTTATATATTGACTGTTAGTTGCAGTCATGACTTGCTAGGGTTCAAAGTTAGGCTGACTGAGCTTTAATTCCCCAGTATTCTGTTTTTGCCACCATTTTCAAACATAATGACTGTGGTCAATCTTGTCCATGTCTTCTGGGGCCTCTTACACGAGCTCTGAAAAAGCATCCCTAATATGCTTAACAGCAGTCTCTGAATCATGCAGTACTACAGCTGGCACAATGTGCACAGTATTGAGCCAAAATATTAGAAAAAATGTATCACACTATGTTTGACATTAATGTTATGAAAAACATTCTTCCTCACCATTACTAATTCATATCTTTAAGGATTAAACAGGAACACTGGCAGCCAAAGGAAAATAAACATCATGGAACCACGAAGGTTATGCCTGTGGAATAGTACAAAAGGACCAAAAACACAAATCTCTTGTGATAAATTCTTTATACATTTCAGCCTGGATCTGGCTCCATTCAGCTCCAGGGTTTCATTAATGTTCTCCCTTTTCCCTGGGGTTATGTGAAAGAGGAAATGAGATAACGCCCAATCCGTCCTTGTTACAGCGCTGCAGCCCTTTGAACAGCACTCAGCAGCCACACTGACTAACACCATCGGTAGCTGCTTTCCTCCCAGACTGGCTGGCAGGGGCCCAGGGATCTCCCCTCCCAGGCGTGCTGCCACCGACCCGAGGCCAGCTGGCCGCCACCCTGCTTCCCTTCTGCCGCACCTCCCTTCTGCTCCTCACCCATCAGGAATCAGGAGAAGTGACTTCCTCCTCTCCTCCCAATGACAGCAAGCAATTTGAGCTTGGCATTGTCTCACCGGGGCATTGCAAGGGCTTGACCCACACCCCAGCCTTCACAAAATGCAGGCAGTGGCTTGGCTTGAGAAGGAAGCCCTGCATCCACAGCACCAGCAGCCATTCACTTGATCCTTGAATCTCAGAGCCAGCTCAGGATTCTCTGGATGAAGGATCAGGCAAGGTAATGTCTGTCTGGACTTGCCCACCTGGCCAGGGCTGGACCACAGGGCAGAAGAGAGAGTTGGGGCATAAATGCCTGCCCGAACCTGAGTGAAAATGCACTGCAAAGACTGGGTTTCATTCAAGCATGGTTTGTTCAGTGCTCAGATTAAGAAGCTGCACAGAATTATGTTATCTGTGGCAATCCTCCATGAAGATGTGAACTTCTGGATTACTGATCAATTGTAGCACTAAAAAAAGTTCATAAAGAAGTTTTACATTTAAGAACACTATTAGAGGAATAAATGTAGGCATCAGCAGAGGGAAAAACAAGTTATTACATACCAGACCAGTGAAGATGAGCTCAGTGATAGAACTTAATTGTTTGGAGGGGAATACAGTGAGTCATCTTTTAAAATTTTAAGTGCTCCCAGTAAAATTGCTCACAAGACTCCAAAGTATTTTATAGACTCAGAAAGAGTCTGTGTGCTCTCCAATTTAAAAACTCCACCTATGAATAAGTGTTTTGATTATTGGACAGCCTTCACATTATTAGCTAGGTCCCAGTTTGAAGAAATGTGTGTTCCAACACGAGACTGCCTTCAAGTTTTTTCTTACTGGCTGACCTATTTGCATATACCTCAAGAAACAGATATTATTACCACATACGTGTGGCACTGACAACTTCTGTGCTCACAATTTGCCCTCCCACCTCACCCACCATGCTGCTCTCTTCTCCGGCCTTCTCCCACCCTATTTTGGGAGTCAGAGAAAATAAAGAGTGTAAAGACTTGTATAAGAATTAATCTACTCCAAGCAGAAGGATTTTATAAGCAACTAGAAATGTATGCAACATTTCTTTCTGAAGGTAATAATAGCCCGAAGAACTTTTATTCAGATAGTCCTTCCTAGTCCACATGTCTGTCTTGTGTTTACTGCAGTAACCCTCAAGAACGACTCCACCCCTTTAGGTCAAGAGCAGTGAGGTCGTGGATCTGCGGAAATCACCCTTGTGATATCATCCAGTTCCTCTTCTGTCACCCAGAGGGATTGCCAGACCCTGTACACCCTCCCCTCCTTCCTCAGCACTCTCCTCTTCCCTCACAAGTGGCTTATCCAGGGACTTTCCAAGTGGGTGCTTTTCCAGCAGCACAGCAGGAAGGTGCAGTATTGTGTGCAGCAACAGAGGCACAAGTGTGTGCTCCCTGTTGTAAGGAGCAAAAAGATATCATTCAGAAGATAAAACTAAAATAACTTACCTGTAATTATTCACCATAAAAATCTTGTCTTTGACCTTACAAACAAACTTCGGCAAAACTACTACCAGGAACTGTGAAGAATACCAGTTTGTAGGAAGGAAATGCACGTATTGTACATATTTTAAAGTTCTTGCTATTAATTCTTCTTTATGCGACAGAAGCTATGCAATAACTTTCCAAGCTGACACCAGCATCTTTTTTTTTTTCCTGAGAAATAGGGACACTTTACAGCAAAGCAGCAGTGATTCTTATCTGCAAGAAAACTAAGGTACTACTCCATTCTGCTCACTGTAACAAAACTAATAATAAAGGGGAAACAAGAATACCTTTATTATAAATCACATTAGATCACTCTACTGCTTAGTACTGAATAATAGGTCATAACTAATTTAACATCAACAATTTTTTTTGCTTGCAATTTCACCTGTGGAATATTAGACATGTTGTAATTTCAGAATTGTATTCCTCTTGCAGTTTTACCTGATTTTGCTTATTTTAGGTCGGAAGAAGGGGATGTCAAGGCAGTCTGTCATTCCCCAGATGACTAACTGCTTTACCTATCAGTAGTAGCCCACTGGCTACTTCCTTCTACTATGTACAGATCTGGCTCTATAGTGTTTAAGGTCCTTACACTATTTGTCCTCAAGCATTCCTGTAAGACAAGGTGGTGTGGAACTCAGCTGGCAGCTCTGGAGCTGGGACAGAGGCAACATCACTTATCAAAGATTTGGGAGCAAGAGATGGGGCAGCACAGGGGACCAAATCCTGCTCTGGACTTGCATCCTTGCCTCAGACCACATGAAGTCTGGAAGATACACTGTAGCGGAAAGGCTGCTTAGTTAGAAATGAAGAGAAAAGAAATAGAGCAAGTTAACTTGAGCAGAAGGGAGGGATTTTAGGGCTCTCAAGCAAAGCCCTTAGCAGCAGCACAGTCCCAACTCAGCTTTGGATTTGCAGCCTACTCACTGGCTGGGCTGAGGGTCTCTGGCATTTAAGAGCCAGATCTGAAAGCGCTGGCTGGGGACACAGCCAGACAGGGGCTGTCCACTCCTTTTCCTGAGTTTTTTACACTAGGCAGTCTGAAGAGGGGGAATCACTTCCCTTGCACCAGTAGCTCTCTTGGGTGCTCCTGTGGTGCCCAAATTCATGTTCATAACTCCATGTGGGGTGATGTTGCAGGTTCACCTGAAGATTGCTCATCTGTCATGGGGAGCAGGATCATGTTCCTGCAGCCCACCAGAGGCCATCCTCCAAAGCACCTTGGCAGGCTCTTGCATTTTCATTTTTGTAGAGGGCAGGGAAGCATTTCTCTAAGAGAAAAGGAGCGGCAGGACAGAAGGAATCCAGGCCTGGAGGCACAGTGGGGTGGATCATTTGGAACACTGCTTGAATCACCTCATCTCCACATTTGCTGCACCCTGCCAGCCCTGACAATTATGGCACCACATTTGCTACCCCTTGGCCTCAGTCACCCCACTGGCTGGCAGTGTCCCCTTCCCCTTCCCTTAACTGTCCCCAGTAAATGGAGCATCAGAAACAGGCATTTCACTTTAGGAGAAGAAAACAGCTCTTTTGCCTGCACCGGGAAACCAGCCAGCTCCCATTCAAATCAAAGGGAAGGAATCACGTGGATGCATTTCAATTAATTGCACTGGTGAGGCAGGCTGCAAACAGGCTCCCCTTTCAGACAGACCCCTTCATTTGTCTTCTGTTGGGGAGGTGGTGGTGTATTCAGCCAAATTACCTGGGGGGTTCATTTCATTACACAGTGTCTGAAAGCTGGGAGGAAGCTGTATTTGCAGGGCGCTGAATTTAGCAGGGCCGTACGCTGGCGGCAAAAAAGGGGAAAAAAAAGAAAACTCTCCAAATTATTTTGATTGCATACTTCTATCAGTAAAATAATGTTAAGCTCGTATCCCCAATACACGTTAATTTATTTATTTCTAAATTATGTGCATTCAGTTCCAACATCACACAAGGAGGCTGGGGTTGAAGGGTTGGTTACAGTGGCTGTCATCTGCTCACTGGTACTGACCCATCTCACAGGCTTTTATGCCAGTACCACCATCAACTTTCAGAAAACCAAAGGATACATAACCAAAAGAAAAACAGCACAAGGCTTATTGGGAGCAAGAGTGTGTGGTATTTCTCAAGAACTTTTTTCTCTTAAAAGTAATTTTTAAAGCCTCTGTGGACACACACCCTTCATGAAAGAATGCAAGGAAGGAACATTCACAGAACATTCTAAAGGCAACCTAAATATGGGTCACATTTTTCTTATGCATATAAACGATTATGTTCAGATAAATAATTACTATTGTGGGTTACCTTTAACAGATAGATAAAAACAGAGGTCTGAAGTCAGTACTAACCTGCAGTGGGTCTTTGGCACTTCATTCGTGCTTCCTCTGACAATAGGCATTCCCATTTCAATTTTTATTTACTTCTAACTGCTATAAAAACAGCAAGTCATCAAGTAATGAAATACATCAAATACTCAGCTTATAAATAAGTAACAAGATCAACAACATCAGGAGTGAGGTAAGGTACAGGTCATTTTTATTTGTGTAGAAAATAGGGCAAACTTAGAAGAACAAGAGCAGTAACAGAACTAGTATTAGTTATATGCCTACTTTCCCCCTTAATTAATTCTCTTATAGTAAGTTACATGCTTATATCAATGATAGCAATAGATAAAGAAAATAAAAGTCCTAGACAGACATATGCTTTAACCTGGAACTTCCATAGGCACTCAAAACTTATGAACTTATTTAAAAATAGTGCTGTCATACAACTCAAAAAGCCTGATATACATCTTTCAGAATGACCCTCACCACCCTAATCTGAGCATAAGACTTAGCAGAAGAAATGGAAATTCCCAGATGTTGTGTCTGACAAAAGGTAAAGTGAATTCTGTGTATTAGATATTCCAAAAGAAAGAAGTTACTTGCAAAATTGACTTTCCTGCTTTCAATGTAATACAAATCTGCATGGATGCCAAACTATTTTGAACACAACCCATAAGAGAATTCATTCAGGACAGCAAAAAAGTGCCAGCCTAAACCATCTTTATTTTACTACTACTTTTAGATTATGGTAAGGCCAGTAACATACAATTACTAATCTTGATGCATTAAGAGAGTACGAAAATAAATTTTAAGAAGTTTGCTTGTCTATCAGACTCCTTTTTTGGTAGCTCTGATCTGCCACTGAAAAACAAGGCATCAGTCCAACATAAAGAATACGCCTGAGGAGGAGAAGAAAGTCTTTGAATATTACTCAAAAAAAAAAATCCAGTAGTTCTTGACAGAAAGAAAAAGAGGAAAAATGCATTTTCATCTGAACGCACATATGGAAAAACAATTTGGGCTCCTTCAATTTCAGGGGGGAGGAAATGCAGAGGAAGTTTCAATTTGAAAAAAAAACAAAGAAAACCAGAACAGCCCAAGACAACCACACTCAGCAGCCAGGAGCTCAGCCTTAGGAGTCCAGCTCCTCACATCCCCACAGAATCTCCTGTGTGCCCTGCTCCCTGCCCCACCCCATCACTGCCCTGCTGTGAAATGTGAGCAGGGACAATCAGCAGCAAAGCAGAGGCTTTTCGTCATTTTCAGTTCCTCCACGACTGTGAACATGCAACGCAGGAAGAGACAGCTGGCCAGACTGGGGCCGCAGAAACCCACTCATTAATGCTGGCGTCTGCGACAACGAGAGATTTAAAACAGGAATTTCCACCTCAACATGAGGAAGAACCTCTTTACACCGAGGGTGGCAGGGCACTGGCACAGCTGCCCAAGGAGGTTGTGGAATCTCCCTCTCAGGAGACATTCAAACCCCACCTGCACATATTCCTGTGTCACCTGCTCTTGCTGACCCTGCCTTGGTAGGAGGGTCGGACAAAATGATCTCCAGATGTCCCTTCCAACCTTAAGAATTCTGTGATTTATGGGACACATTTATTATTAATTTTTGAGCTTCAAAATAAGGGGGAAGAAGCAGTTACAGAAACATGAAAAAAACACTATCCATGCTAACTACTTAAAAGGAAACAAAAAGAGAAAACCAACAACAACAAAAAAAGGTGAAAACAAGAATTCAGTAAAAGATGTGGTGTCAGGCATGTACTCTAATTTCAAATCTTATCTTTCAGGCTGGGCCTCTGGCTGCTCTTCTGAGCCATTTCAAGTTACTTAAAACTTCTTGCAGTCATTGCAGATGAAGCAGTTCAGATAGGATTTGCTGGGAATCTTCTTACAGCAGGAAGTGGAGACAAAGGCAGCAAAAGGCAGAGACAGCTTGAGTAGAAAAAGCTGATGCAGTAAGAGAAGACTTCAGATGATGGACGGTGGGAGGGAGGGGAAGGCAATTACCATAATTGGTATTTTGGAAGCCACAGCCCATAATGGGAAACAATGAAGTTTCATCCTGTAAAGTCCAACATCCCACATCCCAATATGTTCCAGATTTATTAGCGGTTAACAGTAGATGCTTAAAAAAAAGCACAGGAATTCCAGTAAATTAATTCAAGACAGTAAAAAAGTCAGAGAAGATGACATACACCACTATTATATGAAACACAGTATGTGAAATGAAAGTAAGACTCAGGGGAGCACCTTCAAAAAAATGGTTGGGGAAATATTTCTGAACTTCTGCTGACATGCATGAGAGCAGCTTCAGATGCTCAGTGGTTCCCAAAATAGGAGTTGTAACCCAGTGCCTTCTCTTCCTGAGTTCATTACAGAATAACAGCTTTTTAATTATCCAGATTTAAATAATCCTGAACTACTCTGTATCTAAAACTTGAAATTAAATCAGATTTTCTCAAGAAAATGCTCAAAGTGGCCAAAAATTCCTTTAAATTCTGCTTTTTCCATGTCCATGACTTTCAGCCTATAAATGTCAAAAGATATTAAAAATAAAATTTAAAATTAAATCAGCTCTCAGCTTTAATCATAAGTGCCAGGAACCATGGAACAGCAACTAAATACTGGAAGAGGCAAAAGGGAAGAAAGAGAAATGAAGATAAAATTTCCTTATTGTCAGAAGATTCACAGGATTTCCCACTGAATTCCTTTCAGCTAGGGAGGTCTTCATAAATATTCTATTTGTATGTGGATAAAGTACAATAGAAACGCATGGTTTTATTAAATTTTAAGGAATTAAGATAGGCCAAGCACACTAGATGGCACATACCTACCCAAAGGGAGGGATGAATGTTACTGGGGGGCTGTGCTATGCTGCCATCACCTTGAGGAGAACACTCTGCTTTTGGGCTCAGAGCTACAGCCTCTGCTCAGGGAGGAGGATGCTTTATCTTCAAGCCAATCATTAATGTATGCTCAAAGGAACCTTCCCAAACACAGAATAATCAGTCCAATCAACCTGGAAGTGAGAGTATAAAAACAAAGGATTTGCAAACCACTAAGGAAAAACAGGGGCTGTTTTTCCCTCATGAGGTAGGAGATGAAATGCCAGTTCAGGAGTACCTCATTGCTGATGTTCTTTACAGCAACACGTTGGGAAAGCAAAGGCTTCCTTTGTTTCGTTTGCTGGTTTTGTGTGTTTGTTTTTAAGCTTTCTTGTTCCCAAGCAAACAACAACAACAAAATCTGTATACCATTCCTGGCTTGCTCTCTGACCTCCAGCAAGTTGCCATTTCCTTGAAATCACAGTTCAGAGACACAGTTCATGCACAGCCTGTTTCACAGCTTCTTGGGTGGGTTCAAACATGCTGCAGCAGGATGATGCTGAGTACCAGTCCACTAGAAACTATCCTACCCTGACCAGATATTTTTTAAAAAATTATGGCAGGTAACCTGTCCTTCTATAAAATGTACCACCATGAAGTTACCTTCAGTCTTCCAACAGCTGGCATAAATTCTGTACTGCGTGCACTGCCCAATTAAACACAGACATCATCTGTGCTTGTGTCTGACCATGTTTGTCCCACCAAGTGGCATCACACAGAAGTATAAGCCAAGCCCTAAAATGCACTTAAACTTACCAGTGTGCCCCAGAAAACTGCTAACATTTTTTATCTTTCAGAAAGTGGGATAGGAAACAGAGTTCCTTATAGCCCTAATGAAATCTGCAATCTTCCAGTACTGTTAATTGGAATAAAACATATCTAAAAATGCTAGCCCATTCTAAAACACCATTGTAGCAGAGTTATCCATGTCATTTTACTGGCTTTTAGCAATCACCGTAACTAAAGCATTCCCTCTCCCACACCCTCAATTTTTGGGATACTACAATGGGAATGTTGTAATGTGAAAGCAAAAGTAGTCCAATCATCTGTTTAATATCACATTTACTTAATAATGCAAGGGCAGCAAATCTGTTCTAACATTCCCTTGCAACTATCCTTTACAGAAACTGGCTTTTACACAAGCATTTATAAAGGAGATAATAATAGGCAGCTCTGAGCAGCCCAACTAAGTGCCCAGCACTCAGGAGAAATCACCAGCATAAATTAATTAGAAATGCAAAAAAAAAAAAAAACAACCAAAAAACCACTCACAGAGACTTAATGTGAAATCATAACAATTGTCCAAAATCAAATCTAGTTCAAAGGGAAGAGGGAGATGATACCAAATTAACAGAAAAACTGTTCTTACCATCAAACCCAATAAGGTGTTCTTAATGTCACAAAAATACATGTATAATGCAGACTAAGGCAAGAAACATTGAGCAAGCAGTATAAATTTTTTGAAACCACATTAGAAACTGAAGTGACTTAGATATTGTGTTATATTCACCTTCCTTCTTTAACCTCTTCAGTACTGAACTGCCTGGCCACAGGCGATTCAGAGCCCCACAGCTTGTGGGATGCATCATACATTATTAAAATCCTCTTGACCAAGCTGATGTATAAATGTTAACTTCCCTGCTGCTCTTTTATTCATGTGTATCATTCACTAACCACTGTTACAAGGCACAGCACTTCTCCCCTGCTCTCTCTTTCTTGAATGAGTTTCTTGCTTTGTCAAAATTCAACTGGTGCAGAACACCACCAGCCTCGGAGCGGATTCATGTGTCCCCAAGAGATTCCCTGACCTCATCTCTGCCAGAGGCAGAGTCTGGCTCTCAGGCAGGTCACCAGGAGTCCCACAATCCACAGTTCCAGGGACTCCAACCCCACTCCAATCCCTACCTACTTGCTGCAGTAACTCCACTGCCAACCCAGAGCCCGTCTCCCTTTCACAAACGAAACTCAGGTGGCGGTAAAATTCACACCTCAGAGGGGTGTGACTGAGGAACCACAAAAGTCCCCATGAACAGGAACCTCCTCCTTGCTTACCCATCCATAACCACTTTGTTCGCACCATGCAGGCCACCACCAAGTGGCTACTGGGCTAAAAATGTAAATCAAATGATACCAGTTAGCAGTACACTGGGTTAATACTCAACTTCTTAACACTTCACTGCACAAGACTGAAACCAAACTGTCATTTGGGTTCTGACCCTACAAGCAAGCAGATCTGTGGTGGCAGTGACTCACTCTGCTTTTCTGATTTTTGTTTTCTTTCACACATTTACATTTGCCTGGCCATTTGCCAAACTATGCAAACCCAACTGCAGCGAAGAAAAAGGCATCACAGAGATCTTTTGAAAAATCCTGTAAGTAAAACTACAGGGTCATATATGTTATATATATGTTTTTTATATATATAAATGATAATTTTTAAATTAGATTCAGGTCATTTGTATTAAAAAAAAAGCTGAAACAGCTTTATAAAAACAAGATATAAAGTATACAAAATATACTTTGCTAGGTATCGAATCCAGTGTATGACAACTTCAGCTGAAGGAATTTATCTCTAGGCACAGAGATGTGACATATGGGCCAGGCATGCTGGACTCATCTGTCTAATAACCAGCTGCTCGTCTTTAAATATGAGAAATTAGAAATTAGGGAAATATCTTCCTCTTTGCCCCTATACCTCAGACAAAGCAGCAAGGTGTCAAAGCTGACAGAACTAGTTTCCAAGCATTAGCAGGTATTTTGTCTAATTTGGCCGTTGATATTCCACTTACGGACCCTTAAGACCTAATCAAGCCCAGTTAAAGAGGGCAGTGGAATTTCAATTGGCTTTGAGGAAAATTGGTTAAGAATTGCTGTCTCAAGTCTATTAGTTTAAGACACTAACCTCCAGAATTTGCACGTTATCAGAAATGTTAAACAGTGAGAAGTCAAATATATGGTCATTTCTTCTTCCCTAACAACATGCTGAAGATAATCAAACTGGTGCAGAATTCTCCATTTATATGCATACAATCTTGAGGAATTGTCACAAAGCTTCATTAATCTATTTCTATTGAAGTCAATAACACACCCCTTCAGATCTGAAAAGAGCTTGATTGTGAGTAAGGAGTCATGCAGGCAGTAACAATGCAGAGAGCTTTAGTGAAGCAGCAGCACCATGGCCAGCTAGAACTGAGCTCAGTTTGGCTCTTCACAACTACTGAATAAGGCAACAATCCCCGACTTCAGCAGTTTCCTGTCTTCTCCCCCGTGCATAAGTTATGAGTGCAACTGGCTCACAGCATCATGCCTTTGTGATGAAGAGAAAGCCACTGCTGCAGTGCAGGTGGATGAAGCACTGAAGATGTGTGTCCTCCGTAAAAGCGCACATTTTTTAGCACAGAAAATGCATTTTTTACAGAAGCAAAGAAACAGGATACACCTGAGGTATTAGGAAATCAAATATTGTAGTATGCCACAAGAAGGTAATAAAAAAATAAGGCTGGTTATTAGACAGATGGGTCCAGCTTAAGAAAAAACTCTTCTGGTGCTAAGAAAAGACAGGAGAAGCAGAATTACTGCCTGGTGAGGTGGCCAGGAGGGCTCCCACACCCAAATTACTATGCAAGCTACTACTGCCTTGTGTTTGGATGCTCCCAGATGCTGCTACTTGTTTCCTTCAACCCCTTTGTTACTGACACGGAGCACACTTTGCAGGTCAGCGCAGGAAGGCCATGAGGACAGGCAAGGCAGGAAGGTCTGTAACCTTCACCACCCCTCTGGGACTCCTCCCCTGGCTGAGCTCTGCCGTGCCACACCATCCACTTCTCCTCTACACAGCATCCTGACCAGGGGCAGGTGCATCTTCCCAGCACAAAAATGTCAAATGACCATTTGTGCAGGCAACAGACAGAACCAAAGCACCCCCTGCCACGGTGCTTTTGGTGCCACACCATCATCTGCTGAGGTTTTAAAATCTTAATTCCTGATGGTGCATTTCTTGCCTTGGGAAAAAGGCTTCAGAAGAGGCAGCCTGTCTTTATTTATATGCCTGATCAGGCAATTGCTAATGATAATTTGGAGACAAAACCCTATTGCAACACCCTATTGCATTGTGCTTGTACACAACGAACAGAGTTAAGGAAAAATTTATGTCAGAATCACTTTAAAAAAACAACCAACTGTATCTTCTCCTACCACTCTTCTTACCTGTGTGGTTGGTTTAAATATTTTATGTGTCAGATAGATATATGTTACAAAGAGGCTTAAAAAGAGAATACAGAACACAGATGCACTCAACCCCCATGAACTCTGGGGGTGAACCCAGGTCCTGCTAGCTGAGGACATGTGTTTTGCACTTGAGTTCTTGGCTTCAAGGAAATTTAAATTCTAACTCATAACCTGACCTCAAGAATTGAATCTAAGGGTTATGCACAAGCAGGACTGTATTTTCTTCAGACTAAATGCATTAATTTGATTATTTTTACTTAGATACATTTCACTGTCTATCAATTTCTGAAAAGTAAGTATGTCCTTTTTAAACATTTTTATTGTTCACTTTAAGATAAGAAGACTTTAAACAAATAAGATCTCCTTGTCCTCCCTGACTCCTCTTCATATCATAAGGAAAAAAACATAGGAAAAAGTCTTCAGTAAACGCAATTCTGTTAATGCCCTTGCAACACTTCCACTCGACCACCAACTCAGCACCAAAACATGAACCATGAGATCTCTTGGTATAAAGAAATGCATTTTTTTAGCTATTGATTTTTTTTAAATTAATTCAGGAAGACCCTGCCTTCCCTGCATCTCCAAGAACATTACTATTTAAACCATGAACACAGAGCTGATATATTATTCTTTCCAAGTCCAAAAAACCCTTCTGACTTGGAACTAAGGCCCTGCTCATTTTGCATTTGCTTTTATGACAAAGGATTAATGATAGGTTAAAAAACCTGGACTCAGCAGCTTTTCACTATATTCCCCTCCTACTGTGGCAGGGACAACTAGCAAATGCAAACCAAGGAAGGAACATTACTCAATATATAAGAGAAAAATCCTCTGCTTGACATTTGTACCATTTGTACCCTTCATGTCTACACATGCTGGACACTAGCAGACAGCTTTCAGTGGGAGGACAGAACCCTTCTTTCCACAGAAATTACCACCAAGCCAGCCACCCTAGTGATGGCTGTGATGACTACAGCTGCTCCACTGGGCACACAGTGACTGAGATTCCAGCACCTGCCCCATCCCATCCCTTCTGTGAACTCTGGTGCTTGTTTTTGTACATGCATGGAAGTACAAAACTCTACATTTTTAACTCTGTGCTACTGGACTTAACAGAAAATCCATTACTGAAATCAAGCCACTACACGGCTAAACATTACCAAAATCCATCAGGTAAAAATTATTAGACCACTTTTACCTCAGATGACACAAAATACTCGTGTAATCCTGCCTTCATTGGGAATCTGTCCTGCTTGAAACTGCCCTGAAAAGACACCAGTATCATGCAATGACATTTAACTTCTTGAATGTCTCTTTGAAGTACAAGTTGACAAAGCTATTCATAAATTAACAAACAGCCCAAGGTGAGCAGAAAGATTTCCCATGAAACTTGAGCAGCAATGCAATATTGCTGTTCTTGGATCCTTTGCCATTTTATCATGCGCTAGTAATTCTCCCAAGGGTGATATTAAGGATCCTCTTAACTGTACTGTTTGCCCATCTCTGCATGGAAATGATAAAAATATTGATTTTCACATTTCTGACTCAGATGCAATTTGACACAAGAAGTCGAAATTATTTCCCCCTTGCAGTGCATCAGAAATCACAAGCACAGAGAGCTTCACTCACATCAAAATGAAGCAGCCTTGTTAATACATGACACTGAAAACAGTGCTTCATTTGCTCTGTACCTTTCAAAATGAAGGCAGCAGCAGATTTTAATGCAGGCTGTGGATAATAGAATTGTTTTGAGCTGGAAGAGAGGTCTGCCTTGGGCAGGGACATCTTCACCTCACTCAGATGGGTCTGAAGAGCAGCAGCTGCAGGGTGAGATTTGCCTCAGGTATGAGCTGACCTCAAGGAGCATTCCACCTTTTCTTGAGAACCCGGACACATCAGACACCCCACCACCCCTGAAAACCCCCGGATCCTCTACAGGTCCTGCTGGAGCAAAGTTTGATAATTCCCATCCTGCATGTGACAATAAGGAAAATGGCTTTCAGTTTTAGACAAAGTTTGGAAATGCTGACCTTTAGTTTTACACCATGCATAGCCACCAGCAATATTCCAGCCCTCCTCCCTCACCTCATCTGACTGCAAAGCTGTGGCACAACTCATCTCTCCACCACCCAAAGCTAAACCCCACATGGTGACCAGACGGCCCCATGCCAGTGCCTAAAGACATCCAGCTTCCAGCATGGCATTAAGGGAGGCTGCACAAAGCCATTTCAGAGGGACTTCACATGAGCAGAATGCCCATGGAGAAGGGGAGCCTTTTCACTTTGAAAAGAGAGAAATTGTAATTGTGAGAGAATTCAGCAGAGGGGGATTCATCCCAGGGCTGCGAGCCCTTCAGTTCCTACCCCCCTGAGACAGTCCTGGCTCTGTGAGTTTCTTGTATTTCTATATTTTTTATTTTTTTTTTAATGTGAACCTGAAACAGTTCTTCAGTGTTTGAATGAGCAGGAAATCAGCCAAAACAGTAAGACTCACTGACCTTTGGATTATTTCAAACAATTAACAATAAAGTGCTATTCTCTGATATAATTTCAGAAATCACACTTCTTTGGTGCACAACAGCAAATGAGCTCACTAAAGGGGCAAAAGGAGGTAGATTTTTTTTCTGAGAGATAAGTACTTTTCTAAATAACACCTACCCTGAGGATCATATTTATACAACTATTACAACAAACAAGACTTTTGAAAGTCCGCTATAATCCACTAACGAGAAAAGATCAAAGAAACTAACAGGAAGGCCAGGATGCAATCAAAATATTTGATCAGTGAGTGGTTTTGTACCCAAGCCATAAACTCAAGGGCACTTCAGTGGAAGCTGTGGGAGGAGAAGCTGCTGTGAACACCTGGTGATTATGTGGTCACAGAAGATGGAGCCCCTTAGGGGAATCCTGACGCCCCACTGCCATCCCTCCCTGCACAGACACCACCACTGCCCACCACCCCCAGCTTCCCAACATTTTCAGTGCAGTTATTTTCAACAAGCAAGGGTGGAAATTTTACTCGTTCTAAAACCCACCACCTCCCCCGCTGAAGTTAAATATTTGGCCTTTGGTAAAAGTAAATGGATTTTTGTTTTTCCTTTCAGAGCGGTCTCACGATCTCTGTGTGACCCCAGTGGGAGGACAGAGGGAGGCAGGGAGACCCCACAGTGCACTCAGAGCACTGCCAGAGCTCAGTGAGTGTCAGCCCACTCAGTAGCAGAGATGGGTGTAATAAGCTTTTAAATACTCCCTTTCCCCTATTTTTTTAAAGAAAAAAAGAACAAGGGAAAAGCTACTGGTATTTTCTGATTTTCCTCCTCACACTTTTTTTTTTTAACACTTAGCAAACATTAAAAAACTAGATGTTTAAATGCAACTCCAGGTGATTATTTTTTTTTAAATAGCAAATTCTCACTTTCTTGAAAGGCTTTACTTTTACTTATTTGTACATTCCCTAGGTTATCAGCACATTTCCCTTTGCTTTTCTGAGAGGACCATACATGTCCTTGTAACCAGAGAAGTATGGGAAATCGGATGGGAAACATCCAACTGTGTATAAACACTTAAAGCTCAGACACTCTAATACAAAACAAGTACCTCTCTGAAACAAACATCTCCAGATGTTTTAACATATTTTTATATATAGATAGATATATATAAGATGTGACTCAGGCACGGAAAGCCAAAAGAATGTTCTCATTTCCTGAGACTGGCTAACAAAAAGGAAAAAAAAAGTGAACAAAAGAACAAAGATTCAAAAGTCATCTCTTTGTTAACAGCAGCAGCTTTAAAATGCTCCACTTCAAATCCTTTTTCATATAATCAGAATATTGCCTCTCTCTTGCTACTGCATAGACTCACAAAAGGAAACGCAGAAAATAGAAAAAATGTTTTCTGGGTTGTTTAAAATGCTACAGAAATGTCTCATTAGAGAAGTGCCTGTCCTTGTTTCAGTTCCAGTGAAGCTCATTGACACTCCCCAACAAGCCCCTCTCCCACAGCCTGCCTCTCTCCAGGCCACAGTGGCTGAGAAAAAGCCAGCAGCCACGTGTGCTGTGGCTGCAGCTCTGTCTGCATGGCAGCACCCAGCCTGCAAGAGCTCCCAGCACATCTTGCTCCATTTTTATTTTTTCCAACAGTACAAGTGGGTACAAACAGCATCCAGTTCCTCTGAGACCTGAAAGCAAAGGGTGAAGAAAGCCCATGGGCATCTCCAGATCATGAAGTCGTGTCATACCAACAACAGGTAGATTTAAACAGGCATCAAGTTGTGCCACTATTCTTTCTAACCATAAACTAGTGTCAGGGAGGCAGGACACGGGATTTCCTTCCTCTGAATCCTTTGAAGGTGAATTTCTGCAAACCAATTGTGTGAGTATTAGACAAAACCACTGCCGGTGTGGTTTCCCTTCAGGCTGGGCCATATGAGGGCACAGCAACCTGCACAGAGAACACACTCAAGTGCACTTTCTGCAACAGAAAGTAAAATTGCCCAGACAATCCTCCCGCAACAACCTGCAGGCATGTAGGTGATCCCTCTTCCAGTGCAACAGAGCATGGACTCCCAATCCTGACACCAGACCCAGGACAGCCGCAAGCAGTTCCCAGACCACCACCAAACACTGCTCCCAGCAACTTGTCACAGAACTCCAACTTACACACTGCTCTCTGCACAAATCCATGCTTCCGCTGAAATGGGTATTGCCACCTCTCCCAGATTCTTCCCCATGGACATCACTGCACCCCTAAGATCAAGGAATCGATCCAGGTTGAGACAAACTCAGTTTAAAATCTATGTATCTACCAATCTCCCTCACCATAGGTTTTCAGCTGGCTCAAGTCCCTGGTGCTGGCATGAGAAATGTTGGGGGACAGAAATGTGTGGGTCACCCTAGGCAGCTGTAGCACAACCACACACTTAATTAAAATATCTCTGTAATCTGTGGGAAGAGCAGCTGCCCTGGCATGGTCCACAGATGGTCTGTCCTGAATCATAACACTGGCCAGAGCTGGGTCTGGGAGACAGCCACTGCCAAGTGAATCTCAGCCCACTTACAGCAGATCCCCGCAAAAATAAGTTACTCAATACAGCACAAATTGGTCTCTGCCATGAAACACAAGTCTGTCCTGCTACCAACACAGCTCACAGCATGGTGGCCATATGCAAAGCTCAGCAATACGTGCCTATTTGCAAGCATTTCCTCACAAAAACCAGAGGGTTTTGCAAGCAGAGGCTGCTGTGCCAATTCAGCCCTGAATCCGCAGGGGCCGCTTTTCCCCAGCAGTGCTGGTGGCATCCCCTGCTCCCCTCCTTGCCAAGCGTATTTTTCATTCCCAAATCAGAGGTGGAGTGTGCCAGGACACACCAAATGAGGACGCAGGGGTGCTGTGGTTCTGCAAGGCAGAGGCTGACAGCCAGCTCCTTGTCCCTGCCAGGCAGCTCCCAGCCCCAGCGGGGATGGCCAGGCCCCCACTAAAGAATCCTTGCAAAGTATCAGAGTCCCTTCTTTCCTTCCCAGGGTAGATTTGAAACTAATTCTCTGCACGGTTCCCTCTCCCCACATCAATCCCACAGCTGCTGAATGTCAGTGTGGGGTCTGGACTGAAGCCACTTTGCCATGTTGTTGCCTCCCAAATATTTGCTGGCGTTAGTGCATTACTTTGCTGTGGTCTTTCCCAGGGTCCCCAATTACAATAAAACAATATATTAATACAGAAAACCCTTTTAATTTTGAGTTCAACAACTATCCCATGTTGCTCTGGCCACCCAGGAAATGTTCATTACAATGCCTTAGCTTCCCAGATGATCCACATCAATTCCCCACCCATGATGTGAGCAATAAAACTCCCTGGTTTTAACTCTATTATTCACACCAGTTCAAGTTTTAGTCAGACAACAGCCCATCCACCACTGTGTTCTCAGTTCTTCAAACTACTTAATGCAAGAAGCGTTTGAAACAACCCTAAATTCATGTGACTAAGGATTCCTTACTGAATTCTACAGAAGTGGCTGGGTGAAGTTTTTTAATAAATCAAAAAGTGATGAAAAGAAGGATCATCTGAGCTGAAATTCAAGAACTTCTTATTTAATGTATAAAGAAAAGCAATCAATATGAAAATTACAGAGCATAAAACCTCCTCTTGGGTTCCAACCATGTTGTAATGCTACTTTTCATGCACTCTAGGGTTCTCCAGACTATGCCATTTTGGCACAGGAACGTGGTTTCAGGCCACTTTGTCCATAGTTTGTCACTGGCCGTACAGTCAGCTTCTGGCATCCTGGATAGTCTCCAGATGCTAAGACAAGTTCAGCAAACTATTTGACATAGAGAGTTACTGTGGTACACAAAACCAGCCAAGGAAATTACAGTATCCTGACTTTTTCTCACCCTGCTTCTATCTTCTTAAAAAACAGAAGACAGCATTTTCATAAAGACTTACACACCACAGGAAGGGAAATGCTGAAATAATTGCAGAGGAGCGTCCCAATTTGCAGAAAAAATATCATCCCCAGGGCACAGTCCCCTGCTACATTTTCCCTAATTGTCAGACTGAATTAGGACCTTTCACCCTTTCTGCCCCAGCAGCTCTGCACAGGCTGTTAAGGGTGACGTGCTCTGTAACACATCCCAACAGGACAGGAACAGCAGACCACGTACACGGCTGCTTGGTTCACACTGTGCATAGCTCAGACAAGGGAAGGCTTTGGCTATGAAAACGTGACTGTCAGTTTCATTTTCCTTGTCATCAGCACTTGCCATCATGGAAAGACCTGACATGATTAATTTCCCCACTGACTATCAAGCTGCTTTTAGGACAGCTAATAATTAAAGCCCTTGCACATTGAAAAGTAATAAGAGATTGCATTATGCTATGGAGTGAAAAACTTTTGAACTGGGCTTTGGAGGAGAACAAAGGACAGACAAATCAGGATATGTAACCTAACACACAGCATGAAGCCACAATTGCAGGAGCTGAAAAGCTTGCCTTAAGTGCTCCAATAATAAATATTTCACTGCAACTTGAAAAAGAATTTGTTAACTGTGCAAATCACCCTCTGTGTATTGCAGACTGTTAATGGTTCTCCTGCAGTAACTGTATGGAACGAGTTCTAAGAAAAAGACCTGTGCACTACAACTGAGACCAAACTGCAACACCACATTTAGCTTCTTATTTAGAATCCTCTGTCAAAGCCAGTGACACCATGAAGTGCCCCTGTTTTTCAGTTTCACAGTCTACAGTGGGATAAGAACTGTAAATCAAATGAGTCTAGTTTTTCAAGTGTAGTTATACTTGGAATAAAGAGGACTTAGCTTTTCCCAGTATTTTGTTGCATGCTGGCCTGTATTTCTTGCTACAAAGAAAAACTCAGTTTGTTCTAGGAAACTACAAAAGCTTAAGATAATAATGGTTCTGAACAGAGAAGCTAATGTTTTTCTCTGAACTGCATATGAAACTTATTCCAATGACAACACAAGATGAGTTCAGCACAACTAGCTGAAAAAGCTGCTCACAGAACTCAGAGGACATTTATAAAGCAAGCAGGCATTGCCACAATGAGCTATCAGCCCCAGGCAGCACACCAAGCAATCATGAACGACTCACCACTACCCAGCATCGACCCACTGCACATCCCTCCTTACCCAAATCCTTCTTTGCCAGGACAGAATCTGTTCTCCCAGCGTGATGCTGAGTGAGAAAGCTGAGCCTCAGCAATGACTGCTCAAATGACAGCAGCACCAGACTGCAAGTTCCTCTAGTTGCAAAACAAAAGCCACAAGAGTGACTCAAGTTAAAAAAGCTTCCATAGAACAAAGAGGGGGAAAAAGAAAAGGGTTTAAAAGAAAAGGATTTCCTTGTGCATACCTGCTAACCAGATGTCTGCTGTTTTTCTCTGTACCACATCTGGAGAGAGATCTCAAACCATTCTTTTTTGTTTTCTCCACCAAAACTCAGATTACTTAAACTCTCGAAATCAGACGAAAAAGTCAAGATACAAAACCCCTTAAGAATTTCAGCTTGTAGAGGCCTTTGAGATCACTTTACACTTTGTTAAAAAGTAGGTTTGAATATAATAGACACATTTTTAGTGGATTTTTTAAATCCAAAAGATCAAAACAAAGCAAACACATCCATTTTTAATTTTCCTTCCTTGTATTTTACAAAATCAAAATGCACCTTTCAAGAGCCCTACCCCTTTGTTTTGACTTCAGTGGACTGAAATAATTTATAGAAAACCCCCTCAGCCAGATAACTTGGAAACAGCTCTTCCAAAGGAGCAGACTCCACAGTCTCACCACTGTGCCGCCCTATGAGATGAGCAGCCCTGCCTGTCCTGGCTGGCAGCTCCCTCTGCTCCCTCGAGCCAAGCTTCTGTGACAGGGAACTGCACAGCCCCTTGTCCTCCATACAGCGATTCACCCCAAAAGAATGGTGAGAGGAACAGAGGAAGCCAACCAGTTTAGGCAAGCCATGTCCAGCCTTTACTGGGCAAGCAGTTCTTATTCAGGGCAGCAGCAGCAGGACTCCAGGCTGACTCTCGGCCACGGGAGGATTTGCTTGGCCTGTAGGCAGTATGATTGTTCCTGCAGCTGTGAAAGGATGCTTGAGCCACCAGCTGTACCCTGGATGGCTCTGCTGCCACCAGCGTTTCCCTGGATGTGCTGGCCAGCCACATGCTGCTGCAGGTAAGCTCCCTGCTGCTTCATCTCTGCAAGTTTCTGCAAGCGGGGGCTCTAGTCTGACTTTGTCTCAAAATCTCTCGCTGTGCCAGGGGTGTAGCTCAGTTCACATCCTTGGAAACGTGTACCAGCAGGGCAGCTGGCCCGCTCCCTGACAGCTCAGCAGAACAGAGCCAAAAGCGAAATTCCTCTGTTTACCTGGCCAAAGAGGCAGCTCAGCCGAAGCACCCGTGTGGGGCTGACAGACACAGAGCTACCACACGGACACAGCGTGACAGACACAGTCACGACTGACTGACGCTGGCAGTACAAATACTGACAACCCGGCTGTGTTCAGGAATGCAGAAAGAATCCTGGCCTGGAAGCATCTACCACACACTACGAGAGCAAGTGGCTGTTGGAACATCTGAAGAAAAAACAGTACATACGGACACCTGAATCACATTATTGTGTTTTTCTAAGCATGTGGCTGCACCACAGCTGGAGTGAAAGCTGGTCAAGGCTGGTGAGATCCTGCCCAGGACATCAGGGTACCAATCCTGGGAGCAGAGCTGGCTCATCTCGCTCAGGATGGCACCATGGTAGCCCAAACTCAGCCTGACTTTGCAAGTGCCACAGCTTTTCTCCAAAGGTATGGCGGAGAGCTGGAGGAGCCTGCAGGAGGAGTCGGGTGCGGGAAAGATAAGGCAGTCTTTAGACAGGCTAAAGTTTGTGTGCCAGCAGCCATCCTGTACTTGCAGTCCAAGGCAGCTACAAAATCAGTTTTTCCTTCCCTCAGCTCCAGGTTTTGACATATTAGCACAACACTTCGCCAAGTACTTTAATTAGGTTATTTCTCCCCAAGAAACAACTGCACAGGGCAAGGCTTTGAAACGCTGAGCAATAAGCACAGCAGCCTTTGCTTTCTGTAGTCCACCCCACTAACCCGTCCCCAAGACAGGACTGCTCGGTAATTGTGGGATATGCATAAAACATCACGAATTTCACCACATCCACACCCGAGGCTATTGAGTATGATGCTATTAAAACAATCAGCACCCGCCCAGAACAGGGCGCCTTTTAAAGCACTGACCATCAGACCGCGCTCACGCCGCAGCTCCGGGTGTTTCCCTGCCCGCCCCGGCAGGGCGCAGGGCCCGCCCCAGCGCTCCGAGCGAGCGGCGGCGGCGAGCAGGGATCCCCGCAGAGCCTCCCGCTGCGGCTCCGCGGCTGCCGCCGACAGGGAAAAGTTTCCCGTGGAACGGATACTTCACAGGGGGAGCAGCGGGGACACCCTGCAGGACTGCGGGCCCCTCGTCCCCTCGGCGGGACCCCGGCCCGACCCCGCCGGCGCCCCTGGGAGCAGCGGGNTGGGATCCACCGGCACCGCCGGGAAAGGGGATCTGGGATCCACCGGCACCGCCGGGAAAGGGGATCTGGGATCCACCGGCACCGCCGGGAAAGGGGATCTGGGATCCACCGGCACCGCCGGGAAAGGGGATCTGGGATCCACCGGCACCGCCGGGAAAGGGGATCTGGGATCCACCGGCACCGCCGGGAAAGGGGATCTGGGATCCACCGGCACCGCCGGGAAAGGGGATCTGGGATCCACCGGCACCGCCGGGAAAGGGGATCTGGGATCCACCGGCACCGCCGGGAAAGGGGATCTGGGATCCACCGGCACCGCCGGGAAAGGGGATCTGGGATCCACCGGCACCGCCGGGAAAGGGGATCTGGGATCCACCGGCACCGCCGGGAAAGGGGGGAGCACCGCCGGGAAAGGGGATCTGGGATCCACCGGCACCGCCGGGAAAGGGGGGAGCACCGCCGGAAAAGGGGATCTGGGATCCATCGGCACCGCCGGGAAGGGGGGTGGCACCGCCGGGAGATGGGATGCATCGCCCTGTCCGAGAAAGGGGAGATCCCACCTCCGGAGTTGGAATCCACTGCCCTGCCCGGGAAAAGGGGGAGGCACCGCCGGGAGATGGGATCCCACACCGCCCTGCCCGGGAAAGGGACGGCAATCACTGCCAAGAGCCGGGGTCTCCCCGCTCCATGTGCTTCTTCCCGCTGTGCCCGCCGCCGTTCGCCTCCTCTGTGAGCCCTGCGGGAGATGCAGCGGCCGGAACGCCCTGCAGAAATAGGTGAAATAGGTGCCTGGGAGCGGCTCTTGCTGGTTTTGTGGTTTTCGGCTTTTTTTGGTTTTTTTTTTCCAGAACCGAAAATTGCTGTTAAAACCAATTCCAAGTATTTTCACTACATGTATACTACGTGCAGTATGTTTCCTACACGTGGCTGGGTAGTGCAGGATAATTTGTAGCAAGAAAGCTGTCACCTCAGCTTGGGAGCCAAATACGCTCAGGGGAATTTTACTGGAGCCAGAGTCCAGTTTAAATGAACAGTATTTAAACATCTAACAGCATTAATAAGAAATGGCATGGGGAAAGGCTAGCAACTCGCTCAGGCTCAGCAGTTCAGAAAGTAAACGTAAGAAAGTTACCTCCAATGCTGCCAAACCTGGGGCCAAGCCTGCTGCTTCACTTGAAGAGAAGCGACCTCATTCCAAACCAGGCATGTTTCAAAGGCAAAGTTATGGACAAGTGAAAGGACCATAATAGGAAAGGTGAGATTATTGAGCTGGCTTTATCGCTACCCATTGCTGTCCTTAATATCAGAACAAGGAAGTGGCATGTTGGAATGAAAAATGCAAATATTTGCCTGCCAGGATTAAGGAAATATCTATATGGCTCCAAGAAGACAGCGCAAAGGAATATGCTAAGCCAGTGAAAATCAGCATAGACAGGGAAGAGTGAGCACAGATCAGAAAGAATAGCTCAAACATGGAGCACATCTACTTTGGTATCCATCCAAACCAGGAAAAGAACGTAAATTTTTGGGACTATGATGCACAAAAGGTATTTGATGGCTGTGCCAGAAGCATGAGAGGACTACAGCTGCAGCAACACAGCCTGTCTATAGTACCTTTTTTTGTTTATTTGTTATTTTGCTCCTTGGCAGTTTTGCTTGTCAAGATGAGAATCAAACACAAGACTTCAGCATCACAGGGAATAAATTTCTGTGTAAAGAGGAAAATAAAGTATATGGCTGAAAAGGGAAGGGAGGATATGCCAGAAGAGGGGGATGTGATCCTTACTCTTTACTCAGTACTGGTCCAGACACACCTGGAGGGCTGAGTCCAGTTCTGGGCTTCCCAGTACATGGACATACTGGAAAGAGCCTATTGAATGGCCACTAAGATTTTTTAGAGACTAGAGCACCTCTCCTTTCAGGTGAGACAGAGAGCTGAGACTGCTTAGCCCGAAAAGAAAGCTCAGAGACATCTTGCTAATTAAAAAAATACCTGAAAAGAGAGGGTACAAGGAGGAAAAAGCCAGTGCCTTTTCAGTGGAATTCAGTGAAGGAATAGAGGCAGGGGAAACAAACAGAAATACAGGAGATTCCCTCTGAACATCAGGGAAATTTTCACTGTGAGTGTGACTGAACACTGGCAGAGGTTGTCTGTGGAGTCTCCAGCCTTGAAGGTACTCCACAGCTGTCTGGACGTGGTCCTAGCAATCTGACTGTAAGTGGCCATGCTTGAAGAGAGAGGTTGGACAAATGACCTCCAGAGCTGCCTGCCAACCTCAACAATGGTGTGATTATGTTGAAAATCCAATCACACCACCCCCCTCAAATAAAAAAACCCAAACTCACAAAACAACCAAACCCAATCCCAAAACACCCACCCATTTTAATGAGTCTATCAGCAAAGCTTTCTTATATCATCTAAATAAGGAAGTACTCATTCTGTGCCAGCTGAAGGTAATACAACCCTTTTGGTTATTTTCTAATCTGCTTTGGGCAGTCTGCCATTTCTTGTAGGCAGCTTCATGAATGTCTTTAATTAACCTCAGCTTGTCTGCAAGGGTTTCAGGGTCTCTCCTCCCGGGGAGCTGTACAGGGTGGTTATCCCTGGCTGCTAAAGAGCAGCACCTCTGACCAGCACAGCCTGAAACAGCAGGGAGGTGGCTGGGCAGGTGTGTGACTGCCAGGGACATAAACTTCAAAACAGTAAATTCTGGAAATAATTAACAGGCAGTGCCAGCCAACAAGTGCAGCCGTTGTGGCGCTTCCTTTGGAGAGCACTTTAATGGATTTAACAGCAAGTGAATTGCACCATGTGCAGTTTTCTAGGGCTTTTAAAGATGAAATTCCTGAAGTCTAGTCTGCTAGCAATATAATCTCAAAGCAGCAAAGGCATTCTCATAGAGAGTGGGAGAGCCTTCCCCAAACATGTACAAGTGCCAAACACTAAGTACTAGCAGCTTTTGGAAACCAGGAAAGGCCAGGAATTCAGTTTCACAGTTTGCCTCCCCAGGCTCTGTGCACTTTTGCAGCAAGTTTGTACCTTGGGGTCTGATTTAAATTTTTGTTTTGTCTTGCTTTACAACAGAAATAACAATTCTTAATTGTGATTAATTTTTCATTACATAGTAATAGAGCATGCTGGCATTCTAATTAACTTGTAAAATTCAGTCCAGAATACTTAGGCAAGTAATTTAATGGGATTCACAAAACACACACCACAGGCTCAGAAGGAGATCATTCCTTCTATCTCAGTATAATGCAGGCTATAATGATTTTCTTCTTATGCAGTTTAAAGAAAATATGGTAATCTGCCTCTTTATTTCTGCTTACAAACCTATCACAAAGTTTAACATTCTGCTGCTAATGTACTTGGCATCAGGTAGAGAAGTGCCATTATCCCCAGCAGGAGAGTCAGGAAATAGAGACAGAGATGCTGAAATTAAATTCACAAAGGAAGCGTGTGGCAAAGTGGTGAATTTGGACTCCATGTCTCCAGACCAGCATATTAATCACAAAAATTAATGCTTTTTTTTTAGCTCTCATCTCTCCCTTTAAGCCCAGAGTAAAATGCAGTTTTGAGTAGGCATATGCTTTTGATGTTCTGTTTCCAGACTACTTTACATTTTCCATCACTGTTGAAATACCAGATTTATGGACTGCAGCTGGCAGTGGCACTTCAGTCCCCCAACCTGGGACTTGGCAGTGCCAGGTTAACAGCTGGACTCTTTGATCTTCAAGGTCTTCTTCAACCCAAATGATTCTGTCACAACTTTAAGAGACAGCACAGAGCCTTTATCTATTCAGAGCTAAATGCATGATCATCTTTGCTGACGTTGAACAAGGCCATTATAGTAGGCCTGCGGAAGAAGCGAGAAAGGAAGGGTTGTTGGGGACAGGTGAGAAGGCAGCTGCTTGGTCAAAGAATTTGACTGCCTGTCTCTAATCACAAATATCAGCATTTTGCATCAAGTTCTTTTTCTGGAAATGAAAAAATATTTTATGATTTTGCCAGAGTGGTATGAAGAGAGATGAGAAAGTAACTTCTAACTGTGGTATTTGCTCTAGCCTTTCATTTCTTCCAGAATTTCATGCAACTGCAGATGGTAGATTCATAGAATGGTTTGGGTTGTGAGGGACCTTAAAGATCGTGTATTTCCAACCCCCCTGCCATGGATAGGGATGTCTTGCACTAGACCAGATTGCTCAGAGCCCCATCCAGCCTGGCTTTGAATACTTCAAGGGATCGGGCATCCACAGCTTCTCCGGACAACCTGTTCCAGGGCCTCACCACCCTCACAGCAAAGAATTTCTTTCTAATATCCAATCTAAGCAGATTCTGAGAGCCTGTTCGCAGGGCAGCCCCATGGCTGTTCACCTTAATATAACCAATAGATTTAAATTGCAAACTGTGTCAGTGCTTATGTCACACCTCCAAAGCCTTGAAGTTAAAGCAACAGTGAAGGAAACTTTGACCATGTAAGTAGGAATAGTTTTTGAGCATGTGGTGTCCAGCTAAATATTTTTAGCAAAGCTGTTAATGAATTAATAGATGAAAAATTATTTACGTTTCACACTTTTGCTCAACATTATTAACTCCACTAATCAATTGAATAACTTTTGACCACTATTTAATATCTCTAAAAAACATTGCTATTATTAAAAATAATATGTAGTTTGCTCAGAATACTAGAAGACATTTTAGTAATCGTTCTGACTTCCATATAAAAGAAGTCAGATTTCTGCTTTATCCATTTTAGACACACCTAGTATATTTGGCATAATTTTTTCTTGGAAGAGGGAAGGGGACTGTGCAATACCAAGGATATAACTTTTACTGATCGATCTTAAACCTCTGCAAAATTGATCAATAAAATTCCATATTTAGCAGCATAAATTTCTGCTTCCTGACAAGATCAGTACTTGTGCAGACACAGTAAAGGTTAAAGAAAAAACTTATGGCAGCACCACAAAGCAAGTACTGTAAGAAATAATGACTCTTGGGGACCATGGTATTACTCTCTCATTTTTTATAGGAAAACTGTAATTTTTCTATTTCAAGCTTTTTGTCACTGCAATTCCCATCTTTCCCAGAATGTTACAAAACTTATCCTTAGCTGTTCTGCGTTTTCTGAAAATCCTCTTCCTGCAAGATATCCACTATCCCACACCACTGCAATCAACTGGTTTAACCAGTTTCCAAGATAAAGGCTGGGGGGTCGTCAGAGCAGGGACAGAGAGCTGCCACATCAACAACAGGAGCTGGTTTGGGTTTTTATCTCCACCATCTGCTTTTCTCCCCCATTCCAGAGGTTGTAGCCCTCTGCCCCTGGAGCAGAGGGACCACCCACCTGTCCCTTTGCAAAGGTGGGCAGCTTCACCCGGACTGCTACAGCTGCAGGTTTAAGTCAATGCTGTGATTAGATGTGAGAGGAACATTAACTAGTCTGTATAAACACGTGGATGCCAAAGCCAAAATGATATGATTGGCCTTCTCCCTTGGCAAGAGTAATGCTGAGCATCAGCAACTTAACTCCACAAAGGGGAGTAATAACAGTAAAACAGTATTTGGGTAAAAGCCATTTTCTGGAGCTCTATAATGGTTTCTATGCTTTTTATTTTTGGGATGCTCTGCATGCTGCAAAGGGCAAGAGAGCCAAGAGCTAATATGTACCTCCCTCCGGAAACAGTCTGAGTGTTCTCAGAACAAGCTTCGATTTTCAGGCAATGAAACAATAAACCCCACTTAAATCCTATACTCATACACAGCTGCTATCCAATATCTATCAATTTAAAACACTTTCAAAGCCTGCTGTGGTAGGACTGGGACTGTGCCTATGCCTGAAAGAGCACACTGTCTTTGACACCAATTGCATTTACCTTGACAGTGAAAATAAAAAAAAGATTTGCCAACACCAAGGCAGGCTGCTATGTTAGAGCAGTAACTGATGTTAATTTCCATACTTGTTTTACTATTCTCAGTTGTCACTCTTCAACCCAGCCTGAATCCTCAGAATGAGCCTGAGAAACACAGGACAGGAAGGAAAGGAAGGAAGCTGCTGAATCTAAGATACATCATATCATCCTTTCACAACCATATGATAAATTTTAATTAAATTCATTTAAAAAGTAGTCAAATTATTATTTCCCTTCCCCATAGCACATATACATTTTTATGAAAGCTGTTAGAAGTTGACTGGAAGTATCAGGCTCTCTTTTTTGATCCTTATATCCATTTATTACGTCTTCATGGCTTGTGATTCCCCTCTCACCACATATTTGTGTAATAAGCATGGTCAAGAAAAATGGTTGGCAAGAAAATAAACAAACCAAACTCTTGCTTAAATCAAACCAAGCACCTCTTCATCCACTGAGCATGTAATCTTTGCACTAGGATAATTATGCAGATAAAAAAAGATTATCACAGCATATTAGGGAAGAGGTAATTATGTCCATTTCAAAATTGAGTGCAATTGGAAATGCATGCTGATTTATAAGGTAGTTAGTACTCAAACACACTAAGAGCAATCCTGCTAATAGGGCCATTAACAGCTTCTGCAACCCTCCTCTCCTTCATGTCTAATATTGTCAGATTGCTGGTGACAATCTAGTAACACATTTGAAGTCGTTTAATTGAGCTTTTTTTAAAAATATTTTTTCCTAAAATACCCTGTAACAAACCAATTTTTTTTTCTGTTCATTCAGAAGAACCCATTGCTGTAGTTGTCTTCCAAAGTAGAGGCTGTGGATACTATACCAGATCCATAAAATCTCTTCAATACAATGGTAGACAGTCCTTGTTTTCTACCTTGCACCCGAGTAGCGTTTTCTCAGGTAAGTACAGGCATTCAAGGAAAAAAAAAGGCACTCTGTTGAGTAAAGGTGAATTTTATTGAAGTGAGGGCCATATGAAAAGGCCATCAAAGACACTATTTCCAAACAAAATACTCATCTATCCAGACTAGCAATTCTGAAATTACTACAACAAATATATTTTTATCTCTTCATACATTTGGTTTCTCAGCTTGTGAGTAGTGACTGCTATTTGCAAGGCTTCTAAAGAAGATATTTTTCACAGTACCAACAATAGTAGAACTAACAGATAGTTTAGGAAGTATTGATGCACTGGAAGCCAAGGCATAAGCCAAATGAAGCATGTATGTTTAAGCTGCCTTCAAAGTCACTTAGTACAATCTAAGGAGATTTTTTAGGCATTCCTCCACAATTTCATGATATATCATCTCTTATCACAGAGAAAGGATGGAGGGAGATAGACGGAGGATTTAAATTTAGAAAATAATCTAACCCTGTATTCTCACAGTTATTCTTACGGGAAGGAGGGTCATAAAAGAAAAAAATCAACTTTACTCTCCTGTATATAATCTCTGACGTGGTTCCCTTTGGCCATCCTGAACTCCAGATTCAACTGGCCACATCTACACAACAGCCTGACAAGCTCTGACCTTCCTGTCTTTCAGCTGGAGCACTTTTTGCTTGCACAGATGAGTCTCCCTTCTGGCTAAAGGGAAAATGAAAGACATATAACCTGTTTCTAAGTCAGTATTAGGTAGCTAAAAATTCAGCCACAGTGCACATGCAGGTTTGGGAACATTGAGTCACTCCCGTTTTTGGTTTTTTAATTAATATATAATCCGCATAGTGAAAGCAGAATCATTACTATTATTATTATTATCATTACTATTATTCTTATTTTTATTATGCCCTCCTTATGCTTGGGCCAAAGGCAGGCTGTTAAAAATTGGTCTTAAGCTTAAAAACCTTTGGGCAAGGGTGACATTTTCTGTGAAACAGTCTAATAAATGTGGCACTGTAAAGAAAACAAAAAGAACCAGAAAGCAAAGTCAGCACAGTGCTCTTCCAAAAAAAAGCACGACACTTTATCAAGAAGCAGCAGTACTAGTTAAAACTTTAAACTGCTTTTTGAAAGCAAATCACAGCTACAATGCTGTACATTACAAATGCAAATATATGACATATAAAAAAGTTCTCTATGCAAAATAATCCTGTTACCAGTTCACATTCTTCTATGCCATTTGCTCAAATGTCTGTTAAACTTTGATATATTTGCTTACAGTCAGTTTATTGCCACTTTGGTAAGTTCTGGCAATCTTAGCAACAGAAAACAGTTTAGTAACAGTTATTAAAATATTTTTACATTAATTAAGATCTCAATCTTTCATTGTAAAAAAAAATATATTAATGCAAGTTGTTCACTACATTCATAAGTATGGTACTCAAGTTTTACTAAAAACAGTGAGCATGCAACTCAGACTTGAAAGAAGTCAATAAGCAACTGGTATTTCATACAGCCAGTGCTATATGTTACTTCCATACCTTTATTCACAGCTTACAATGTTAAATAATTTACAGTTCTGAAATATGTGCACTTTAAGAGGAACTCGTCACAGCTCTTTAGGAATAGTGGAGATTAAATCAGGTCAGCTGCAAATGGAGTTTGAACTAAGTGGGACAAAGCCATACCCTTCTACTCATGTGCTTCCATTGTTAAAATCACAGCAGAAGGATGACTAGTACTTATTTTTATACATATTTCAAATCTCTCCTGTTGCTGTGTTTTGGCATTCATTTGAGTGACATTAAACAAATCCAGCTGAACAAGGAGTTTGAATCCAACATCCAAGGTCTGGTCCAAATCATGAATGCTGGAGAGAAGGTAAATAATTCCAAAGGCAAATGCAAGAAAGCCTAAACACAGCCTCCTGTTTGCTACCTAGACACCTAAAAGACTCCTCCCTCATACTGCTGTTGATCAGTTCTGTGTTCTCAAAGTCCACAGAGAATGTTTTCTCCAGCAGCACAAATCATAAAGGTTCCAGTTAAAATACATATTTGGAGGGGAAGAAAACAGAAGTACCTAAGACAGTGGAAAGGAATAAAAATATCTAAATAAAGCCTGTTGGCTTTGTTATATACTGTAATATGAACAAGCAAAAAATTAAACCAAAAGCAAACTTACTGAACAGTTTATTCTCAACATGTTGCCATTCTGCTGTTCATATGTTCAGATTAATCTCAGCCCAAAATAAGGCAATATTAAAGGAACAAGCATCATTTCCTCAGAGCCTGAGCTAAGGTATCGACCATAAGAAAAGAAGAACCATACTCAGTATTTGTGTGTGTACCAAGGAAAAGACTCTCTGTAAAACGACACAGAGAACATGAAAGGACAGAAAAAAAGACAGAAAGACTCTGGTTTAAACATAAGCAGGATTCAAGCACATGTGTATGCTTTAGAAAGCTTACAAATAAATTAAGATGGTGAAAGACATTATGGACTGTAAAGGGCAGAAGACAACTGAAAGTAAAAAAAGGTTCTGCGTTGATAATAGAAGCAGAGATGGTAGATATTTATTTTTCTTGGAAAAAACCTGTAACATTCTATTGAGTAACCTGGAACAGAGATCATCTCATCTGTGCAAAAGATCTGTGCAAACGATGTGCACACACACAGGTAAGTGAGAGAGTTAGATCTTCAATCATTAGAACATTTAAAAGATGCATCTATTGACAAAGGCTTCACTCTTTTCTCTCAGAAGTTAATGTTAGGAGTCTGACCTGTGGGCTCGGATTCTTTCTTTAGTGTCTTCACTATGACTAAGTCAGTATGAGTAGTCTTGTCATCCAATTACAGACATCATTACAGTAACGGAGCATTTCTTCCTGGTCTTTTCCACAAACTTCCAACCCCAGATTAAAAAGCCCTAGCTTAAGCCCTTCCTCACAAAGCTTCAGCTCTCTTAGGACCTCTGAGTCTTGGAGTACCATCCGAAGGCTTCCACAGATGCCATTAATCTCTACTACAGTACCATACCCAGATGTGACAAGCACTCTATTTCATACAGATTTTTGCACCCTCTACATTTTTGTAGAACTGTTGCCTTCATGTTCTGCAATAGCAAAATAATTTAAGAAAGACTATGACTTTAAAGCAGAAAATGCCCTTTCTGTTTCTTAATTATCTTACATTTTGTAGCCATCACAAGAGAGGATAGAATTTTAAACTTCTTGAATGTGCAAAGAATAACACTAACCATATAGATTAGGTAGCTAACAGTGATATGTGAAAGCAACTGTAAACACTTTCAAATGCTTTAAATCTAAACTCTAATTATTCCAGTTAATATATCAGGTCAAACTTTTAAACTGATATCAAAAGAACTATCACAGGTTGATAAATTTTGATTCCAAAATATTTGCAATTAGTTTGTCACTTCTCATAGTTCTTATTATCAGCTTTAACATTTACAAGAAAAATAGTTCACTGCTGCCTGAGCATAACATAGGACCATCTTTCTGAGCTACTGCAGGCTTCTTTCTTAGGAGAGTCTAAAAAGCTGAAAACAACACACAAAAATAAAACTCTGTAGTTCAATACTACAACACCAACAGATCTACAGTCAGATATCTCAGTTTGCAGTTGTGGAATGTTTTTAAAGATTCAGTGCTTTCACTGTTTTATCGAAGTCCTGACCAGCTGTGGAGGTAAGAAGCCCACCCAGAAGGCCGTGAGGTACTCTCTTCTTCACCTGAGGGAGGAAGAAAAACATACTTTATATTATGTTAGGCATTTATCATGTTAGACATTGCATCATTTAGTTACAAGACCCTGCCCCCACACATTGACTTTATCCTTTTTCAAATGCTGTCCTCAAGCTTGCAGAGAAAGGAAGTCACTCTTGCGCTGACATAGATATGGATTGTACCACCAAGTCCCCTTTACTTTGGGTACTTTAGAATGTCTGGAAAAGGTAACTTATCACCATTCTCCAGAAAAATTCAATGAATCTTCATTAGAGGGCCAGAACAACATCAACATGCTATGAACTTGACTTACATCTTATTTTTCCAAATGTACAGCCTATCATGGAATGCAATACTTGAACACTTCCCTTTTTAATGTGATTTTTGTTCACAAGTTTTAAGTTCTTACATGTACATGTGTTGTTTACTGTTTATATTAATTCTAAGATAAAGTACAGGTCAGTTGCTAATGAAGTGCAAGAAGCTACAGTTACTGTTACATTGAGAAATGACAATATCTTAAAAGCATTTTAAGGGAACAAATGCTCAGAATATTTGAAGCAGAAACAGAACATTATTGTACACAGAAATCCTGTTAATTTCTTGCAAATGCCTAACTCCTTTTACATCCTTCCCTAGTTCCTTTATCTCTTCAACAAAGAGCATATTTTAATGTATCTTTAAATGTATTATATTGAAACTATATATTATATTAGGTCTGAAATACTGCCTTGAGAGGACCCCTTTAGTTATTCATTTAGAACACCTGCAAAGAAAATTCAATTACATAAACCTTCATTTGGATAAAAAAATTTTTAACTCTACTCAAAACATAAACACATTAAATTTTTCAACTTATCACTATCTTCCGAAAATGTGAATGTTTCAGAAGAAATTATATTTTATGTCAATTTTATGGTATTTGTTCTGTTTACTGAAAACTGAATAGTAACTTCCCAACAAAGAAAATGGTTTTATGAGTAGTTCACTGGCATTCACATTATGATACTAAGTTTTATTTTTTCTCAATGGTCTACACAACAGACAGCACAGAACTATCCCTTTTTCACTTTTCCTCTTTTTTTGTGACAATATTTTGAACACCACCTACCTTGGGCAATTGCAACCAGCTTCCCCTTCTCTTCAGGGCTGAGCTGTAGCATGGTGTCTATCACTGGGAGCAGCCGTTCCTTCTCGCTTCCTGATTTCAGAAATATGAACTGCAACAGGACATTCTTCAAGTATTCTAGATTAGCCACAGACTTTTCTCTCTCTTGGTTTCTTTCTAATCTTCTTACTTCATTTTTAAGAAGCTGCAGATGAGGGGAAAAATATGTAATACTTCATAATAATTGCTTCATTTAATGAGTAATTGAACAAAGGTCTTTTGAAGAGCTAAAAAATTAATTGCACAGCTTGCTTCAGAAAGAAAAATGTGTGTTTGGCAAAATAATCAGGACAAAAATCCAGTGAAAATTAAATATGCCATAATATTGTAAGAAATAACTTATTATTGATTAAAAATAACCGTTTTTTGATAAAACTTGTGCAGTATAGAGATACAATATCAGTGATGAAAGTGTAGTAACAGTTGAACAGTTAAATTATTCAGAAATCTGATTATATTCGTTTAAAAGCACTTTAGAAAAGAAAGCTTAGTACATTTAGAATCTTCAGAAAGCTCACTCATACATTAGTTCATGTGTCTTCTTCTAATGTAAGACAGATGAAACAGGTTACAGAAAGAGAAACCAGACAAGGCTTCCCTTGGGATTTACTGCTTTTATCTAAGTGACAATAGTACAGACCCTTTACTAAATATCAAACTTCTGAGGTTTTTTGTAGAAGTTTTTACTCCATACTCCTCTCTCCCTCCCCCCCATGCCTACCCAACTAGAAACTGTGGTGAAAAAAACCTCAAAACCAGAAGTAGACTCTGGAAGCACTAATTAGACTTGTGGAATAAAAGCCCCTCCCAAATGAAGTTTTACATCACCAAAATTTTAAAGACTGGGATTTTCTGAAAGATATTTGCTCTAAGAAACAGACCATGGAAATTAGAGCTATCCTTGTATCTCTTGTGTGCCTGCTAACCTTTATTTGTTCCATTAGGATTGCATTGGTTGCTTCTGATTCACGAAGTAATTCATTCAAGTGATCAGCACTCTTAGTTGTTGTGTTTAGTTTCTGAATCAGTTCATCCTTGGTGAGATCTGCTTGCCATTGAGGTGGTTCTGCAATTAATTGGAAAAGAAAACTAAGAGAAGGAAAAAGCACTTGCATCTACTTCTTACTAACTTAACATCAGGACTTGATTTAATGCAGTTTCTTATGAACAGAATTCATGCAAAGTCAGAGTGCAGACTTAAGAGGCACCAATGCTGCTGCTTCATGCTTATTGTCTGATCTATTTTTGTTTATATATTAGAAGGAGGCTGGCAAAATAGTTCTAGAGTACCTCAAGATATCTGGTTTTAACTTATTCCTTGTTTCCTACTCATAAATGGAGATTTTCAATGAAGTGTTCAGTAGACTTTTAAAACAGGATTATATGACACCATGTATTTTTCTGGGTTTTGGGACTCTTAAAACATTCTTTTTCATGCTGGATTTCACTTTCCTAGAAAAAAACCCTATGAATAAAGTACTTTTCTAATAAGCCTTCTTAAGATGAACAGAAATTTTATCCTTTCATTAACAGTGTTAAATCAGCACTTCATTGAGTAAAGACTCAACCAGAATACTAAAATTTCCGTAACTATTCACTGACTTGCTTAGCCATTCTTTTCCCTTTAAAAGCTCAGAAATAAGACATCTTTAAATCACTAAAACCTGTAGGAATGTCCTACTGTTAGTCCTTACTCAATAACAAGCTACAGAAGTTCAGGATGGTGTTAAGTTCAGTGGCACTTGACTATACTCGTGCCTTGCACCTATAAAAGCATGAAACACAATGCTCTAAAACATCTGGAGGGCACAAACTTCTGCAAGCTACGTAGGCGAGTGCTTCTGAAAGCCACGTTCTACCTACCAGGCTTTGCCTCTGATGAGTTCAGAAGCTGCTCCAAGGACTGAACATAGGTGCTGGCTGAGGAGACAGACTCTGTGTCTGTTGTTTCCATGCCTTCTCCCTCTTCCCTAGCGACACTGTGCACATCCAGGACAGGCAGGTCAGCGTTCCGCCGTTCTCTCAAGTTCTTTGTTGCCGGATTTGAAACAGCTGGACCTGGAAGATACTTACTGATGTTCATATCAGAATGAAACTGGGAGGGCTATTTCCTAGGTGTGACTGTGTGGGATTGAGAGTGGTACATAAAATGGTCTTCAAAATGCAAGGGAGGTGAAGCAAAAAGAAAAAGCCAGATATGCATGTAACATTTATAATAGCCTTTCACCTCCAAATGGTCATCACAATCAAAGTCTGGTTCTAAACCCAAACTTGACTGGCAATTTTTATTTCAGTGACTATGAAACATTCACACACATCTCCCCAAAGATGTGTTTTAGCTATGATAAGAGTAACAAACACCTTTAATGCAAAACAGAATTAGCTTTTGTTTCAACCAGTCCCCTGGTAGGTGTAAATTCTTCTGTTTTATTACTGTGTGTATGACCCTTCTACTTCAGTAATAACAGAGCAGCTTCTTGAAGCTGTTACTGCTGCTTGGAAAATATCCAACTACAGCCTGATTAGTAATTTTACAGATGCGAAAATAGCACTTGAGACTGAAGACAACAAAATCTTAAATTGGAAGAAGGATCAAAGAGCAAGTATAATAAACAGCATGTATACAAATAACAAACATGCTTGAAACAGCTCTCAATACACTTTCCTTTAACTTAGCACTGCATACTTGAGGCAGATGTCCAGCATGCTCCAAAACCTGAGACAATCAGATAAGAAGAACACCAAATATTTACAAAGTAATTTCCCTCCATCTGTCTGACACTGCAGATACTACAGAATAGTTATCAGTGATGCAGATTCTAGAACAGAATAGTTCCAGTTGGTAGTGACCTACAACAAGTATCTAGTTCAACTACCTGATCATTTCAAGGCTGATCAAAAGTTAAAACATCAAGGGCATTGTCAAAATGCTTCTTAAAACACTGACAGGTTTGGGGCATCAATCACTTCCATGTTCCAGAGTATGACCACCCTCTCAGTAAGAAAATGCTTCCTAATGTCCAGTCTGAACCTCCCCATGGCAGCTCTGAACCAATGCCACATGTCCTATAATTGAACACCAGGAAGAAGAGCTCAGCACCTCCCTCCTCACTTCCCCCACTCAGGACTCTGTAAGGCAGCAATGAGGTTTCCCTCAGCCTGTTTTCCTCCAAACTAGACCAGCCCAGAGTCCTCAGCTGCTCCTCACAGGACAGTCCTTCCAGCCCCTCCACCACCTTTGTTGCCCTCCTCTGGATGGACTGAAGGACCTTAGGATTCTGAAGAGACAGTAGATAATACCAAAGATGCATTCCTGACTCGATATCTGTGGACTGATACATCATGCTGCAGATTTTCCAGAAAAAGCTGATGGTGATTTTACAAAATCAAACCTTGTAAACACATTTTAGCTTTGAGACACACAAATCTGTAACTAACCAATGAAAATGTGGTATTTTGCCTGGAAGTTACCTCTAGTGCTTGGTTCACTCTTGAGTTGGAAGAGCTGAGTTTCTACTCTGGAGAGTTGCTGCTGAAGAGTCTCCACTGTCTTCCTGTGCTCTTCTTGCAGGTTCCTGACCTGATCTCTGAAATTGTTCCGCAGAGCTTCATTCTGGGCTGTCAGCTGACTCAACGCCTGGGCATGCTCTGTTTTCATAACCATGTTCTCAGACTGTATTGTGCAGAGTCTGAAAACAGTGTATGCACAAACACTAAGACACAAGTAGCAAAACACTCCAAGTTTTAGCATTTCTAAATTTTCACAGTTTTCAATTTTCAGTTGTATGAGTATCTTAGAATGACTATGTGTGCAACTTTTTTTCATTTAAAGTCCTCTTTATACAGAGAAAATCTAAGACTGAAAAAGTTACACATTATTTATTATATGAATGCACTGTGCTACATAAACCCTTGACTTCTATTTCAGAACAAAAAATTCAGACATCTTTGGATAAATAAATAAAGTCACAAGCAATTAAACAAATGCATTTATGGAAAAACTAAGCTCAGGACTTACCCTTATAAGCATACAGACTTAAACAGAGCCAGAGTAGAAAAGACCAGTGTTTAGGTATGAAGGGAACCTACTGTGAAGTGGATTGTTTCCAGAAAAATGCATAACATAATTTGGTTGACTATAGTAAATCACTATGTAGCTAGCAGGAACAGATAAAACTGTACAAAGTGACAAGAAGTCAACAGCTCCTCCTATCAATCTAAATAATTTCTAATTAATACTTCATGCAAACTTCTTTGTACCCTAAATGGAGAAGAAAAGACAATGATAGACTCTTTTTCAGGACCACAAGTATTAGGTACTCATGCTTTTACACTAAGTGATACAGATTTAAAAGATTCATTTTGAAAGAAACAGAAAATCAAGCCTGTGGCAAGCACAAATTTAAAATACAGTACTTCATGTAAGAAAGGCACTTGGTGAACAAGAATTGGGTATTTTGTCAGTGAACTTGTTTGCTTTGTGTATAACTATTTTAATTTTTTTAAAAGAAAACATCCATAAAATTTAATAGAGTGATACAACACAAATGTGGTGCTGGGCATTAGACTTAAAAATAGTTAATATGTTTTAAAAACGTTAATTTTTAGATCTGACAGTTAAGAGGTAAAAAGCTTGCAGAAATCTCAAATTCCCTGATCAGCTACTATTTCATTGTCACTGTGGAAACTTCTGATGGCTTGTGAAAAATAGCAAACAATCCTTTTGAAAATTCATTTAACTTTCTCAACAACATGCCCTTTCTTTGTGAAGTACAGTCATAGGCTTCTACAAGGTAAGATCTTAGGATTCCAACAAAATAAAATATCCGTATCTATCTATCACCAGACCATACTTTTCACGGAGTTCTGCTTCTTTTGCAACAGTCTCTTGCAGCATCTTATTGTGTCTTTCCAGCAGGGTGTCGTGTTCAGACTGCAATGCCTGGAGCTCAGATGCATTCATCTGTGAATTATGCTGAGCATCTTGCAGCTTAACTTTAAGTTGATCTATCACCATTTCCAACTGTTCCCTGCATGTGGAAAAAAAAGGAAAACACAACAAGCATTTAAAATAATTACATTATTTCAGAACTTATACAATATCCACAACATTTTGGACAGCTGATCCAATATGCATATTTATTAATAAATCAACACAGTACTAAGACCAAAATGATTTCAGAATGTGGCTACAGCAGAAACATTCACATGCTGTTTCATTATAGATACAAACAGGTTTGCCACATCCCATCTGAACTGCTGGGAATGCAACTATTGGGGTAGGAAGCGTGACTGATAGCACTTTCTCCTTCAAGGAGGGACAAGATAGAAGGAAAATAATAAATGGGATACAGATGGGAGAAAACATTTCTTCTTAAAAGTGGTGAGGCTTTTTTTTTTTTTGTTTAGTAAATGCACACCAGTTCAAGATCAAATACAGCAGACAAATGGTTGGAATAGATTTTGAGCAAATGACTAGAAAGGAGTATTAAGTCCATAACACATAAACTCAGCTGGTCAGAAACAATTCAAAATTAGAAATACCAGGAAGAAAAAAATCTTAAGTCACACACATTCTTTTTTTACTCATTTCTGCGTTTATATATGCAGATGCCTCCATTATATCATGAACTGTGTATCTCACTAATCCTCAGAGTTGATACTTGTAAATAATTTCTTTGGGAACCATTTGTCATCTGTTTATTGCTTATCCAATTTGTTTCCAAGATGGTTCCCTCTCACAAAAAAAAAGTAATCATGCTAGAAAGTCTTAAAATTCTGCAAAAAAGGAGAGACAAATAAATGCAACTCTTACAGTTTGGTTGCTTCAAAAGCAAGAATGTTTCAAAAACCCCAAACCAGCCCTAAATCCAAGCCCTCTAACAAGGCACACGTTGCCCTCTGGCGGATTTTTGGCTGCAATTGCCGGTACCGACTGCTGGTTTGTGTCAGGACAGAATCCTGACATTCCACACATAAACGCCCAGTCTGTCACCAACGGCAGCCACCAATGACTCATAAAAATAACCTGCAGCAACTTTTGCAGTGAGTTGAGACATTTCCTGAAGCGATTCTGAATTCACCTGGCTTATGACGGTACTTTAAAAATTTTCAGGGAACTTTTAGTAGGATGACTCTTTTCTTCCAAGTCTTTCCTCACATGATACAATATACAGGATTTCATAAATCTGAGGAATTTCTGCCCATGAGAGTCATAAAAAACTTCCTAAGACCTTACTTCTCCTTCTGACTGTAACAATAGGTAATTACACAAAAATAATGTTTAAAAATACAAATCTAGCTATTAGAAACTAATATAGCACCACGACAGTAGAAACTGATAATATTTCTTCTATTCAACTAGGCAGTACCACAGTCAGATTATAGATCAAATAAAAATGTTAGGTTTACCTTTCTTGTTTGGCTCCTTCAGATTCTGTCCGAGTAGCTGATTTATTCTTTTGCTGTTTTAGAACATTATGAACACGGACTTTGTAGCTCTCAAATTCAGATGTAACAGATGCTTGTTCAGCCTATCACACAGAAAAAAACCCTGTAAATTACACTATTGACTATTGCTCCCTTATTTCTCTATAATGACATGCATCTTACACTGAAAAAAATTAAAACTACCCTGAAGTAGATAGTTAAAACAGCGACCACCATAACAGATAATGTTTCTTTAGATTTTAACTGAGTGTCATATAATGTGAAACTTGAGACACTGATTTGCAACATACGGGTATTAAAAAGAGGAAAGAATACTTGAAAATTCGGAGAGATTCACAAGCTAAAACGAAAAGAGTGAAAAATCTGCAAAATATTTTTGAAGAAGCAGAGAGTGCAAGTAATCTCCCTGCTTAAGCCTCTAAGATTACTTCTTCCACTGGAATACCTGGGCTGCTTTGCACTCTTCTTGCAGGGTTGCAATTTTTTGCTGGCAAGCACTCATCATCCGCTGGTGCTGCTCTGAAGATGTTCGCAGTTGCTCCTGAACTTTATGCTTTTCTGATGTCAGTACAGCCACTTGAATCTGAAAAAGTCAGTTGGAAACTTCACTACCACAAAAACTTTTCTCACTCCTCGAAGGGAACATGCCACTGAGAACCTAGGACTCTACTGGAGTAATTCCTGCACAGAACTGATGAATACAAGATTAAAAACCAATAAAAATAGAATTATAAAATAGACATGGGTTACCATGTATTGATTTTTAAAAAGTACTGTTGTTTAAAGAGAGAATTAAAGATACAATTACAATGCTGGGGTGGCAGCATTTAAGAAAGCCAACCCCTTTCCCTTCCCTGCTTCTTTCATAACATTCCAATCCATTTCTATTCTGCATACAGATGGACAACACTTCAGATTTTTGCTGACAATGTTGTGCTCTTTCATTTTTAAATTGAGCAACTTCCATTTTTAAAGAATCATTAAAAAATATATTCCAGTTACACACTTCAAAATAAACAGTCCTCTCCTCTGGTGAAAAGGGAAAGAGGAAAAAGACAGGGCAAATCTGCTTAAAGAAAATCACAGGAGAAAATATTTGGGGAAAGCAGCAAACAGACAAAACTCATTTAAGAAAAAGAACCAGTAATGTAGAAGTAAAAATAGCATCTCTTTATTCTTTAGCCTGTATTCCATGTGCCTAGTAAAAATCACACCCTTACTACTTAAATGAGAAAACTCGTACTAACAAAAAAGTAAAGTTTCTTGCCTTATAGGCTTCCACTTGCTGTTGACTGGCTTCCAGTTCCCCTTTCAATGATGCCTGCAACATTAGATGGTCATTCTCCTGCAAGATAAAATTACCGGGCTATTAAAAACAACCTCCAAACCTCAGTAACCTAAAAATTCAGCTACCAGCTATTTTTTAAAATCAAGTTTAAAAATAGAATACACAGTCATCAGCATATGGACTTACAGCTTGTTTTGAATCAGCCAGTTCTTTTTTGGTTTTCACCAGGAGTTGTTTTATCTTGGCATTTCTTTCCTCATCCTGTTGCATAGTTGACTGAAGTGACTCTAATGCAGAAAACAACAATTATATGCAAAGGAAACTTCCCCTCTTATATTTCCTTAAAAATGGTGGGAAATATTTAAACAAATTCTAACAGATTCCCTAAGAGCTGCAAACAAGTAGCTTACAGTAAATGTACTATTCTTTTTTTAATTTATCACAAAGATCTTAAAGTAAGTGAAATGTTTTTAAGATTTACACTTGAGCATAGGAAGAAATGGAATTTTTAACCAGATGGCAATCAATAAAGTTTTATGAGTGTGGTATAACAGAATGAAACCCTTGTCAGTCACCAATATTTAGACCTTATGAATAACTTACTCAGGTAAGAAACACAGTATGTCAGGTAGGCAAATTGGCTTTTAAGCGCTGAAGACTGGATTAAGTGATTGACAACCTAGTAAAGGTTCCTCTAAGATACATTTGCCTTCCTAATGCAACTGTTTAGTATTCCCTGCAAAGCTTACCTTCACTTGCTGACTTGAGAAGCTCTTTCTGAATTGTGTTTTTTACCATTGCTTACCATACCAAATAGTGACTCTAGCTGTTGATAGTTTACTCACTTATTTCTTCCTGTAGGGTCTCTTGTTTCTGTTTCTGGATCCCTGTTTCTTGCTCAAGATCTTCTATTCTGCTGTCTTTATCAGTAATCTTCTGATTAAGTTCTTTTACTAGCCTTTCATAATCAGCTATTTCCATATCCATCAGTGTACTCTTTTGAGCATCCTGTAAGGTACACAAAATGAAGTTAGAGGTTCCAATTTGACTTGGCTGCTAAGATTTTTGTAATTCTGTAAAAATCTATATTGCCCATCAGACAAAGATTTTGTCTCTATCCATATCCACAAACACCACCCATCCACTGGGTTTCTACATCCTCAGTAAATAATCTGTTTTCAAACAAGAATCAAAAGCTTTGAAAAACCAACTTGTTGCTAGTTTTATCAGTAGGTGTTTTGTATGTATTAGTTTCTGTTATCTTCAGTCTTTAATAATCAAGGCAATTTCTTAACACTGCACTATACATGTACTCCAGACATCTGAATTCTATTCCTATTTCTACTCATGAAAGGCCACATAACCCAAGCTAAACAAACAAACAAAATATAAAAACAAAATCAATCCCGAAAGTACACTTCAGCTCTCCAAGCACATAACCAGGGGCAAAACCCCTCTTATTTTCCCTTTTGCAAACCTCCAGCTCTAAAATCATCAGAACAGAAAGGGAGATATTCAACACAGTTATATGGGCCAAAATCTTTGGTAGTCTATTAAGCACTAACATGGACAGAAACTCTACCTTTCTGGCCAGCTCTAGCTCTTGCATAGTTTTCTGCAGATGTTTCTTTTCCTTCTGAAGTTGCATCTGAAGCTCCTCCATTTCTCGGAGAGCACCACTATGTTCCTGAAATTTAAGTAGTTGTCAATTATGCAATCCAATTTCAAAACAGATGTCAGCACCTTTCTATACTTAGACAGACACACACACACACACACACATTGTACAAAGATAGTTGATTCCTTTTTTAGGAAATCACTGTGAACCAGAGAAAACCCAACAATACTATGAAGTGGTTTTCACATTCTGTATAACTACCCCTAACCTGAATTCACAGCCTTGCAAAGTTCTTTCAATGGACAGACCAAGTTTTCAAAAAAGTCAGGTAACACTCAGGAGAAGTGTGGAACCTGATCTATAAAAACACAGTTTACAAAGGTCTAACAGGAATCACATCCAGTGAAAGTAATGCTTCAGCCCACCTTTATGAAGTACTACCTTTGTTTTCTGTTCTCTTAGAAGCTTTTCAGCTTCTAGCTCTTTGTCAGCCTTTGCTTTGGCTCTCTGTATCTCCAGTATCTGGGTTTCCAGCAGCTTAGCATTATTTTGCAGTGTTTCAACACGAGCCAGGAGGTCTTCATTAGCAGAGCGTAACTGATCATGCTGAAATTAGCACAATGCAATGATAAAAACATAAGCTGAATTTATGTGCAATGTTAACAAATAAAATATTTTCTGTACTTTAAAAAAATACCCAACACTGATTTCTATCCAAATTCCTTACAAACAACACTCCTACAGATGAGTCTTATCCAGCTAAATTCTTTTAAACCAGATTAATAAACAGGTGAGATTAAAGCCATGAGCACATTTTGGTTATTTTGTTCAGTTAATTTGTCCAGATTTCTGTAAAAGGGCAAGAATCAAAAGAAATCTAAAAAAAAGTACCCAAGAATTTATGCTTTTTCTGCATTATCACCCTCCCCTTGCAACAATACAGTACTTCAATGCTTATTGCCACACTTCAAATATAGCTGCTGTATTCACAAAAAAATGATCATACTATTAACTCCTAAAAAAGGCTGAACTGCAATCTTTGACTGAACCAACAAGTCTTCCACCAGTACATAGTAAGAACTCTACTGCATCAGGCATACTTTTGCAATGACTTTAGGAGATTAAATTTTAACATCTTCAATGCTGTACCCTAGTCTTTATTTTTCCTATTAAGAATGAAGTATAAGTGAAGGATGTCAACTGCCTAAACAGTGTTTTATTTTATAAATTCTTTATAATAAACTTGAAAAATGCAATGCCTGCATAATCAGCAGAATATATACTATTATTTCTTATTTCTTCCTATGATATTGACTACTGGCTTGTGTTTATAAGGAAACAGTGGCCTAGGTGGATCTTTGATGTATGGGGTCTGGGAGTTTAAATCCTAAATACCAAACCCACTGCAGCTAGCTTTGCAAAAACCTGTCTCACAGCCCCCTAATTACCCTCTTAGACTCCTCTGAATGCCACTACAGTACTCTACAATGCATCTTAAAGTCTCATCCTCATGAAAAATGCAAAATCCATAATTCATTTAGTATATTTAAACACTTTCTTGATGAAACAAAAAATTAAAAAACCTCAAAGCCACATTTTGTTGAAAAAATAAATGAAAAAACATCTCAGTTAAAGATTACTGCACTTCATGAGAAGTGTAGGTGTGCAGTCAAATGGTGCAAATTTGATACTTGCAGCAGAGCTGTAGGTCTAAAATCAAGCCAGAGAAGATCTGCTCTCTTCTGTGTGTTGACCTGGGATAAATAAACTCTTTCTATTCACAAAGCCAGACATTCTAGGTGTATTTGTCTTTGTCACAGCCCAGGTAAGATATCAGATGTTGAAAAGGAACAAACAAACCACTCTGAATTTCAAGTCATTATTCAAAACACACTTAGGTTATGAAACTATAGTAACAATCACATGACTAAAATTTGCACCCAATAGGCAGAATTAATTTTTATGGTACTTATCAATAGATCAGACTCATACACAACTGACCTGCTCAGATGACACTTGTAGCTGTCTTGTGAGGTCATCTATCTGACGTTCAAGATTATTTGCTCTGCCTTTTTCAGAATCCAGCTGTTCTCCTTGCTTGTCATATTCCATCAAAAGATTCTTAACACATACAAACACAAAGGCATAATTTTTTACAGTATGTATTTCATAAGCACACTCTGTACCTCTGAGTTGTAATGGAATGAGTTGTCTTACTGCAACATCCGAAATACCAGAATGAAATTAAAGAGCAAAGCAACTTCTCATGACTTATTCCAGTCCCTTGACCAACTTGGTCATCTCTCCACTGAAATCACTTCAAGTTATCAATGTCTTTCTTGCATTTGGATGGAGAAAGAGGGACAAGAGAGGATGCAATACTCTCAGTGATGTCACAGAATCATTTAGATAGGAAATGACCCTTAAGATCACTGAATCCAACTGTAAACCCAACAGTGCTGTGCTTACTTTATATACTTTTATATAAAGTGCTTGCTGTGTTTACTTATTATACTTTAAATACCACCAGGGACAGTGATTCCACTGCTTCCCAGTTCTAATGCTCAAGCACCCTTCTCGTAAAGAAATTATTCCTAATATTCAGTCAAAACCTCCCCTGGTGGAACTTAAGGTCATTTCCCTCTGTTTTATTTATCTTGTTGCTTGAGAGAAAAGATTGATCCCCACCTGTCTACATTCTCTTTTCAGGTATTGTAGAGAGCGATAAGCCTCCCCCGAGCCTGCTTTTCTCAGATTACACAACCTTAGTTCCCTCAGCTCCTCCTTCTAAGTCTTACAGGGAAAAGCCTTCCCTTGGGGAAGCAATGCTGACTTGTCACCTGCTTCTGATTTATGTGCCTGGAGAAGTGCTCCAAGAAGACTTGCTCCCAGAAAAGTACAAGTTTGTCTTCATCATGTAAAGATTTTCAAACTCACCTTCAATTTTATGTATTTTGCAGAATTCACAGGGATTTATGTTTTTCCCAGCAACACAATGCTAGGTATGTATGATGCTACATTCAAAAGGTTTAAAAATAGCATTCCAGTAGAAAGGAAGTATCTCATTTTCTTCTGACAGCAGTTGCACGGTTCCCTTAAGAGAACCTTACATTTCTTGATTCTGGTATTCAACTGCACTACCAAAATTTCTTATTCCAAACATAACTGAGCAAATAAACGGCAATGCATATCCAGGCTAAGCTCCGAACCCAAAGTATTTTCTAACAGTTTACTGACTTTTGTGAAGGCAGCACTATTCTTACCTTATAGCTTTCAGCTCCTTGAATTACATCTTTCATTGAAGCGGACAACTGATCTTTTTCTGATCGAACCAACTCCAACTCTTCCTTCAGAGTTTGCATCTAATTAAAAAGAAATATGTGTCATTAAAACAAAGCCCCCCATGCAGAATCTTTTTCATATCAGGAAGTAGTAAGGGTACCTCTTTTCGGCTGGCATCTAATTCTTTCTTTGCTTTCACAGCAACCACTTTAATTTTATTTAGCTTCTCTCCTTTCTCGGCAGATTCTTTTTCGAGCATCCCTAAAATAAACATTTAAGAAAATGAAAAATTACATCTTTCCATTTCCTCCCAAGAAGAGAAATTAAATGAGATTCAACTAGAACACAAACATCAGCATGACTTTAAAACCAAACAAAATATAAAGCAGGGGGAGATGTTCAAGTGTTAGTTAAGCATCAATTTGAAGCTAAAACATCCAGACATACAGACAAGTTAGGGACAATCTCTCCCTGAACAATCTTCTCCATTCCAGAAGCTTCCATCACAGTTAAGAGCCATATTCCTGTCTACTTCTTTATAAATTTAATAACTCAGAAGCATTTTCCTGCTAATGTGTCAGGACAACTGCAATAAAGCAACACTAGTTTTGGCAGTATTGCTTTCCTTTCTTTCTGGTAGCCTCAGTGATTCTTACTGATAAATTTCCCACATTTAAAAAATAAAGATTAAATCTAGTACACTGTTTATAGATAGATGAACAGAGAAAGGAAAAGCCTCAAAAAGTATCAAATCACATCCAACTTAAAACTGCTAACATTGTAAATTCCCAATGGAAGGAATCCTGTAGGAAGATGCATCTCATCTTCCTCATCTTCCTTGACTTGTGGAAATAAAAGAAAATCATGCAAAGAAAGAAATGGTAACAATCCAAAGAAGCCAAACCATTTATACAAAAGAAAAAACTGAGAAAGATACCAATTTTTTCTTGAAGCTCTGCTACTGAAGACTGTTGATCAGCTTTCTCAGTCATTGTCTCCATTAAATTCTGTATTATAAACAAAGATATAAGAAGTATTACAAAAATTTCTTTGTGGTACCTGTTTTGTCCCTAACAAGACACCAGGAGTTTCAGCTACAGCTAAAACTGTCTATGTTCTTACTACCAGGAATGCCTTTATGAGCGACTTCCTATCTGCTTGGTGAAAGCACAATTATGTTGAAAGCAGAGCACCCCAACTCATAGTTTCTTTCCAGTCTGTCCAAGGAAAAAAAGGGGAGACACCTTTCTGCAGATGTCAGCTTTACATAACCAGAAACTCCCAAGACCTGAAGCCAATGCAGATCAAGCAGTTTTGTTTGAGATGGAACCACAGAAAGTTAGAGGTGAAGGATTATGAGGTCAGTTAGTCCATCTAGTCAATTGACTGCTTCAAGGGGTATTGATAGGAAGAAAGGTTCCAGGACAAGCAACTTTTGTCAAAAAGCATTATGATTTGTTTTGTTTCTTTTTTTTTTTTCCTGGGGGAAAGAAGGGAATTCTGAGGTACTAGAAAACTCAGAAATATGTGGTTTCTAGAAGGGAGACTCACTTTCAGGCCGGGAAAAAAAAAGAACAAAAAAAAGAAAAGAGAGAATTGAAAGTATGTTTTGAACCTTAATTCTGAAGACTTTAGAGGTTTAGTCTTTATACTTCAATAACAAAATATAACCTTTAGAGAACTCAGTTCGTCTTTCACATTTCTAAGCTCAGTTTCCTTTTGCTCCAGAATGAAATTTAAGTTGTCTTGTTTTTCAGATCCTTTTTGCTGTTCTTGTATTTGACTTTCATAAAGAGCAAGTTTTTGGCTGATCTCTTCAGTATTAGATAAAAGGTCTTGATTTTCAATCCTTATTTTTTCACTGGCATTCCTCAGCTCCTGTATATCATGTTGAAGTGCCTCTTTTTCAGACAATACTCCTTCCAGTTCTTCTCTCAAGAGATTTTTTTCTTTTTCAAAATCTTGAATCAGTGATCTATGTTCTCTCTGTTGAGCTGCATTTTCTTCCTCTAATCTCTCAACTTCTTGCTGCAAACTAATTACTTCCTCCTCCTTTTGTAGAGCAAGGCACTGCTCTTCTTTAATTTTTGACAAGCATTCATTTGCAATTTTTAAAAAGTTAAGAGAATCATGTTCTTCATTAGAATCTGAAATGCTGAACCCCATTTGCTCAAGTAGGTGGTACAGCTGAGTTCTTACAAGGGATGTGTGCACTTGTTCATTTTCAAGTAATGTTGATATATGGTCTTTTTCTGCAGTCATCATTTGTAGTTTCTTTTCTAAGTTTTCAAACTGCTCTTTCAATGCTAAACAACCATCTTTTTCAAATGTAATCTTCTCCAGCTCTTCACTTAATTCACCTTTTTCCTGAATGAGTTTCTTATTTTCCTCGTGAAGAGTGTACGCTTCCGATGAAAGCTGCTCTTTATCACGCACCAGGGATTCAATCTGTTTTTCTAATTGCTCTAGCATTTGAGCATTTTCACCCTTTGAAGTTAAAGCTTTGTCAAGTCTCTCTGTTAATTCCTCTACCTTTTGCTTCAGGTCATTATTGTACTGGTTGGCAACATCTACTTCTTGCTGAAGCTCCTGAATTTTAACTTGTTCTTGCTTGCACATTTCCTGAAGCGTTTCTCTCTCTTCACTCAAGCACTTTACATCATTTAAAATATCCCTGTTTTGATCAGTAAGAGCAACAATCTTCTCTTCCAGTTCTCTTACAGTAATCTCTTTTTGGTCAATGGAGCTTGTCATTGCGCTGTTGTCCTCCTGAAGACTAACTATTTTACATTTAAGTTCTTCTATCTCTAATTGATAAGATGACAATTTTTCTACTTCTTCCTGGAGGCGATTTACAGTTTCAAGAAGAACATCCTTTTCATTGAAAGCAGCCCGGAGTTTCTGTTGCAGTTGACTGACGTCAGAAGCTTGCTGTTGCTTCATTGATTCGAACTCCTGGCTGATCTTTCCAGCAGATTCGCCTAGCTCAGCCTGGAGAGTCTCCATTGTTTCTCTCAGGCTGTTGTAATTGGACACTGCTTCATCTTTCTCCTGAGTTAGCCTTTCAAGTTGTTCTCTAAGTTCCTGCATTTCAAAAACTAATGCCATCTGTTCTTTTTCAGAACCAGATAATAAAGTTTCATTTAGTTCAGAAATTTCTCTCTTGTGTTGATCTTTCAGAGTCTGAATCTCTAATTGGTGCTCTCTTGCAGCAGTTTCATAGTGCTGTCCTGCTGCCTGAAGCTCCAATTTTAGTTTTTCAATTACACAGCAGTAATCTTCTTTAGTAAGCTGCAATTCATTTATCTTAAAGTCCAAGTCTTCCCGCTCATGAAAGTACTCATCCTTCATACGCTGGATTTCCTCTTCCAGTTTTATCTTGACATTGCTCATGTAAGTTAACTCATCTTTTAATATACTATGTTGGGACTGGAGTTCTTCTAAACTATGCTCCAGGTACCTAACTTTTTCTTCTATTTTTGCTTCTACACAAGGTTCTTCTTGTGTATCTGCAACATCCATCTTGTTTTCTAAGTTTTTATTTAAAACTTCTCTCAGCTGCTCCAAGTCACGCTCACGCTGGTCAGTCTGAGCACGCATTTCATCCTTGGCATTTTTCTCTGCCAAACTGTGCTGTAACTGATTTATTTCATTTTGCTTTTCTTCATTTTCTTTAGATGATATTTCAATCTGATGCATAAGTTCTGACATCTCTTCCTGATGGGCAATTTTTAATTTTTTAAGCTCTTCATTCAGATTTTGTATTTCATTATGGTAACACTGAGAGTTGTTTTTAATAGTTTCTTGCAGATTTGTCACTTCCTTGTTTTTGTCTTCATTTACAGCTTCCAACTGCTTGTTCAGACACAAAATTTGCTCCTCATAAGTAGATTTAATTCTTTGGACATCATCTTGTAATCTTTTAACTTCTTTTTGACTATCATTGTAACATTCAACCTGTTCCACCAGCTCCACTTGTTTCTTCACTTGTTCATCTAATTCCATCTTCATCTTTTTTAAATCCTCGTTGTGCCTGCATTGTGCATTTGTTAATTCACTCTTCAGAGCTTTTATTTCTTCCAGAGCGTCAGTTCTTGATTGTTCCAGTTGCTTCTGCAATTCTTCTGTTTTAGCCACTGCAGCCTAAACAAACAAGCAAATTATTAAATACTGGTAATTTAGCACACAAGAATTTTCAAGTGAACTGTTTACAATAATGAATTAGAAAATGTAGTAGTCCTCTGTTTTAAAAACTGCTATGGCTTTTAAATATCTAACAGAATTAGGACATTCAGAAGACTCTGCACAGAGTACAAGAACATTTGCAAAATGAGAAAGGAAAACTGAGTCCTAAATCACGTTTACCAGCATAATTTCACCAAATGGTCATGACAGAGTTCAGCTTTAGCAACTATTCTGATAATATATTAAAGATCAGATTACTTTTAGTGCATCAAAGTCAGGTATCTGGAATATAACAATGTCCATCAATAGCAAGAAATTCAGTCTTCACTTTATTATTAATTGAGATTATTGATATAATACAGAAGCCTTGGCTGACAAGCTTCTTCTTATGAATATCTAAAGGTAAGCCTCATATGAATTTCTAAAGGTTTACCTCATGAAGGCAAACCTGTGCTCCTATGAAAAGACAAAGCTGATTGACTGAAGTCTATGTAGGCTTTTAATGCACAGACTGAATTCTTCTTGCACCTGTGGGTCTATACAGTGTATGTAAGAATTTTTTATTTATTACCATGAACTGGGGGTACAGAGAAAATATGCTTTAATAGACAAAGCCTTTATATTGTTTTAGATTTTTTTAAGAGATAGAACACAGGTAACTGAGAAAAAAAGATTAAAATTAGATACATGACAAGCAAACCTAGAAAATAAATATAATTCTGAAATGTTCTGAAATCACATTAATATTCTGTGGCTCATTTCAGTACCTCTGCTTCTTGCTTTATTTGAATATTTTCTTTTTTCAGAGCTATGCACTGCTGCTGACTTTCAGCTTTTTCCAGAAGCACAACATCCAGCCTTTCTGTGAGAGCCTAATATTAAATGAGAAAGATCATTGAAATAAGGGTTCCTTAAAAATGGAAACAGTGGAAAAATGTAGGAACTCACACATTGATTATAACCCTTTCTGTCATATAAACACATCAGTCTGGTTTTAAAAATTGCTTTCAGCCCAAGTACAACTGATATAAGTAAACTAAAACAATGATGCTGGGTTCTTTTAAAAATTATTATTCAAAACAATTCTGTAATTGAGAAATTCCTCCTCAATACCAATTTTCACTTTTGTATGCAATGACCCTTATCCTGAGAAAGACAGATCCCAAAAGTATTTCTTGTGACATGCTACTTTAATTGTGTTTCTAATCTCTTCAAATGACTGTCTCAGAACTCTTCTAAATGGCTGAAGTCTTTCTGCAATGGTCACTCAAAAACAAACAAAAGCTGGTCTAACCAGCCACACAAGGAAAAGTCTTGCTGGGGACATTCATAGTGCCATAGAATAGTTTGGGTGGGTGGGGACCTTTCAAGGCCATCTAGTCCAACTTCCCTGCAGTGAGCAGGGACATCTTCAACTCCATCAGGTTGCTCAGAGCCCCATTCAACCTGACCTTGAATATTTCCAGGCATGGGGAACCTACCACCTCTCTGAACAACCTTTTCCAATGATTCACCACCCTCTGTGTAAAAAAATGTCTTCCTTATACCTTATCTAAATCAACCCTCTTTTTGTTTAAAACCATTACCCCTTGCTCTATTGCAACAGACCCTGCTGAAAGGTTTGTCCACATCTTATACACCCCCTGCAAGTACTGAAGTGCTGTGGTAAGTTCTGCCTGGAAAGTGTACTACTCTCTACTATTCCCCACAGAGCCAAGAGTGTTTGCTGGCAAGTGCAGCAAGGATGTGAGGGAAGAAGAAGAAAAAAAAAAAAAGGTTTCAGGAAGTGTCTTGGATTCCTGCAGACTGATTCCATTCAATTTGAATAATGGTATCCAAGCTATTAACTATTTACCAAATTATTTCTGTGGATTTATTTCAGCTAACTTTACATAATGCAATAGAAATCCATTACATATTCCTACCTGAATAATATCATCTGCTCCTGCAGTAGCTGCTTTGGATCTGAGTTCTTCAATTTCTTTCTCCAGTTCTTAAAATATAAAGAAATTTCACAGTATGAATTGATGCCACATCACAGTAGCAAATTTCTAGTAAATCCTGTGCCTGACAACACTTCTATTCAAGCCAGAGATGTCTTTTACTTCATCAACTTTTGTTTGTTACTGAGTGAAAGACATGACTAACAGAAAGAGAACAAATATTCAGTACTACTTCTCCAGTCCTGACACCGAGCATATTTTCCTGAGGAAGCAAAACTTCCTTGCTTGGATAGAGGGACAACAGACAGAAATTATATTGATGAACATCTTACCTTCTATTTCATGGTCAATTTAAATCAGAGGAAAGAGACTCAGTTTCTAGAGTTTCTCTAAAAATAAGCAGCAAGCAAGAACAAGATCTTATGAATAACCACACTGAGGAAAAGCCTGATATAGCCCATTTCTGTATCCTTATTGTTTCAGTGGGCAGCTACCAGCAGTCAGCACAACTGTCATTTCAAACAAGGGGAAGTGACACCAGTCCAAGCAGTGGGCCACTGGAGGAAAAGGGACAGCAGAGTGGAGAAGGACAGCACATGGAAGCACAGATTTATACGTACTTATAGGTGTTAAGCATAACATTTTGTTTGGCATATTTTACAATTTCTTGTTAAAGCAACAACTATAAAGTAGCAAACTATCTTAAAGAAGACACTGTACTCCACAACAAACTATACTCTACTAATTATGCAAAAAAAAAATCAGACATTCCTCCTCCCATTTGCTTCCTGAAAAGCAACCTGCACCAATATGGGGAACAGACAATGACAAATCCAACTTCAACTTTACACAAGCTACACTGTTCCACCATGCCATACTGTCAGACCAAAATTAAATTAATACCTGACAAAAGCAATGCTTGTTTTCTTCTCCTTCTTACTGAAATTACTTCAGTCCTTATCCTCCCACCATAAATAGCAAAAATGGAAGAAAAACAAAATCTAGTATTTTTGCCTAGAACTTAAGTCTACTTATCAAAAACACATAGTGACATTTAAAAAGGTCAGGTAGTGCCAAGCATTAAGGCAGAAATTGCACTTTCCAGTAAGATACCTGCACATCTTGACTTCACTTTCTGTAAAAGCATCATTTGCTTTTTTGCAAACTTGATGAGGTCCTCTTTGGGCAATGTGTCCAGCTGTAAAAAAAGTATGTATCAGAGAAATCAGTTTCCTCTAACCCAGAGGGAAATAGAAACACGGCATTTTAGCATCTGACTTCCAAGAAGCTGAGTTTTAGGACAAGAAACTCTTATCATACATTTGAAAGAAGAATAACATTTCAAAGAAGAATAACAGTCCAAGTTACTGATGTTCTGTTACCCAATTCTGTTATTTCAATTACAGTAACAGAAACCACTCCTCATTCTGTACTTTTCTGAAACAATTCGGGAGCACACAATTGGGCAGCATAAGTTAGGAAAACTCAGTTAGGAAGGATTAAAATTCAGTAATACAATTTGAACAATATTTTGAAAATAGCATGCTAACCTAACATTTTTATTGTTTAAATTTACTTTGAAGGTATGCAAAGATGTCTGTGTCCATTATGAAACAGACTGCTGCTAAAAATGGATGCTATTAATAATTTATCAAGTATAACAGGAAGTGAACATACCAGAAAGAGATGCTTTCCTCATAGTTTCCAAAACACTTTATCTTAATGTTTATAAGTTAATTTTTCCTGTCTAGAAGAAATGTTAAAAATATTTTTGTCTTCCTATTAGTCACAGCTTGCATGCTAAGTTGTAACCCTGGTAAGTACTATCCAAATAAATTAGGTTTGTGAGAAATGATTACCTTTGATTTGCCTGATCCTGGTGTGCCAGAAGATGCCACCATCTCCTGCCCAGCATCTTGAACCTACAACGAAATAAAGTACAATCTGCAGTAATGAACTTTTCAGTGTAAGACTGAAAAGAACTAATTCAAAGTCTTCAAACAGAGACTAATTGAATGTAGTGAAAGCACAAGAAAAAAAATTAACATAAAATTTTAAAACAACATGTATTCATACGATTAGTCAGAAACATAACGGAAAAAGATCTACTGTGATTATTAGAACAGCAGAATAGAAAGCTCCCAATGTCCAAAGCAGTATGATCTTATGATTCCATTACTGAATGGACCTCTAGAGCTGATACGGTATTGCAAATTAATTTTATTTACAAGCAGTTTCAAAAGCATGACTCACCATCTTGTTTTTAAAAGAGCCATTAAAAAAAAGCAAGAACAAAAAACAAGCAAGAACAAAAAACTCCCACAAAACAAAACAAACTGGTAGAGGAGTTGCAGTTAAATCAAACCTTGGGAACTTTTGAATCACATAAGCTCCTTTTATCACTACAACTGTTAGCATATCAAATGTATTCCAAAAGATTCAGCAAAGTCAGGGCTCATTTGGACAAACTATAACCCCGCTCTTCTCTTTTTTAAAACATACTAGTTCCCACTAGGATTGCTGGCCTGAAAAACATATCTGAAAAGGCTTTGCAAATTCTGGGCTCCCTATCCCTAAAATACATGCAAAATGCCTTCTACTGTAAACTTCCACAGATCTAATCTAGGAGACTGTTACTTTACAGTGGTTTATATGGGATATGCTTACAAATAATCAGGAACACAAAGAAATGCATGCAGCCACGATGCTGTGAAGGAAAAGGGAACAGATGCTTCCAAATATATTAGGAATAGCATTTTCAAGCCTTGACCTTTACCCTGCTTTTTTCTTCATACTATCATATGCGCATGGGTATAAAAGTGAAGAGGTGTATATATAAATATTTGTATTTTTATATATCTAGATGTTTGTATGTGTGTGTGCATGTATGCAGACACACATATCTTCACTTTTCTTTTGCTACTCTCCTCATTATGTCAAAACCTCTTACAGGAAAAACCAAGGAAGAACCAAGCATGACCTGAACACTGTGAGAATGGACAATCACTAATAATTTAGAAAGAACAGGTGATACAGATAATAAAAAGCATCACTTTTAGAAATATGAGTTCAAGTACAGACCAAGGACAAAGGCAGTTATAGTCATCTATATAACACATACACTAAGTGTTTGGGTTTTTTTTTAAGATGGCAAAAGCAAACTTAGAAAAAAATGTGCTGTACAGCATTAATGAAAAAAGCTATAAAGTTTCAGATTTTCTGATAATGTAAAACTTTGTCAACATTTACACTCCTAATATTTTAGCACTTGGAGAGCATAATGCATTATAACAAACTGCATGTACTGTTCAGAAAATGACAGCTCACCACTCTCCATACTACAGTAAGGTCAGAGGAATTTTCTTCTCACAATACTTTTACTCCTTTAAGCTAATACAGAGGCAGAATCACATAGTGTGTTAAACAATGCAGCCAGTTTTGCTGTTCTGGTAACAGAAACCAGAGGCAGCTCGTGTAGAGGGCTTCACCCACTTGAGTTAGAAGAGAAACGACAAAGATGAGTTACCAAAACACCCCGAACTTTTCATTGATTAGTTGCATCCAAGCTGTGAGCCAGCAGCTACTAAGTATGCTTTAAAGTGCAACACAATCCTGCGTGGTTTCTAGTCTACCTTTCTGAAATCTGGATGCTTCCATAGTTTACTTATATGTATATATTTATATATACACATACACACATACACACCCATGCATATATTCTTTTTTAGATTTTATTTCAAGCCTACTTTAACCTCTCCACTAAGGGGTTTCCATGCCACACTTCAAGACGTTCTATGTATTTTTACCGTTATCTATCTCTTACTTTTGCAATAGTTTAACACACTCTTAGAAAGCCTAACCAATGCATAAATGCAATACATTAGCCTTGGCTGTGAACTGTGGCAGTAATGGCCATCATGAACAGCAATTTTCTGAGCGGTGTGCAAGTATCAGATATTACCAACTCTTAAGTGTACCAAGTCACATCAAAACCCATTTTGAATCGTGATTGCTTCAACCAGCAGTGGCACTGAACCTCTATTAGAATGTGGCACGCAAGCAGCACAGGCACTACCAGGAGAGTTAATGTAATGTGTGAAAACTCTTCAACGTTTCCTTTGGATTTGCCTTGGTGTTTATGAAAGCTAGATACAGACACTTCAGCGGTTTTATTTGCTGGTGTTGGTAGTGTTTCGCAGCTGACGTACTGTTAACACACGGGGACACCTCAGCGGACAAGGAGCCCATGTCCGCCCGCGGGCGCTTTCACACCGTACCCACTCCGGCCGTGTGTCACCGAGTGTCGCACCCCTCGAGTCAGCACCGCCCCGTCCGTGCCAACAGGGCGACGTCCCCACCGTCTAAGCAGGCGGGGCACTAAACAAGCCCCTTGCAGCCCGCACCGGCCCTCGCATTTCCGCAGGGCAGAGGCAGATTCAGCGGCAGGGCCCCCCCTTCCCACCCCGGCCTCCCTCACAGCGGCCGCCCGCCGGGGCTGCGCCGCCCGCGGGGGCAGCGATGGGCGCCCAGGGGCCCACGGGCTTCTCCGCCCCTCACCGCGGGCAGGGAAAGGAACCNACCCCTCACCGCGGGCAGGCAAAGGAACCCGCGGGCTGGGAGGAGCTGCTCCGCGCCTTCCCCGTCCCCCGTGCTGCATGCCAAGGTCACGCACCGCCCCTCCCCACCGCCCCAGCTGCGCGGCCCCTCTCCGCTCTCCGCGTTACCTCCATGGCGGGGCCGGCCGGCTGCAGGGGCGGGGAGATCGCGGCGCCACAGCCGCTGCCAGCGCCGCTACATCCTCCCCGAGCCGCTTCCGCCTCCGTCATCCCGGCACGCCGGGCTCGGCCCGGCCGTCACCGAGCGCCGCCCCGGGCCCGGGCGGGGCTGGGCCGAGCGCCGCTGCCTGCAGGGCTGAGCCCCTCTGGAGCCGGCCCTGGGCCGCGGGGTGGGTGTGGCTGGCGAACTCGTGTTCTCCGCCTTACAAAAAGGGGAAAGGGGAAAGGGGAAGGGGTACGGCTGTGACACAATTGCCCCCCGCCATTGCCTGTCCTGAAGGGCTGCTACGGGCAGCGCGGTGCTGCAGGCGTGTCTCTCACTGCCACCATAAGGAGAGCATGAGGTCAAGAGTGACGTGCTCAGGCGGAAACTTAGCGATTTAAGACCCTGTTTTTAATACCTTGATGGAAACATAAAGTGATTTAAATTATTTGTCAAATAGGTGCGGCGGGTGCCAATAACATGGTGCCGGACTTTTCATCGGTGCCCAGCGACAGGACAAGGGGCAATGGCCTTAAAAAAAAACCACAGGAAGTTTCACTCCAACATGAGAACTTCTTTACATTGAGGGTGGCAGAGCACTGGCACAGCTGTCCAGGGGTCTTGTGAAGTCTCTTTCTGGAGACATTCAAACCCCACCTGGATGCATTCCTTTGTCACCTGCTCTAGGTGACCCTGCCTTGGCAGGGGGGTTGGACAAAATGATCACCAGAGGTCCCTTCCAACCCTAACAGTTCCGTGATTCTGTAAATTCAAAAATGGCTGTGAAGGACTACCAGAGCAAATAGCAGAACCTAGGTGTTATGGCTTGTAATTACATGTTTTTTAAAGCAACAGTTTTATGTCCGTTTGGGTAGGTGTTTGAGTGGAGCAATGCCTGCTTTAAAGGGCACACATTTTTCATTGTAATCATGCTTCACTTTGGTAGTGCCTGAAAAACTTTTCACATTTCATGATAAGTAATTGATTTTTAATGAAAAGTTGCCTGGGAAAAACAATTTAGGCATATTATTCACTTTATGGTTCACTGGGTGAATACTGAATATCACCAAATTAATTATAATGTCATGAGAGAATACAAATTCAAATTAAAAAAAAAAAAAGAGTAGTGTGTCAAAATCCTTGTTTCAGAAGAATAATTGCATTTTCCCAAGTCTGCTTACTGTCATTCTTCTTGTAAAATTCAAATGGTAAATAGTGAGAAAAAGCAGAAAGGTTCTTCACATATACCTAAGAAAGTGTTTATATTTTTTCCCCCTCCAATGCATTCACTGTCCATTTTATATATTCATAGATATTTATTTATGCAGCTACTCAACTGTAGCAGCACCGTATGGTTCCATGCTCGCAGAGGCTGCTGGCAAGGAACCGATGTCCCTAACCAAACAGCATGATGGTGTTTCTTCGTTACTTCTATTATTATACTTTTTAGGTAGTGCAGAGGACATTAAACAAAAGAACAATAGTTCTTTCTTTCCCCCATCACATTGGAGTACTCTGAACTGGTTACCTATGCCTGTGCTGATCTGGTCTCATATGGGGATTTCACACAATTTCAAGAAGAGCCTTTTGAGATAGAGTCCTTCCAAAACCATTCCATAGCAGAAGCTTTTCACCCCAAACTATGCCATACTGCATGGCTCTGTGCTTTGAGGTCAGCCTCCAACTGAATTTGGATATTTGAGAAGAACACTGTAGGAAACTAACCTTCTCTTTTGGGAAACCACAGAGAAAGCAATGTTTAATGCAAATTTGTTCCTCCTGCCTATCTTCAGACAATATGTATTATGTAGCAACTCTTGGGTCATCCCTTGATTTAGCCTACGAGGGAATTGATTTTGGAGCTCATCCAAGGCAGACACAAAAGAGTTTTCAGAGGTGTTGGTACTGAAGACAATGAACTTCTGGCTCACTCCTTGCAGGTTTTCTGGAGCTTTTTCTGGCTAGGGTCTACTCAGTCCCCCCTCCCTAAGCTCCTGTGAGACACATATCTGACAGAGACATGCCAAATCTTCCCTCCCACCCCCTCCATTTTATGCAATTTGGTTTAGGTATATTGTACATTTGAGATTGTCTTAAGTCTTTCATTCTGGCCCTGAATTGCAATAGCAATTGCAAAGAATGCTGGTTCGGGAATGGTTGAAGAATTTTAGAAGTTTCTAGAGTAACTAAAAGAAAAAAGATTGAGGATTTTGACTATTGATTGTTTCTGTTTGTTACAATAAAGTGCAAGTTGCTCTGAATTTTGAGGGGAAAAATGTTGATTTGTACCTGCAATAGTCTGATAAAGTTTTTTTAAACAATTATGAATTGTGTATTACCTATCTAGAAGGAGACAGTAAGCTGATACATAATAATAAGTGCAGCTAATTTGAGACAAGATAAGTGAGAAAAACAAGAATAATTTACATAGTCTATATGTCCCATGATTTTATTATCTTTGTAAAAGATAATTAATTCATCTTTTTAAATAGCATTGTCTATGTAAAACAAGATTGCCAAGAGATTTATGAGATGTGTTGGGGCAGAGCATAACAAATTTTCAATCCTGCTTTCATTGAGAAGCCAAGTCCCACAGGACTGTAATTAGCCCTTACATCAAGGCAGAGTACAAATGCTTGTTCACTATCATTGGAGTTATTAGACCTGCAAGAATTTTCTGAAGAGCACAGAATGAGAAAATGCCTGTAATTTTGCTACCAGGGAATGTGTTTTCGGCATAAAGGAGCAGATGCTTTAAATACTTGCCACTGTAGAATCTGTCTTTGCAACAAGTTCTGAGGATTGCAGACTCAGTTGTGACCCATGCCAGGCCAGTCAGAGTTCTTGGTTTAAGCTGCTTCTGCCTTTTTTACATGTCAGGTTAAAATATAAAGGAAAACAACATATGAATTTACAGTATGTTAACTATTCTTTTTTAGGAAATTTAAAGCATACCCCCTGTGCAGATGAACTGCAAATTATTTGGCTGACTGACCATTTTGTTGGGTTGGTTTGAGGTTCAGTAGGTTCCCACAGGAGCAGAATGGTACAGTGAAAAAAAAGAGTTATTTTTCCCAGTACCATTTTGTTTGTGAAAGATTTGGTTAGGTGTTACAAAATTAGACTGTATATACAGTCCTTAATTCTGGTCTTAAACTGCAATAGGAAACAGAGATGAGTATTTTGGTGTTCTCAGCAGCAAAGGCTGACAAGCCTTTTGATGATTAGTGTAAAACTAACACAAGGAACCATTTTGTTTTCACACCTGGGGTGAGGTCTGGCTACAAAAACCTGTTCCATTGTTAACAGAACATGAAGAATCTTTAATTGCACATAGAGATAATAGCAAATATAGGTGAGTGCTATTGATACAATAACAAATTTCTGTGAATCAAAAGGCCCGATTTTAACAAATGAAAAAAATTAGTTACCTTAATTTTTAGGTTCCTGACCTAAGAATCTACCTTTACTTCTATTGCCCATACCAGAGCAGGAGTGTAGCTTGCTTTCAACATGATGCTTCTGTCTCTGCAGTCATGGTAGATGGATATAATTTGAATGTGAGCCTTCAGTTCAGAAGGCAGTCTGAGCTCACACAGCTGATAGATACCAACTGCCCTTGCAACAGCCTGTGCCAAAGCCCTCCTGCAAAACAATCCATTAGTGATTTGCCTCCTTGACATTAACCACAGGGTGCTGCTGAATGACTGCTCTCCTGATTTACCTACACAGTGCTTGGTCTGGAGGGCAGGCAGAGCCTTGTTATCCAGCCTAAGCCCATTGCTTTCAGTCCAGCAGCACAGTTTGGTTACATCCTAGAAGTATGAAGTGCTTAACTCTCACTCTCAATGTGCCTCTCGGCTCACCTGCAGCCTACACCAAAACAGACCTTGCAGCATTTATTGAGGATGTGTGGGAAATGAAAGCATCAGTCCAGGCTTAAAATTTGTTAATGCACTTCTGAAAAATGCCAGAATTAATAATGAAGCTTGTTGTAAAGAAAAGACACTTTGTGAACATGTTGACGTAAACCATTAATATAGAGTATGATACCCATATCCTATATGGATGGGACAAATTACATAAAATCTTCTTCCTCTGCTTCATCTAACTGGAGAAACAGAGACTTTCAGTTCAAGTATGAAGCAGATCATCTACAGTTAGATTAGTGGAAAGGAAAGCAGTGTCCCTCTGTATTTGGATGCTAGGAAGATAGAACAGCTCCCTTCTCTTTCTTGCTTTAATTTTTTTGAAAGTCTGTGCTTCTTTAATTCTCTTTCACAAATGGTTGCATTTTATATGAAAGTAAAATGTCTCCCCCAGCTGCTATTGACAGCTAAGCTCAAGGGGGATTACGACTATTCTAGGATTAATGCAGGAATGTCTTTTAAACAGTTTCTTTTAAAGCAGGAATCTTTAGTTTTTCCCATGGGAGGATTTTTTTTTGTAATTGTTAATGCAAAGCTACAAAACAAAACCATGTGAACAGTTAACGTGCATTAAACAACATTGACCCTGTTTTTTAGAGATGAATAACAAAGTTTCTGCACAGGTCTTGTTAAGCTGACATTGAAGATGTTGCACCTGAGAAGGTTAGTAGATCTGTGCATCTAGATAACTGGATGAAAATAAAGCATGGATGTATATTTAGGATTTATGTCTAATGTAGTTCTATACAGTTTTATCTCCACAGTAAACAGTCATGTGTTTGCATCAGAAGTGTGACAATAGTTAGAATTATTTGAAATAATTTGGCTGAACACATACAATCTCCTTCTGCAAGTGCTCATTGATTTACAGTATCTTATGTAAAAATATATTAAATCTCTTACCAACTTTTGTTGGTATTAGTAAAAAATCTCCATATACAAACATATAATTTAGAGCTCTTCTGTACATACCAACTGATAGACCTAAAGATGTGGAAGTTAAAGGTACTTTAGATGAGGGCACCCTCCAGTCACCTGCCCAGAAGCATATGCACATTTCTATTGACATATAGTCAAAATAGAGACCCAGCCATGGTGGAATCTATCTGGCAGAATCTATTCATCTGAGGGATTAATACAACCCATTAACCTTTTTCCCAAATTTTCTTCATTGCTACAGGTCAAATAATATTCACTGGTAACAATAAACTATTCCCTGTAGTTTTACATTAGTACAATTAAGAACATTTTGCAAATCATGATTGCATGCATAAGTTGATCTCTCAGCTATGGCGGCTCAAGAAGGCATAAAAAGCAGAAACTCCTCACTTTTCTATCCTCCTTCCAGATATATTTTGTCAAAATAGTTAAGATTTCTCTTTGAATATATAGAAGGGTAATAACAATAACCTCAGAAAGCCACTTCTTATGTAGCCACACATCAAGTGTTTATTTCTCCCCTTTTTTATTCTAGGACTGCAGCCTGACCTGTGGTACTTTTTATCTGTTGTTCATAGCAGCTGAATTGCAGCTGGGTGAAAAGTTACCTAAGGAAGTGAGAGCAAAGGTGACTTTCCCAATGTGATACAAGTCCCTTATTATATGGTGCCTCTAATCCTTGCAAGTTGCTGTGCAACTCCCTTTTCAAATCAGACTTCAGCCACTGTCAGCATTTCTGATAGTTTTGAGATTTCAAGAGAGAAGCAAACAGGTCGTCTGTGTGACCTTTTGTACAGCACTGCTCATAAAATGTCACCAAGCTACTGAGTTAAGCATGTTTTCCATTTACTGATACCTCTTGTGGCAGTGAATGAGGATTAGATTGACAAACTTTGCTGACTCATGTGGTTTCACAGAGCAGCCCAAGAGACTGGAAACATTTGAAAGAGCAGGCATCACCTTTTCCTCATACTAGTGAGACAGTAAATCAAGTTAATCATAAACAAAACCCAAGCAAGTAGCAGAAAACTCCTCAAGCTGGTATTTAGCCTTGCTGTGATGAACAGCAGGGCTTCTGATGGATAATTTTTTCTCAGGTAGTCATTTTACTGAGACATCCTTTGTTTGTGGGCAGGAATCTGTTGACCTGAAATCTTAAAAAAAAAAACAAACTACGCTAACGTAGTAAATATGTGCTTCCAGTTTCAGTGATTCCTGCATTTCTGGGGAAAAACTCTGTGGGCCAGGACAATGTAACTCCTGCATTCAACAGGCAACTTCTTGTTTGTTTTCAAATTGATGTGAGGTATTGCTGCCCTTTCTGACTGTGTTCACTTTAGATGTGTGCTGCCCTTTATGACTGCATTAATTTTAGATATGTGGATTAAATAGATAGCTGGAAATGAACTTTGCATTTAACAGCTGCTCATATTGCTATAGCTTTTTAACTATTAACTCTTCATGAGTAAAAGAGAAAATACCCCTGGCAAACATTTTTTTGTATTGAACTAGACTAAATTAGACTAAATGAGACTAAGACAGTATTTTCCTGTAGCTTTTGTAATCTAAATTCTGTTCCTTCTAATGTTCAGAGTGTAAAACAAGCAAGAAGTCTTTGTAGTCTTGTGTGCCAAACTCAATGATGGCACTTTAAATCCAAAAGTGGATTGGTAACAGTTGTCTATTATTAAATATGTTATGAATTGCTTTAGTTGATTTTGCACAAGCTCAAAGCATGGCTGTGGTTATGGTACTAATTCTAAAGCAGGACTGGTTTTTATTTTCCAGTATCTACCACACCCTGTTGCAACTGGGAGCCCTCAACGAGATGTTTATATATTTGATTAAGAATAAGGTAAAGGAGAAGGCAATGACGTGAGGCACCTGATGAACGTTTTTACAACAGTGAAGAGGGAGATGGCATTTGCAGCATTGACTCTCCACCTGGTTCATACCAACTTTCAGAATTTTCCAGATATTAAGAGGACACTAGGATATCCAGGCAAATATGAGATGCAATAAGGACTACTGTGTCCACAGCTAGACTGTAGATAAATGCCTCTATGTAGCCCTCCAGCAAGTTTTATCAAAGGAAGTAATGAGTATTTGGTGTTTTTTGGAAATATTTATTTCATTTCAACAGCATTTTCTATATCCAACTTAAAATGAGAGAAAATAAAATTTATTCTACTTTGTGCACTTCTTCTCTTTATACTTGATCACCTTTAAATTTGTATATTATTATTTATTGATTAATATTCATACAACCTGTTGTACTCTTTTAGCACCTCTTTTCCTGTTGGCTCCTAGTTTCTTTTAGAGTTTGATTTGAAAATGCCAGCAATATCAACTGCAGTTTTACAAAGTTCAAAACCCAAGCATGTCTGAAATATTTTTATTAATGCTGAAAGTTAACTCTGGTAGGGGCGACTGAGAAGTGTCCAGTGGAATTATTTTCTTCAGGGAGGCATAAACTTTGGCATAATTTGAGCACTCTCCCAATAATGAAAAATCAGTGATGTGCAAAAGAGAGATCTTGGAATCTTAGGAACCACTGGCATTTTGTGAAGGAAAAGCAAAGTATATAATGTGGAAAAGGCTGAAGATCATTAATTTCCAATGCAAGTAATTACAATTCCATGCGAAAAACAAGGGAAGTATCAGACATTTTCTTCTTATAATCTTCGTCAAATTTCTCATTCTGTGCCACAGTGAAATGATTCTTCCAGTCTGCAACAGTCCCTAAGAAATGCCAAAGCAAAAAAAAAAAAAAAATTTGATTTACCAGTATTTCCTGAAGCTCAGTATCCACAACTTATCAGATATTTCAATGCTTATTTCAAAACATTTTGACAACCAGAGTTGACATCAGTAACATACCTTTTCTCATGAATGGGGAAATGGAATGATCCATTATTCCTTGAAAGTCTTTAGTGTAGTTTGCCATGGGGTTCTCCTTCATTACCTCAAATGAGGTATTATGGACTATTTTGTTTAGAACCTCCTCACTCAGATCCTTCTCCAGGAACTTTGCAATCTTTTGAATTTCTTTCTTTGGATTCTGCAGAGACAATCACATGGCATAAGATACAGAGCTAGGAAAAGCAAAGAAATCAAACATCATGTGAGAGCTGCAATTCTCAGAAAGAGAAGATCAGGTTATTGTATGGTTTGCTGATACTGGCATTACAATATAAAACTGTTGCTTGTAGTTAGTATCTAATAGACTTACAGATTTCAGAGCACTATAAACATATGTTCAGCCTTTTACCTCCTTCATATCTTCATAGAAGAGATAGAGAATATGGTGCTTATCTTTTGCCTTCCACCATCCTTTTACATGGTCGTACCAGGAACCCCAGAGGACTGAAAAAGAAGTAACATCAGCAGCTATAAATTCCTCAACTGTCTTTAACATATTTGGCACTCCTTTTTCCCTCTTAACCAGTACTTGTGAATCTCCAAGCTGGTTTTGAATCAGTGCTTATGTGCTTATTACAGCATTTTTGCTATTAATCCCTCAGGTTTATGGATGCCCAGAACAGGATTCATGTGTAACTTTAGAGGGCAACAAATGCAGATGCATTATGGTCAATGGAAACACATATTTCTAGTATTCATTTGATCAGCTGGACAAGGCTTGTCTTAATTGGCCTTGCTTGGAGCAGGGCAGGAGTTGGGACCATATGGACAATAAAAGTTCATTCCAGCTTGCATTATTCTATGCTTATACCTGGTTTTAATATTTGCTATGCTATCAGAAGTGCCTGCTTCTCTCAAGCAAGTGTCAAAATGATTAAGACAGAAGTAGTTATGTTCTATATATCTGCACTGGGGCAGATGGCTCCCAAGCTGAGCTGGTCAAACACAAGACATAAGGTCTCCTTTGGGCATGTGACTCTCATGATGATCCAGACAGTGGTATTTCTAGGCCTACATAGTGGCAAAAATATTAATGACCTAAGGAAGCTTTAATGACCCAAACTGCAAACTGCCACCTATTTCACCAGGTTTTGTTTCTGGGATATCCTGTGATATCAGCACCTCTTTAGAAAGGGAAGAATCAGCTTCTGGGGTTGCCTGCCCTTAGTTAGATAATTGTCTTTGTTCAGATGCCTGATTTTTAGATACACTAATTTAGGTACAAAGACTCCCTTATCTCAAAATCACACTGCACATTTCTAGAAAAATTAACTCTCCACTTCTTTTTTAAATTACAAATTTTATCAGGCTACAGTAAAACCAGTTAAACCATTGTTCCTTTTCAAGTGGCTTCTTTTAATCTCATAGAGAAGAGATGAAGCCTGAAAATTGTCACCTATGTTTCTGAATTGTAACAGAATAAAGGGTAGTGTTTTTATTTTTTCTCAAAATGGGAGCATAAAGATCGCTTTAATCCTTTAGGTAATAATAAAAAAAACACGAATGAAGAATAAATATGACTGAAACACCTTCAGCAGATATCATTCCACAATATCTGCACTGGATTTCAAACCATAATTGAAATTAATAAATTGATGCCATGGATTCTTAAAATTATCAACATGTCTTATAGAACTGATTACAATTAATCACCTTTTCCAGTCATGAATTTCTCCACAAACTCCTCCCAGGTTCCTGGGTCAGGCAATCCTTTATTCATTCTGTGGAAATGGTAGTATGACACCAGGTTGTCTTTTGCATTTCTTGCCACGTAGATTATCTTTATTGATATGGAAAGAGAGAGAGAAATTAACTTGCACATAACTTGAGCATCTCCTGGAGTTTTCTCTTGGAGCCTACTGGTAGAGGTCTAAGAGATTTTGCTTTGAAGCTGCCGTTTTCTAAAATCCAGCTCAGGTAACTTAGTCATGACTTCAGATTCCCACAGACTTTGCACATTAAAGGGAAAATATTTTTGGAGACCTTTTGATTTCCTAGAGATCCTGGAAAACATTGGTTTTCCTGGTTTCCTGGTTTATGTCACTTTCTTTGTCCATGAAGTAGAATAGGCCTCTTCAGCCTTACCTTACAGTTTTGTTCCCAGAAGGATGGAGGCAGCAGCTGGGCGGGCAGATGAGTTTTGATTGTTCGTGGAGATGACATGGCTTCAGCTAACTCCACACCTGTGGGATGTTTAATTATGAGATGTGAGTTGCTCTCTGAATTGCACTAGCACTTCTTTCCTATGCTCACACATGACTGTGACTTTTCAGCAGCTCACCTTGCGTTAATCATTCATCTCCAAAGCACTTACATAGCAGAGTAAGATATACAACATTACATAAGCATCTTCAATGTTTCTAGAGAAAATTTTACCTGTGTATTCAAGTAGAAAAGGGGAAACACTGGTTTATATCTTTTTTCTTTCTTGGGCCCATACCTAACTCCTTCTCTCCGAGGGATAATGATGAATACTGATTTACATTTATTCAACCAAAGTTTTTCCTTTGCAATATTTAGTGGTCTTCTTCTACCTTACAGGTAAAAATTTTAGTTTTTTTCTAGGATACAGGAATATGATGGCTGACTAGACTTTGTGGATGGCACATAAAGAGAATTTAGGAGAATGACTGGATTTTCAGTAGCTATGGATATATGGGACCATTTGGGAATATCTGGTGATATTTGGAGGTATGATATCTTCTCCCCTCTCCCTTTTAAACATCCATCATGACCTCCCTAACTTTTTCCCTGTCATCATCTATCATTCTCTGTCATCTATCATTTTTTTGTCTCTCTCTGTGTCAACACAGTCTACCTTAGAAGAGAGAAAGTATCACTTCTGCAGAGCTAGTCAAGCTTTTTAGCTTCAAATGTGAGACTCTGACTTAAGGATTTGTGTGAAAATGGAGCCCTTGCTGGGGTAAACTTTGTTAAGAAATTGCTAACCAGTGAAGCTTGCTGGCTGCCTGAATGCTCCATAGCTGGACCCTGGAAATGAGCAGCAGTTACTTGAAACAGTAACAAAACGACTGAAAACATTATGCACCTTTTGGAAATATGTCCATGACATCGGTTTCTCTTCCACACAGCAAGTAATCACAGAATGGCATTCTGTTGCCCCTGTGTTGCTGTTTTATATGTATCTGCTGCTGGTTTAGATACTATGGAGTTTCAAACACAGCTTCAGATACCATCTAAAACATCACGGTCTGCAGTAGAATCACATCTGCCAGCCTTGCAGCACCTTGAGTAGCGCTAGATATTTATGTTAAAGTGCCTGAACTCATCCTTAATAGCCAAAACACTGCTTAGTTCAGGAAGTTCAAAGCAAGTGGGACCTTTTCCAGGAAACTTGTGGCATCAGCACTATGTGCTTGTTTTGTTTCATTTTGTTTAAAATACAAATAATATTCACCTGAGTAACGTGCAGATGGAGGCTCTGCTAGAAACCACTCAAGGAAAGGGTGACGTTTGTAAGTAGTCTCACGTTTGCACTTCTCAACATCTCCATTTTGTTGGATCATATCCACTATCTCCTGCGTCCATGTGGTACCTGAAAATGCCAAGTGTTTAGATTTCCCTCCAGGATAGTCAAGAGTTTCTTCTACTAGGGAACTGAAAGCCAGAAGGATGGACTCTGTGCTAATGAGGGAAAGAATGGCATAGAAAATAATAGATAAAATGGAAAGAGAGTATAATACAGGCAAAATGCCTAATAAAGCAACAAAGGTAATTCCCAAAGCTCAGTTCAGGAATTCCATTTTAGACAGACTTCTTCTTGCTTAAAGAAATAACCTCCACACCAGTACTGAAAAAAACGCTGGGATAAACTCACTATTGTTTGAAGACTATATTATTTCTGGAGGAATGAAACTCCCTCCTTTCATCCCTCACAAAAAATCAGGTGTTTCAATTTTGTTTTCATATTGATTGAATTTGAGTAAAAAAAATGCAATACCTGAACTTCAAGTGAGTAAAAATTTCATACAGTTTGAAAATATAAAAAAGTGTCAGTATTTGCAAAGTTCCCATCTGAAACAAGTTAATGAAGTTCTGTACAACATTTCATCTGCCTGAGTGACTGCAACATTTTGTAAGACTTACAGTATAGTGTATCTCATGTGTCTCTTTTCTTTTAAAGCTGTCATTGCTGTGTCAACCACATCTCCTCTGAGGTACTGTGGCAGGTCAGCTAGAGAAGAGGCTAAGGGATAAATTGGAAAGCAATTTGGGCAGGAGATTCAGCCCTTCTTAAGATGCTTGTGTTGTGCGTCTCACACAGATATGACATAATGTCAAATGGAATCCTAATTTTATTTATTTTCAGTTCAGTGGCTTGAAGGTTTTTAATCCCAGCAAGATAAAATAATGTTTTTGTCTTCAGTATACAGGCAGTAAATCAAAAGCCTTCAGGTTTTACAAAGCTAATGGTGAGGTTTTTTGTTAAAATTCTTTTTCCCCTACTGACAAAAAAAAAAGGCTTAAAAATTGCTACTTATTCAAATAATTATTTTTTATGATAATCAAATTCCCCCACATCTGTTCCTGAATCTCCAAAACTGTACATGTTTTTATTCATGCAGAATTAGTACTGATGCTTGTTATTCATTGTTTTCTTGTGTAGTAAGTATAAAGAGTCTGATGAAGAGGAGAAATATTGTCCAGTCACTGAGTAAAATGCCAGCTAGCTAATATTAATGATGGTATTTTATTTTATTTGCTGAAGTTATTAAATTAATTTGGTTATTTAAAAGAATTAATCAATTTTCAGAAATCACTACTAGTTTACACAAAAAAATCATTCCCCAACTGCATAATATGTTCCACAGTCATACAGTTAGTTTCTATTATTTCTTAGTAATGATCAGTCCTTTCTAGGCATTGTTAAATCACTACACATTGGTGGGAAACTTCTATTGTCATCATTAATATAAATGTATATAATCTCAGTTAAAGGTAAAAATTATAGGTCATTAGGCTTTGGCCATTTTTACTTCAGCAGTAACAGATGGTTGTTGCATCTGTCTAAGAAGTCAGGAGTTACTAGTCACAGCTGACACAGCTTCATGTCTTTAAAATACATCAAGTCTGGGGTTAAACAAGTATCACTCACAATAGAAAAAACATAGATCTCAATCCCAACAATAAGCACTATGCCAAACATTTCTGTTCTGTTTCCTACCCACACCAACCTGCTTTTGCATAGGTTGCAATGACCACATCGTCAGGCCTGGCTTGGAACTTCCACACTCGGTCCCAAATGCTGGCAATTGGTTGTGTGAGGGGAACACCTTCCAGTTCAAATAATTCAGATCGTATGATTGTGTCTTTGAGACTCAAATCTTTCATTTTATCCATGGCCAATGAGAACTGCATGAAGAAAGGCTTAGAATTAACATGGCTGTTGTGAAAAAAAATCTGAATTTACCCATCTTGAGATCTCTCTTATTGACCAAGTTCCATGTCTTCTGATTTCTTTGGCCATGATTTGGCCTATCTGGATAGACTCCTTAAAGCTGGATCTCATTTTCAGAAATGCATGCTGTATTGCTAGAGGTCTGTGTCTCTAAAAAACACTCTGTTTACTCAGATAGGAAAAGAGAAAAAAGTAATTATTCTCATATCAAACACATTTATGTAAAATTCTTGTGGTCAGTATGAGGGCTTCTAAAGCTAAAAAAAGTAATCAGAGGTGTGATTCAAAAGAAGGAAGAGAATAACAGCTGGCAATGAAATCAGCATACAGGACCCAACCCTTTCTCTGTGAAGAAAATAAACAGAAACGCCTGCTGACACCCTTTGTGCCTTATACTCACAAGAAATATTTGCAGTCCTTTTCTGTGTTTCTTTCCTGGGTCTTTTCACTCTTGGAACTCTGCTGTATTTTGAAATAGGTTGCACTTAAATAACCAGAACTAGATTGATCATTAACTAAAGGTTGTTAGACTTTAATTATGTGAATCAATCTGTTTTACAATAACTAGATATTGATTTCTGGATTTCTCCCAGGGAGACATCTTAGGCATAACTTTCGGAGCTCTAGAGTCTGTTTAGAGGAAAGCTGTTCTTAAGGGGAGGCTATAGAAATAATCTCAATTAAAAATATCAGCCAGAAAAAAAGACACTTCAATCCAAACAGTAAACATTGCTAGAATATTTTCTTTAGTTTTCTTGTTTACTCACGGCAATTTCATACAGGTTCAGCTGAGTGGAGTGAGATAATATTGGATTGGTGGCTGGGCAGTGACTCAAGAAATTTAAAAAGAAAGAAGGAAAAAGAAACTTGCCAGAGAATTTTTCCTGCTTAAATGTCTTCAGTCCTTGGCTGTATTGATAGCTACGCAGGAACTTAAAATCTTCTGGCACAAGTAGGTTGAGAACTTGTGTGGGTGGAGATTCTATTCTTCCTATCAGTGTGAGTAGAGTAAAGGAGGAAGTGCAGCAGCAGCCAACAGCTGAGCAGTTTTTCTGGTATGGTTTATGAAATCCTTTCTAATCCTGTGAAAGAAAAACACTTGGAATTCTCATCTAAAATGTGATTCTTTACTGGCAACAACATAAAATGTCCGTCAATAGCTCCAGCAAGATTATTTTAATTTGTCTCTCTCATTGTCAGCAGTCTTGGAATAATTAATTTTCTTCCGAATAGTTAATCTAAATTGCAAAGTCTCCATCTTTCTGGTAGATTCCCTTCAAGTACTGCATGGCCACAATTGGGTCACCCTGAAGCCTTCTCTAGGCAGAGCAATTCCAATTCCCTCAGCCTTTCCTCATAGGAGAGGTGCTCCATCCCTCTGATTGCCTTGGTTGCCTCCTCTGGACTTGCTCCATCAGGTCCGTGTCCTTCCTGTGCTGGGACCCCCAGAGCTGGATGCAGCACTCCTGGTGGGGTCTCACCAGTGCAGAGTAGAGGGGCAGAATCACCTCCCTGAGCACCCTTCCCAGCCTCCTCTGGATGCAGCCCAGGACATATTTTGGCTTTCTGGGCTGCAAGTGCCCATGGCTGGGTCATGTCCAGGCTCTTGTCCATCAGCACCCCCAAGTCCTTCTCCCCATAGCTACTCTGAATCCATTCATCCCCACCCAGCCTGATACTGGGGGATGCTCTGACCCAAGTGTGGCACCTTGTGCTTGGTCTTGTTAAATCTTATGAGATTCCCATGGGCTCACTTCTCAAGCCTGTCTAGATCTCACTGGAATGGCATCCAGTCCTTCAGGTATGTCAACAGCACCACTCATCTACAAAGTTACTGAGGGCGCACTCAATCTTTTGTCATTAATGAAGATATTAAATAATCCTGGTCTCAGTATGGACTCCTGAGGGACTTGTCACTGATATCCATCAGGACTCTGAGCCATTGACCACTACACTCTGGATGCTACTGTCCAACCACTTTCTTATCCATCTAACAGTTCATCACATCTAACTCTCCAATTTAGAGAGAAGTATTTTTGGGGAGACTGTGTTAAAGGCTTTATATAAGTCCAGATAAATGACATCTGTAATCTTTCCCACTGATATGGTCACTCTGTCATAGAAGGCCACCATGTTGGTCAGGCAGGGCTTGCCTTTGATGAAGTCATGCTGGCTGTCCCTCATCACCTCCCTGTCCCCCATGTGCCTGAGCACAGCCTTTAGGGGGAGGCTTCATAGATGTGAGGCTGACAGGTTAGTAGTTCCCAGGGTCCTCCTTTCTACACTTTTTAAAGACAGGTACAATTTTGTCTTTTTTCCAGTTACTTGGGTCTTCACCTGACTGCCATGGACAGTGGCTTAGCAACTGCATCAGCCAATTCTGTCAGGATTCTGGGATGTATCTCATTGGGTCCCACGTACTTTCTTATTTTCAGGTTCCTAAGATAGTCGTGAACCTGATTTTTCCTTATGGTAGGAGGGACTTTGTTTCCTCAGTTCCCATCCTGCTGTCCATCAACTCAAGAGATGTAGGAAGAGAGGTTGCCATTGGAGACTGAGGTAAAAATGTCTTTGAGCATATCGGCCTTCTCCTCCTCCATTGTTACCAGTTTTCCATCATTGTTTATTGTTGGAGTTTACCTTCTTTAACCTTCCTTTTCTGGTTAACATACCTATAGAAGTCCTCCTTGTTATTCTTTGAGTTGCTTGCCATGTTCAGTTCCAGCTTTACCTTGGCCATCCTCACCCCATCCTTGTACAACAACCTGACTATCTCAATAATCTTCCCAGGTTACGTGTTCTTTTCTCCACTATCTGTGCACTTGCTTCTGTCCTTTTAGTTTGATTAGCAATTTCCTATCCTGTCTTGCTGATCTCTTGCCTTCTCTGTTTGATTTCTTGCTTCTGGGGATCGATATCTCTTGCTGTCTACAGAAGCCTTCTTTAAAGATCTACTAGCTCTGTTCTGCTCCCTTGTCCCTAAAGGCAGTCTCCCAGGGGAACTTATTGACTATTTCCTTGAAGAGCTGGAAGTTTGCTTTCCTAGAGTTCAGGGCCTAACTTTACTCCTCACCTGATTCATATCCTTCAAGATGCAAATTCCACCAATGCATGATCACCTCAGGCCAGGCTGCCTCTAATCTTGATGTCCCTGATTAGGTCTCTTAAGTTGGTGACCACCAGATGCAGTGTCACATTCCCTCTGGTAGGGTTGTCTATTCCCTGGCTTGAAGCACTAAAGTATTGAAGCGACCAGACTGAAATCCACTCACCTGGCTTGTGCCTGTTATCTTTTAGCATGTCTCAGAGTTCTGGTGGGGCCAGAGACTGTATGGTTTAGTTTCCTCTTTCTTTTTGAATTCTCTCACTCCTTCCTCTGATTTCTTTGTTGAAAAACCAGCTTCTTGGTACAACCCTTTGTCTTTTTCCTCTCCCCTTTCTAATTGATGATATAGATCCATTATTCTCCTTGTCAACTTTTTCGTAATTACTGTTGTTGTTCGGATCCCTTTCTCAACCATGGTGCCCTCCAACACATTTTATGTCCCTGCCTCAACTGCAGTCCTCCTATAGTGTTGAACTGTGGCTCAATGGGCACAGGCCAGGCTCCAGTACAGTGCTAGAGGCTTTTCAATCAGTACTAGACTGATTTTCAGTCTGGTAGAGTAATTTGTCTGTTCAGGTGTAAAGTCCTAGGTTATGGGAGGAGATAAGTATCCTGGGAATTTGCCCAAATCCTTCCACACACCCTGGCATCCAGGGATGATAACTTAAGAGCACGTTACAGTTTTGCCTCATCCAAAATTTGCCTTCTCTGATACCAGGATGACACCAGATGCCACAAGCTCTATAATATGTTAACAGCGTTAGTTATTAGTATGAAAGCTCATGTGAAGCTGAACAAGGACTTTGTCAACCTGACTAATAAACCATCCACATCAGCCCCAGGTAGGAGAGATGTATTCCCTCACTGTCTCCACAAGGCAGATACAGCACAGCAAGGCCAGAAATTCCAGGGCAAAACACAGAGATATTATTTGTATTAACATGCTCACAAAATAAAGAGGAGCAGTGCAGCCAACACGCTGTGACCTGCATAGCAGCTTGCCACTTAATACCTGCTATAGCTACAGCACACTTAATACAAAACTGCTGTTATCTTGAGCCCCATGTTGGGTGCCAAAAATGACTGTGGTGAGTTGACTTTGGATACCAGCTGCCCACCAAGTTTCTCTATCACTCCCCTACTCAGCAGGATAGTGGGGAAGAAAATAAGAGGAAAAAATATCTTCTGTGTTGAGATAATGCAATTTACTAAAGAAAAAGCAAGGGTCATGTAAGTGAAAATGGAAAGATTTTATTCTCTACTTCCCATGAGCAGGTGTTGTATGGCACTTCCTGGGAATCAGGACTCCAGGACACATAGTGGTTGCTCTGAAAGGCAAGCACTGTAAATTATGAATGTCCTTTCTTCCTTCTCCTTTCTCTTAGCTTTTATTGCTGAGCAGACATCATATGTTATGGAATATCCCTCTAGTCTTTGGTCAACCACTTGATTGTGGTCAACCACTTGAAGGTTTTTTCTTCTGAAGGCTGACAACACCAGAGTGAATAAACATGAATAAAATATTAGAATGAAAAGACAACCGGCAGAGAATATATGGGTAAGGTACAATATTTTTCTTTTTACTTTCAAGTTGTCTAATGGGAAGATTTGCCATTTTCCTCTCTGTGTTAAGCCTGTGTTGGTTCTGCTTAGTTCTTCTCATACCTGGCAGTTTGTTTACTGATTTGTAATGTTACTCAACACTCTTTCAGTTATGCAACCATCCTGATAATGCAGTAATCTCCAAAGCATATCATTTGTGTGTATGACAAAGAAAACCCAAGACTGCTTAATGAGTGTCTCTTTTTTATTGCAGCTGTGAATCTGAGTAGCCTTTGAACAATGCACTGTGCCAGATAAGCTGCAGTGAGGTCAAAAATCAGTGTCTGTAGCTTTAAAACTGCTTTTGAAGTAGGCAATGGGTGGTGAATTTCTCTGGTTCTGAAACAGGGAGAGGAGGGTGGAACTGGCTGGTCCAGGAATTGAGTTACTTGTCTGGAGTCATGATTTACATGGCCACTTTATAAAAAGCCCAGGCAGTCTCTACAGAAAGCTTCCTCCAGGTTTCCATTGACCTTTTCCTGAGTGCAAACTGGTGGCGGGTGTTTCCTTATGCAAAACACACTGTGCTTATTTTATTATTGAATTTGATTTTATTTTTGATTGGCTGTGTTTTCTTTTATTATTTCCATAGTATCAGAGTTCAAATGTTAAGATTATAAATCCTATGTCAGTATCTAGCACTATGATATGGTTTTAAGTCTGATTAATTTCATATTTTGCCTACACTTAATGGTCTATTACCTAATAGGGTACTATTTCTTATAAATCTAAATCTATATCTGATAGATTTGAGTGAAAGAATGTGTTTCTGTGTTAATGTTTGTATTATATTTCTCTAAAACTCAGGTCTCCCTCTGCTGGACAAAAAACAATCTCTTTATTCCAAGAGATGTTAAAGTATTTTGAGTTTAAAATTACATTTGATAGCTATTTCTATCCTTAGATACCAACCTATATTCCTCATTCAGACAAATACATACTTTGGAGGACACTCTGGACAGATCAAGGTGTCACTTTGAGTCTTTTTAAATTTTAAAATTGCATTCAACTCTTGGTGACTGAATTAAGCTTGATCTCACTGTAAGTCAGTGAGCAACCATAGGCAATAAAAGCCTTTGTGAGATACATTTAGACTCAATCACAAATATATCCTGTCATAGGCTCCTGGCTACCTCCATATGCTGTGGAGAACAATCCTGCAGGTGTCCATAAAATAGGAACACTACTGCCAATCTTGTGATGAATATTTAATTACTGTCTGGGTTGCAGCCAGATACAGGTGAAATAATGGTCACAGATATATATACATGCAGATATATATACATGCAATAGCAAAGCAAGTACTAAAGGATATTTTAGGTGTAAACATGGAATGAAAAGTCCTAAGGCTTTAATTGAGCAATACATTCAAGCACAATACCTAAGTGCAATCTCTATCAGTAAAGCATTTATGTTCCATTACCATCACACTCCAGAAATTTTTTTTTGCTTCAAGTACCCTCTCTCCAGCAGATTTTCTTGCTAGGGGAAGTGTTGGAGCCTAATGCATGTATAGCTCTGACCAGCTCCACATGTGTTGGGGTCACAGTCATATTATTATAATGCCTTGTTATTGTGGCCATGCATAATCAAGTGATAAAGTATAATTGGAATTCTGCAGCTTTTTAAAGTACTTTTCCCAATAAAATATGCCTGTAAAGTGCTGCAATGTTCTGTCAGTGGCACTACATGCTTTAGCATGGGTTAGGGTTGAAAAATCCCAGAAATCCAAGAAAAAGGCAACTGCAAAAGACGTGCCAAGGGGAGCAGGTCACTGCCCCAACAGTCCTCCCTTCATACATTCCTTTTGCAGTTCGAGTGTCCCTGGAGCTCTGGGCTTTGTGACTTTCTCAACCTTAACCCTAAGCATAACCCGAACCCTAAGCGGAGCAGTAAAGTCAGCATTCTTATGAATCTAGTGCCATGGAAAAGTGTGGAGGAAGTAACATTGGGGCACTGCAGTCCTCCCCTTGGCATGCCTTTTGCAGTTGCAGTGTCCTTGGAACTCTGGGCTTTGTGGTTTTCTTAACTCTCACCCTAATCACAACCCTAACCCTGAACATAGAAGTAAGAGCTGCATTTTGCGGAGGTGCCAAGCACATGAGCGTAGCCAATAAGAAAGCTGTGGGGAGGGCAATGTTGTGGCAATGCTGTGCTCCCCTTGGCAAGCCTTTTGCAATAGCAGTGTCCCTGGAGCTCTGGGCTTTGTGGTTTTCTCAGCCTTAACCCTAAGCAAAACCCTAATGCCACGTAGGGCAGTAAACCACACTGCCAGGGAGAAAAATATTGTGAGAGTAATGCTGGGGCTGTGCCACGCTCCCCTTGGCGTGCCTTTTGCAATTGAAGTGTCCAGGGAGCTCTGGGCTATGTGGTTTTCTCAACTCTAACCCTCAGTGTAACCCTAACCCTAAGCAGAGCAGTAAAAGCAGCATTTTGCTAAAGCTGAGGTGCCCAGCACATGGGTGATTCCAAGGAGAGCCTCTACTGGAGCTCCTGTTACTGGAGCAATTTGGGCAGTGCCACAAGTGCTTCTTGGTTCTGGTAAATTCCGAAAGAGTACTTCCTAACTTAAAGAAGAGAATCCAGATGTTACAAAGAAGAAAAATTAGAACATACATTATTTTTTTTTTTTTTTTGGCAGTACAATATGTCTCTGTGTCAATTATTTTTTAAGTGCCAGAAAGAACATTGCATAACTACTGGAGGTATAAGAAACTCCTATTAATAAGCTTATAAAAATTTCATCTCATCAGTGTCTGTCATTATGCATGATTGTAAATACCTTTCTCAGTTAAATACAGTGCAGTGAGGAAAAGTAAAGCTGTAAAAAATATTAATAGGTTTACTTGTGAGTATAAAAATTAAATTGTTACCACAAACATTTTATCAGAAATACTCATTATCAACATAAATTCTTATACTCTTAAGAAGTAAAGAAGTCTATGTGTCTCACTTGACTCTGTGTTCTGATACAGGAAGCCAATTATCATTTACAATGGTGCATCCTTAATGGTTGACATTTTAAAGATTTTTTTTTGTATTCATTTTGTAAAGTCTGTCCACATTTTCGATCACAAAGACATTTGTGTGGTTGAAGATTCCTGGAACTTGGGTTGACATCTACACCTCTTCCCTGTCTTTGTCAAAAGAGCAATTCAACAGCTGTGGGTGAATACCAGGATGAGGCTACCTGGTATTAGCAACAGCTGGAACCCAGATGCCTCACTGTCCTACTGAGCTTGCCTGTTGTGATGTGAGTGGAACTGATTCAGGGGGAAATATTCAAGATGGAAATTTGTCCTCTCTCTTTTTAAATATTCCTCTAAATTTTTTCTTCTTGTAGATAAAAATCTGCTCATTTGAGCATTCTTTTGGGGACTATACCATTCATATCAACAGAATTGCTCCAGTATATGACTAGGAGGAGAGGAGTACATCCAGGATTCATAAAGTCTGTTGAGATTGCCATGTATTTTTATTCCTAAAGGTCAACAAAACAGTTAACCTAGTTACTTCATCTCACTGGCATAGAAACAAATAGCAGTGTTCACATTTTCTGAAGAATAAAGACTCTTCTGAAACAAATGACCCTTGTTTCAGTGTTACACTGTAGCCTAAGGACTATGCTATTCCTTGCGCAGCTTTAAGGGGGAGGAAACTCTCTTGCTTTTAAGATACGACTTTTGGGCTTAAAATGCCTGTTGCCTTTTCCTGAAGATACAATGGCAACAAAAAAAACAAAACTACTGAAGTGTTGTATTTACATAGTAAATGTATTTACATAGTGCTGTATTTACATAGCCTGTGGGTGCATTTCTTCTGTTCTAGTCTAACTCTTGTATAGTGGAAAGATTATTGGAAAAGCCTTTTCTGAGCAGCCAGTTTGTCCTGGTAGAATTGTCTTCATCAGAGTACTACAAACACCAGTCACAGACTGTCAGGATGGGACACTACACGGGTAAAGTTTGTACTAACTGATTGAGATATGCTGGACAGGATTTTCTCCCTGTATTAGTAGCAACTGGTTATTTTGTCAGGAGTAAGATCTCACTCTATGTGTGTAAAACTCCACATGCAGTGTATCATCACTCAGATGCAGCTGGATTGCCTTGGTGGATGCCTACCTCTCTTTATTGACAAGTGAGCCAGCTAAAGCCACTGGAATTCTAATGAAGGCACCACTTTGAGTTCCTGAAGTTAGGTAAGCTAGATCCAGACTCAGCTATGGCTATCAATAAAATGGATTTGGAACTGCACATATTAAGTAATCACACTTATAAGTCGATATATGAGGAATAATTGCCTATATAAAAGCCGATGTGTATATGGAAATAAACAAAATTTTTTAGTCTAAATCTTTGTTGTCCAACCAAATGATGAACAGAAGGTCTGAAAAAAAATGCTGTACAAATAGTACAATATAAATAGTATAATTTCTAAAATGTGTGCCAGAGTTCTGCATCTTTAAAAATGTAGAGTAATGTATCTATGAATTAAATGAGATAAGAGCTAGTTTGGAATACTAGCTTGTTGGGGGATTAAAAACTATTGTAATGTGTAAGACTTTAAAAAATCTTACAGACATCAGAAAATTCTACAATAAACAAGATACTTTTTCAACTCTGCTTAACGACATTTCTCAAAGAGAGCAATTCTCTTGTCCAGAGATTGTAAAGGAGGTACGTGAGGTTCTGGCTCTCTGTGTACTCTGTGTCATACTTTCTGTTCCTGTAGGTCTAGGCTTGTTCCTTGGGATGCTGAGGTACACAATTGCACATGTCATCTGCAAGACAGAAAGACAAGATCTGGCTGTCAGTTTTTCACAGCAAGAAGAGTAGAGTTTAAAGTCAAAGCAGATATGAAGCAAGAATGCTATAGGAGTTAAAAAAAAAAAAGGTCAGTCAAGTATTTGTGCTGTGATCTAAACTGTATGAATGACTAAAGTGTGACAGGATGGTTTCTAAGTTATTAGAAAGTTCTTACCTTTTAACAATGTTCATTCTTCATTCTTTTAGTTGTCTTGAAAAATATCTCCTAGGAAGTCATTACTAATGATTAAACCTCAGTTAAAATCTTTTAAGTGTACCTTCAGTACAAAATCAAGAAAATATGGCCTCTTGTTTTTTTATAAATTTGGATAGCTGTCTTTTCTTAGATTGCTTATGTCTGGCCTAAAACTCTTCTGTTGAATTTAGTGAGAGTTCATAAACTCTGTGCTGTTTGCAGCTTTCCAAATGGTAAAAAAATTCAGCAACGTATTAATAATCCAGTTGCATGTGATTTTTCTTTTTCAACTAGAATGATGTCAGACATGTGGATTCCTAATGAAATTAAAGAACAGAAAATGGCAAATTAGCAGCAAATATCTTACAAAGCAATGTCCTTATAACAACTATGGTTGAATTTCAAGGATTGGATAATTATGACCATTAATATACTTTTCATTTTAGATGCTGTGAAAAATTCCTCCTGTCACAAGAAATGACAGTCCTAATACCAGATAAACACACTTGATATTTGTGTGCTTAAAAGACAACTATTTTTCAGCATATTTTAAAATAAGCTGTTCATCAGTGTCATTAAAGTACTATCATACTTTTGTACTGTATGTAAGCACAGTTTCTGATGCTATCCAGTATAAGAATAGTTTATTTTTGTTTACTTTAATGAAGATGTTTCTTCTAAAGAACAGCCAAGACAGGGAGACCTACATAAAAGAGATACGTGAATTATTTAAGTCTATTATACCAAATTAGGTATTTTTAATGTCAAAGAAATATTTTGGATGCTTTGATTCCATTCATCTAAGTCTCTTTTGTATGCATTGAATATGAAAGCTGTCAAAAGTGTTGAAAGTCTGACAGATTTTTTGAGCTAAGTATTTTCTTTTTTGACAGAACAGTTTGGTTTCTGAGTCCTGCATCCTTGCTTCACTGAGCAAGGATGCTGTTATGTTTGGCTTAGTTCATTTTGAAGTCTCCAATGGTCATAACCCATAAACCAGAGTGACACAGGGCCATCAATCAACATGCAAAGACTCTTGTCTAAGCTTTGAATTCTCGAGGCTATCTTTGCACATGATGTTCAGAGTTCAACTTGTGGAATATCAATCATTTTTACCATGTGATTGTGAAGCTCCGAGATTGGAGTTCCTGCTCACTTCTCCATGTTCTGAACATTTAACTGCTCTGTGACCTACCTGACAGCATTGTTTCTTCAGGCATGTTGTTTTCACATGGAAGAAAGCCTCTAAGTGGTTTTGAGTTATGACACTCAACCATGATTGATCCTGGGTTTTGGTGGCTAAATGGCCACGATATGAAGGTGATTTTCTTCAGGCTGATCATTCCTGTTCTAACATTAGCTAGTAGTTACAAGATAAATACTGACATCTGTGCCAATTTAAAATTTGGCAAATTAAAATAGTGAAATAGTCTGCTTGCTTTGTACATGTATCTGTGCTCATTTCCAGGTTTTATGTAAGACTATGTCTTTTGCTCCCTTTCCTTACAGTCAGACACACAGATTTTCTAAATTATTCTTTAATTTTATTATTATTTTATTAATGGAGGAAAAACAGAATCTCTCAGCTCAACTAAACTATTAAAAAAACCATAATCTAAATAATACTGGTAATACTGTTCTCCATAAACTGGACCTGGATTTTGCCAACATGCTGAGCTGTGATTTTGTCATACCAGGAGGTTTGTGACTTCTAGTCACCACTCAGTTTAGGGAATTCTGAAACCTGTATTTTACAATTTGATTCAAGAAATCTGTTTAGAAATACCACAACCAGTTAAAAACTCCCTCCCCATGACCTTCTTATTTTGTGACAAAATATAACTGAAACAGAATTCAATGGGAAATTAAGTTTATAGATGATTCAGAACACTCTGAAGTCTCTTTAGGGTTTTTTTCACTGATTATGGGAACTTCAGCATATGATTGAAGCCAAGCATTTGTGTAATTGTTTTGTTGTTTGGGGGGTCAAAAGTCTGAGAATAAAGCTCCTTATTTTTTTCTCAAAAAAAGATTTTTTTTTCCTTACTTGCCTAACTTGTGAGTTTTAATAAAACTTTTATTGTAAATAGCCTGTCAAATATGACCAATGATCACAGCTTTCTATTAAAAAGTATTCATTTTTGTAAACCAAAAAGACAAACTTCTAGATAACTGCAGCTACTTTTTTAGCTTGTTTGTCATCACTTGAGCGACTTTTTTTTGCTCATTGTGCTCCCCTGGTTTGGTCTCTGCTGTAAACCTTGTAACAAACTGGAAAATTCTGAGATTAATTTTTTGTGATTCACTGAGGGTCACAAAGTTGTGTGAAGATGGCAGCTACTGCTTGCTCCAAGGAGTTTTGTGGTTGGTGGTGAAGCTGTGGAGGGGCTGTTCTTGAGGTGTAGGGATGGGCTAATCTGGGCCAAAATAGCATAAGGGTTATGTGAATTTAACTGCTAAAGCAATAGGGATCTAATCCCCTTGGACACCCCAATCTGACCCCCAGGTACTTCTCTACAGGGAGGGAAATCTCCTATTGGTCATGCCTGTCAGACATGGGCAAACATCTTGGAAATATGCTAAATTAGCATCTGACTTGCTAGAAGGACTCTGTGTATGTAACTCAGTAATCCCTTAGTGTGCAAAAACAGTGGAGGCATCCCAATGGATGTAGGAAATGCAATTATGTGTGATAGTTATAAAATGTAACAAACCCCCTCAATCATTGTCTAAAACTGCACAGAGACAATTTCAAGACTTAGCACCTGAAGCTGCTGTCCCAGAACAGCCAATGCAGGAACAGAAAACCGGATTCACTTGTCAGCTGGCAGCCAACATGCAGCAAATCTAATTCAGAAAGTAAGGTCAGGAAACACTCATCTGAGAAGCCTTCTCACACTTGTCGAAGTGTGAGCATTTCACGATACAAAGGCACCAATAGGTCATAAATTCACATTTTTTTTAATGTTAATGCTCCAGCAAAATTTGAAGCCAAGAGATCACCTCTGTTTAAGCAACTGGTGTTGTCAAGGCTTCCACCAGCATTGAACTTTGTTATACAATAGGATTACATACTATATACTATTTGTTTCCTTTCCCAGCATGTAAAAGTCAACAGCACTACCTCATCAACATTCCTAGTGTGTCTCTACATCTCACATGTCAGAAGTGGGTTGGAGCTCTGTCATGAGGATTATTGCAGAAAGAAGCATTCTGTCTAAATTAAATCCAAGGACTCTGTCTCACCTGATGTCATCTGCAGTTACCTGAGTATACACCAGCTGCCTTGTCCTATCCCTGGTATCTGCAAGAAGCTAACTCAGTTGTGGGCTGCTAAAAGAATTAGGATTCTCTAATATATCACAGTTGGATATGTGATACTAAATCCATAAGCAGATTTTCTTGCTACGTTTTTGTTGTGTTTTGATTGTAGGCTTATTTAAAATCCAGTGCTGAGGGGGAATAGAATTAAGTAAAAGAGAATGAAAGAAAGATTCCTGGCCCAGCAAATACAAGCCTGCACTCGGAGACTGAATTGGAATAGAAGAAGCCAGGTCTCCAGTAACCCAGAATTCTCCATGTGCCCTGGATCCCATCATCCATCCTGCCTCCATACCAGAGCTGGACCAGCGAGGCTGCACCAGTGAGAGTTTGTCCTTGGCCCTTGGCCGTGCTCCCTGAGATCCATTCAGACTGACTGTCCCTCAGAATCAGAATGTGGATGGTTCAGGATTCTCTTGAGCCCAGGGATCTAAAAATTACCCTTAACATCACAGTCCTCTGCCGTGTGAGTGGAGCAAGGGAGAGGTAGTAGGGAGCTAACCAGGCATTGTGTTCAGCACAAAACTTTAGGGCATCAGTGGCAGGATCACTTGTTTTAAAGACGTAATAACACATTTGATTCCCACCTGTAGATGTCTCCCAGTAATAATCCTATCAGTTTGTGACAGGTATAAAAACTACATGTAATTAAATTCAGCATGGAGAGTGTAACTGTACAGTAGTGTGATTTTCCTTGTGTCTGTTGCAGCCATGTTGCATGTAGCAAAAACTACTTTTACAAATAAATTAAAATCTTGTCCTTTTGCTCCAGGGACAATGCATTAATGCTAAGAGATACTGTCATATGTGTTTATTCATCTCAAAATTTAGGTGTATACATGTATGTGTAGAGTCATTTACATGACTGTGTACATGTATATGTGTGTGTGATGTATGACTGAAGGGTGCCTCAGGACTCCCATCATGCTTACATTCCAGACTAAGATATTTCTGCCAGTTCTGTGATGTAGTTCAGAATGAGATAAACTACAGTTTCATGCAATTTACTTGTAAAATACAAAATGAAAGGAATGGTAAGCAGATTTTTTTCTAAATTCAGCTTATTTCTTGGTATCTTGTCAAATAGACTTGGTTTTTCCTTTCTTGGTGAAAAAAACCACTGTGCTTCAGCAGCTAAATGATCCAAACCTGTGCAGTTTGCTTGGGGAACAAGCAGCAAAAATGTCCTTTGAGCAGTGATCTGTGAGTGCTCAGAAGTGTTCCAGTTAGTGGACGACTGTCCTCACTGCATATTCACTTTTCTCACTGTAAAACCTAATTTCATATTACCACCCATGTCAACTGGTCACTCATCCAGCTCTCTTATTGTTGCTCAACAGTGGTGGCAAGCCACAGGAGCATCACATCCTCCAAAACTGGAATGAGATGTTTTTATCAAGAAGAAAGATTGGCTAATCTCCAGAGCTTGTCTGGCTCTTATCTGCTTTTCTGCCAGAATCTTCTCTTGCTTGCACTCCTCTTCTGCTCTTAGCTCAGTGGAGATGTCTTCATAACCATGGAACTTCTTTCAATTATTTTTCAAATTTATTATTTTTTCATGAAATTCAGTCTTTTTTATTTACAACCACTTCTTTCATCTTTAAAAATCTCTTGAATCATGACATAGGATGCTGGGGGAATTGATACAGGAACTTGATAATGAGATGAAGAATTCCAATCCCAAAAACTGCAATGCTGCACCAGCATTGCTGATAAATTTGGTACAGACAGCAAGCGCTGCTGGTTGACTCTGGTATGGCTGGGAATAGGTGTTTGTGGGCCTGCATGCAGCCAGGACAGATATTAGATGTTTCTCTCGCTTTGTACAGCTTCCTGTGCCAGCTGTAGCCACTCATCAAGTCCTAAACCAGCCAGCCTTCTTTCAGAAGGTTTTTTCTTCCAGATTCCCCTTTGAAGCATGAAGCTTATCCTAGAAGAGTGCTCTGATGCTCTCTGTTGGATTAGATATTGAAGAGATTACCAGCACTTGAGGAAATCCCATCCTAGTGGGGTTTAGGCAAATGTACTGGCTAAAATTGCAAACCAGGGATTTAAGCAACTTCCACCACTCTGAAGGAGCTGCCTGGCTCTTCAGAGACTCCCTGGCTGCCAACAGAGACCATCACACTACGCATAAGTGCTCCAAACCTTTCTGTAGATGTGGCAGTAAGCTGCAAGGCAAGATAATCACAGCTGGCCGCTAATGATGTGTGTCACACTGTCTGGAGAACAGAGGGAAAAACCCAGGGACAGATTTGTGGTGGTGCTAAGCACATTCACAGCTGATCAGGAGCTGATTGCAAATGTGCTTTAAGTACACATAAGACCATAAAAAGGCAGTTTTGAAAGAAAAAAAAGAATGCGGCACTAAAACTCTTTGATAGAGTTATAATCCATAAATTAAGATCATACTTCTTGAGCATATTTCTATACTTTTAATACTGATGCCTTCTGGAGGCTGACCTGGAACAGAGACTACACAAAGCAAAAGGGTAAAACAGGGATTTATTAAAAAGCCTCAATGGGTACACCTGGGCAGCACAAGAGCCCAGCTGGGCCACACCCAAGATGGACCCCAAAATGGTCACAAAATGCATGACTGATCACAAGGTCTCACACTTTTATAAGTTCTGTTCCATTAGCATATTGGAGTTAATTGTCCAGTTATAGCTTCAGGTTATGAAGCTCCATCCTCCTTATTTTTCCTTCTCACTTCACCATTGCTTTCGTTCTTGGGCCTGAAAGTTGTCCTTGGTATCGAGCTAGAGAAGGAATTGTTTTGTCTGCCTACTCTGTGAAGACAACTCAGTAGCATTTAATATGAAACCTAAAACTACCCACTAAAACAGCACAGAATCTAAAAAGTATAAAAGCTAAAACCTAAGGCATCAGTATCCTTAACAAAATGTTGTACAGAAGTCCACAATTAAAATACAAGTTGCTTGAAGAATTTAGTTCCTTAAAAATATAAGCAGGAAACATTTACTAGAGGCCTTTTATTTCTTTTGTAAATTATTTCCTTATCAGCTTCTTTGTACAGTCCAAAAGTTGGTAAGGCAAACACCTTTTATGTTTGTTCCTAGCCCCATTGATAACTCAGTTTGGTCACCTAAGATTGATTAGCACAGCTTAAGTTCTAGCTTTAGACACTCTCTGTGTCTGAGTTTCTCGAGTGTAAAAGTAGAACTGGTATATAGGTTGTAAAATTAGCATTATTGTTCTTGATGCTCTTAAACACACAAGTAAAGAAAGCTTTTTAGTTTATTAAAAAGTCCAGAAAGAATTTGAGGTTATCAGTTTTGCAAAGTCTATAAATAATTTTAAAACATAAGTAAAGAATTTTTGGATTTCTCAATACTAACTTGTTAATGACTTTAAATGCTCCATCGTCGATTTGTTCTAGTTCAAGCAGTGGAGTGATTTTGAAGAATATATATTTTCATCATATAAGAATTAAAGTTTTATTTCAC
>VZTB01008047.1:465762-548935 GCA_013397245.1 Thryothorus ludovicianus | reverse complement strand
ACTTTTCTCTCCCTCTTTTTCCCCCCCCCCCCCCCCCATGCATGATTCTGAATCCAGAATATATCTGGGTGGTTCCTTGGTAAATAACAGACAGATACTTTTTCTTTGGCAGATAAGAGGCAGATACTTTTAGAAGTATGTTTTTTTCTTTTTTGTCCTGATCTCACTCCTTGCTCTACAGGACTTTGAGGACCTGCAATTATTTCCACCACCACCGGAGAAATCACTTAAAGATAAGGATTTGCTTAAGTGCTTTGTTGATTGAGCTTTTATCGTGCTGGAGAGTATAAAGTAAAAAAAAAAAAAGAAAAAAAAAAAGAAGTCCCTTGTCTCCCTCGTGATTCAAAACATCTAAAAGTTTAACCTTTAGAAAACATTTTAATGAAATGCAAAGGGTACTTCTAAAGTCCTTAGCATTCATCAGCCGTTGTCTCGTCTATCAAAACACCCAAGTTAATTAAAAACGGGAACAAAACCCAAGGAAAACAAGGATCCGCCTTGGGCAGCTGGCTCCGGTAGATGGCACTGCTCTGAATAATTTGAGCAGGAGCCAGCGATTCCTGCAGGATGCTCCTGCCCGGGACATGGGCGGCGGCACGGAACCATCGCCAGCCACCGTCACACCGTGGGAGAAGGCGTTTGCATTCTCCTGCGAGATTTTTGCTATGTTTTGTTAAAGTAATCGAGAAATTGTTGCCAGCGAGAAAAAAAATAATTGCACCCACTGCTGTAATCGCGATTTGCTGGCTGCTGCTTGTTACCTGTTGCTTCGCTTCATGATAACTCTTGCCTCTGCCCCTTTGGGTTTTCAGCAAATTCAGCCTCATTCTGTCGGGTTACTGGTGGTGGTGTCAGCGATAGCAAATGTCCCTTCCTGATACATCTGTGTTGCTTTGAGAAATTGTGTCTCTGCTAAGGGGTGAGTTTGCCCTTGGATGTGCGTGTGCTGCTGATTTACTTCCACAAAGGGAAGCAGGGACCTAAATGCTCCCTCTACAAAGGTCCTCAGGGACTGGAAAATTTAAATTTCAGATACGTTAGTGCCTAGAAAAATCCTTTGCCCTTAATTAAAAGCCCAGGCTTCCTTGACTAAGAGTACTTTTGGCATTAGACTGGACTTGGTGTTCATGTTTGGGGGGGATAGAGATATTTTTCTGTTTTTGTTTCCTGTTTTTATTGGTGAATTCCCTTCTTGAGTTTGGTGCTTAAATCACACCACTCTTTTCAGGTTAGTAAACAGGGACATTTTTTTGGATCACTTTTTAACTGCTGGCTTTGGCTATTACTCTGATTTCTGGGAGGGGAGCTGTGAGTGCCCTCAGTACCTCTGAGCTGTAGGGGAAGTAGACATTAACAGGAGGAACAGCTTTGATATGAACTGCTGAAGGGCACACACAGCTTCCTTCCTAGGAATCTGTAGTATGAAGGACCCAACTTTTAGTTAACTCTTGTTATCAAGCAGATGAGAACCCTGAAAATAGGTCTCTTCCCTCTTCTTCCCCTGGATATAGCAAACCACAAACTTTCTTGTGCTGGAAGGATCTGCAATTTTTCTGCAAGTTGCCACAATCATCTGGGATGAACTCTCTCTACAAGGTATATGATTCTCTTTAGTCTGAGAACAGCATAAAGAGCTCTTGTCTTTGTTTGCTTCTTTTGGACCAAGTCCTCCTCAGCTTTCCTCTACTTTCAGCCCTGTGTAAGACCCAGCCCCCTTTGCTTCTGCAGGTCCCAGCCTTCATTTGTAACATTTTTTTTCCCTTTTTTTATTTGTTTTTCTTTCTTCTTGCCACTATCTGTCTTTCTGCTCTAGAACGGAAGACTTAGAAATCCCTGTTTCCCCATTTTCCCCCCTTTTTTGCTGTCTTTCATCAGCAGATGCCAAGGGCAAGTTACTGGCAGTATGCTGTGCAAGTCAACAGGCTCTTGAAGGAAACAGCATTATTTTTCTCCTGATCTACTACTAGGAAAAACAAAGTGGAGTGAAACATCTCTTTTAGAGACATCCAAAGGCAACACACTCTTGATGGGATTCATTCCCTGATTGTGAGGTTCTGGGGATTATGTCCCTAACAGGAGAAACCTGGCAACCATGTCCCTTATTTCTTTGACAGAACCCTACTTAGCTATTTGTGAGTTGTGTTCTGTCTTGTTGGTGCTGGCCAGACATGGAGGTGGGGAAGTGTGCTCAGAGTGTCTGCATAACTGGAATTGGGTAAAGCACAGGTTGTAGCAGGGGAGAAGAATAATTTAGGCACTTTTTTCTCACTTTCTAAAGGCTCAAGAGAAATAGCCTTCACTGAGAAGTCTTTATTTCTGCAACATTTCTGTTTTTAAAACTTTAGTGGGAATTTGAGCTGGTATTTTCCAAGTGCATACAACAGCTGGCTTACTGTGCTGTGTGTCACTCTTCAAAAAACCAAAATAATTCTGGTCAGAGACCAGGAAACACTGAATTCTCCTCCATCTCTTACCCCAGGCAAATGATTCCCTAAAAACAAAATTTCAGACAAGTAAATATGAATATTGTCCATTGCCATTTCCTACTGAGGTAAAGTAGTTTGAGGTCATCTTTTCTGTATTTACAATGTATGGCTTAAAATACAAACACCCTTTGCGCTTTGTTATTGTTTGCCCGACTGAGTGCTTTCATAGATACATGCTGCAATAAAGGATGGCTTAGAAATTAAATATAAAAAAGCAGCCATTGCCACTGGGGAATTGAGTACTCTACCAATCCAGACATAGCCTCCACTGACCAGGCTCACAATGTCTTTTAAAAATGTATTTAATGCAAGGCTGGAATTTATGCATGATAAAGGAATAAGGCAATACCCACTGTCTAGTTCTTTTAAGCCTTTGGTAGAAATTTTGATCATTAATATAATAACATATTTAGTTGCCTAAATTTGTAAGGTCTATTGCAATCTTGCCTGAATGGGAAAACAGAGACCTTTCTGGGCACCATTTTCTTACTTTTTTTTTCTGAATAAGAATATCATGAGATTTTAAAACCTATGGGCACTTCATTTTCTTTTGCTCCTTGATTGAACAGCAGGATACATTTTTAACTGCTCCTTCATTGTGGTTCTGCACAACACCGATGTCTTTCTTTTGTCATTTCTCCTCCTTCCTCTTTAGAAATTTTATCTCCCAGACAAACAGGTGAAGCTCAAAAGGTTTCTCAGCAAAGAAGATTTTAATTCTTGTGTCTGTGTTTGCCAATTGCAAAACATAATGAATGTGTTTGCCTCTGGGCTTGACAATAAGCCTCACACATTACTTCTGGAACAAACATTTTCAGAGTTACTAGGCTGCAATTATAGTTGTGTTAGCAGGCGTGAATTATTTAATTGAAGTCAGAAACCAGTCTTTAGAATAAACAGGTTTCAGGTGCAGTTTGGCCATTCAAAATGTGTTAGTTGCTTGACAGAGTAGGTTATCTCATAAGGGGTTGGATTAAATTTTGCTGAAATCAGTAGATCTTTCATTTAAGATAGGTTTAAGAGGATCATGGCCATACGTTTCAACCTCAAGTAGAGCAGTCAAGACAGCTTGGAAATGTAAGTGATGTGTGCAGTTGAGCTGGGTCTATCTATTATTTTGGCAGTACAGGGTATGTGGATGAGAGAATAACACTAAATGTTACTGGAAAAAATCACAGTGAATATTGTATAGCATTTGTGTCTGGTCATGACAAGAGTGTACAGTATTGAGATATTGGATTGAAGGAGTGGGAAAAAACCTTCAGCATTCAGTCCACCTGCCTTTTGTGGAAGTTTGATGTTGTAAAAAAATCCAGAGTTTCCTAATGCAACCACCAAGTTTTGCATGAAGTAGAACACCACATCTGTTCAACAGGATTCTGATGACCTTGGCCCTTTTTGTCAGGGGCTCAAATGCCTTTTTATAACCTGTATACTTTTTGTAGCTCAGTTTTTAATGCATGTAATTCCCATGTCTGTGTTAATATTCAGTGAGTCCTGGTCCCAGAGAAGCAGAAAGTAACCCAGCGTGATTAAGACCAGCTGTAAGGATGGGAGTGATAGAGTTTGAGAGTACAAAGCACCATGCATCATGAGACAAGCAGGCTGAAGTTTTGTAGCTGGCTGAACTTGTTTTGCACAGCTCTCTTCTGCTTTAGGGAAAAAAGTCTGCTCACCCATGGCCATGTCCCTTTCACTTGGGTGTTTGGTAAATACCTAGCAGATGAATTTGCTGAGAGAATTTTACTGAAGGAGGACTGAAGGGAGAGATAAACACTGAACAGGCAATTATTGGAATTTGAACCTAAGACATCATGAGAAGTTAAGCTGGCAACAGCATCTTGAAGTTCAGGGGTGGAGAGGGAGAGAGAGACACAGTCCTGAGGCTGAATCAGTGAGTTGCCTAATCTGGGATAACCAGCACCAGGGAAGCTGTTTGAGGATGGATTGTCCTTTGAAGCTGCTGCTGTGCAGCTTGACTGTTGCACATTATTCATTGCTCAACTGTGTCACAAATAATTTTCAGTAGCCCAAGAGGGGCTCTAATCAGGTTCAGTGGAAGTCTTTCCACAGATTTTGCCTCTCTGCAAGGATAAACTCCTTGAATCATACACCTCTGGCTGGTAATTCTCAGGAGGAAGAAGTTGAATTAGTTTTCCTGGTTCTTGCACCCAGCAGAGTGAAAACATTTTGTGTCGTCTTCTTTGGACCTTGAAATGAGAAAAGCAAAACAAGAGCACAGTGGAAGTAGCAGTATGAATTATGAGGGAATAATATTTAGGGTGTAATAACATCACCTCCATGTTACTTATGTAAGAATGGAAAGACAAAAGCAGAAACCTAGACTTTTGCTTTCTTTCTGGGAATTCTTCTAAATAAAAAGTTATATCAATGATGGCTAACCATTTCACTGGCTTCTCTTCATTGCAATCACTTATAAAACCCCAGCTCTTGGTTTGTCACACATGAGACCAGAAAATGTAACTTCCTGTGTAAAGGGAAAGAAAAAAAGTTAAATGCAAGTGAAAAAATGAATGAACTCTTGCTGCAGTGGAGCTAACTTGGCATCTTTATTCTGTTCTCTTTAATATATCCAGAACCATGCCAACTCTGTGCAGGTGCTCCAAAATCAAGGTCACCAGGCTCATATGGTCTCCGTGAGATGCACTATCTGTTTATCCCTATGCAGGATGATCCACCAGCAGCTGGTGGCTATAGGACTCTTCTTTCTTTGAGCAATTTACCAGGTACTTGGCTGAGACTCTGGAATGTGCTGATTAGGGAGTTTGGTTTTCCTCAGCAGACCAAAGCACTTTACTACTTCGTTTAGTAGAGCCTGCTGAGGCAGACTGTTCTTGGTGCCATGAAAAATAAACTACGCCCCTAAACAATACAGCCAAGAGAGCTACACACTTTCAGCTTCTTGGATATGATGCAGGGATTGTTGCAAAGTGATGTTGGAAGTGAAGAAGATTAGGAACTTTGTGTTTTCAAAGTCAGTCCTAGTCAGCACTAACGACCAACTTTCAACCAGCTGGTGGCCATTCCAGTTTATTCCTTATGAAAGACATATTCACCAGTATGAGATGGGAGAGGGAAACACTTTCCTATTGCCATCCCTAATAAAGCAGTAAACATTGCTGAATGCCAGAATAAAGAGTATGAATTTGATTTGTCTTGCAGGAGATCTCTGATGCAGAGGCAAATCTGTCTGGTGGCTGAATTATTGATGAAGGTTGTTATTTTCAACCTTAGTGTATTGCCTGTGATGTGGTAAACATAACTTCTCCACAGGTTCTCATCCTGATTTCTGGCCAAATTTTATTCTTGATTGTCCATCTGTGGCTTCTGTTAACTTAGATAAGAGTCACTGCCATGGCTCCACAGGTAATAATTAGGCATAATTAATTTTTGTCCTAGATACATCCTCAGTCATAAGTATTAAAGTTTGCATAGAATAATGTTTTCATCCTTAAATGTCCATTCTTTCCATAGTTTATGACCAATAGATTGTGGCTTGCACACGGCCCATGCACACAGAAACAACAAAAGCTCAGAGTAAGTCTTCTTGCTTTCCCTATCTTCTAACCTTTGACTCAGTTATTTGTTGTGCAGATACATCAGAAGCACATCTTGTGTCTGCCTTCTCTAGTCTTTGCCTATAAAACCGAGTAAGTATCTCAGAGGTAACTGCAAAGCTATGGATTTATTGCACACATAGGACAGAAGTAATCAAAATACCAATATGCCATTAGTGAGCCTTGAGACACAAGCCAGATGGAGCTGAAACTGCTTAAGACATCTTTCTTGGGTGTTTAGCTGCATCTTCAGATCAGAGATCCATTCTTGACCATTCAGCCTAGTAGAGATTAGGTGTTCCCTCTCACTGCTGCATTACTTGGTGTTTTATTTCAAAATTGTATAAAGTCCATATTTTTTTGTTTGACCTACCACAATTTACTTAACAAAACAACTTGTAGTGATGATGCCAAAAAGGAGTTATTTTCCAATGATGCCAATGTTGATGCCTGATGAGGCTTCCACAAAACCTTTGGACACATTCATAAGAGGAAACCCAAATCCACACAGCCATATGAGAATGCAGGGTACAAGATAAATGAATGTGGGTGTGAAGAACATAAACCAAAAATCAGAGCATGTTTGCAGAAAAGATTTCTAGTCTGGTAAGAAAAGCTACATCCTCTTTGGCAGAAAGCATTGCTATTTCCATCCTGGTTCTGATGACAGGATTCATCAGAAACAGGTTTGCAAGTTTTCTGATACAATGTCCACATGGACTTCTATGAAGATGCACTGATCCAAGCCAAGGTCTTTCCTTTGAGCTGCAGTTTATTAAGCAAATGATTGACATAAAGGGTCTTTTTTGCTGTTTTAAACAGCTGGGAAGAATTATTTTTAAAAGTCAGATGTGGTTGATGACTAAAACATAGCTCAATGTGATGCCATTCAGTAAGGGAAGCTGGCGAATAATTTAAATTTTTGCACACATGGATTTTGTACACTGGTAAGGATTTGAGGTTTCATTGTGGTAAGCATTGAAATCTATTATAAGGTTGTGAGTATAACAGGGCACATAAGAAGTGCATCTCATTAAAAACGAGAGTGAATTGTTCCTGTTAGAGGCACATGAGCATGGTTATTAGGAATACTTTCTGCCTATGGGAGATTTTTCTTTTTCTTTTTTCCCTCCTTAAGCTCATCAAAGGATAAAGGCAGAAAAACATGAATGTAATGGGTAATTCTTTCTTTGTGCAGTGTCTGTGGAAGCTAACAGCAGTAAAAACCCTTTATAGGTTAAAATAATAGTTCTTACAAAAAGACATACATGGGCAGCATTAGAAAAAAAGATTGCATGTCATTTATAGGCTGGTTGGGTTTCAGTGGGCTCCCAGTGTGTTCTAGAAATGTTTAGTCTGCCACATACATACCTTCAACTGATAGCAAGATAGTCCTGGAATAGCTGTAACAAGAGAAATGCCTTAGATATTCATCAGAGCCACATTTTGCACTTTTGTTTTCAATCTCACAGAAGTCATGGACAGTACCTCATTGTCTGTGAAGACAGTCTACATTGTGCCACTACTTTGATGGGCCAGTTACGAGGCCACTGCTGCTAACAGTACCCAGCAAACCTTTTTTTCCCCCAAAATTAAGACAATTTTAACATTGCTCTTAACAGGTTGAGCGGTGATGTCAGCACATGCTGAAAACTAGTAATGGCCTTGAGTGGTTAGCCCTGTGTGCTCATTCAGGCATAGCCAAAATAATTCATGTTAAATAGTGTTGCTTTCTTCTCTTTCTTCCTTTTTTTCTAATTTATGTACTTCCACCTTAAACTTTCTCATTCTGCCTTTTAAATATATTCTTTGAATCACAAACAACTCATAGGACATTCAGTATGTTTATTATTTAGTTGAGGTGGTTTATGATCTTTTCTGGACACTAGAATATTTGGGAAAGCATTTATGAATTTATCTAGACTACAAAGCTATTCAAAACTTTTAAAAAATATGCTAACAAAAAGCAAGATCAACATAATCAACAAACAATAAAGAAATGGCAAAATTCAATATTGTAATTTTTAAAGAGCTATGTGTCTGGCAATAAGACACAGTATTCATGGCTTTGTGAACACTGAGTGAAGCTGAGGACAGTGTGGTTGGTTTTAAGTAGAATAATTTATTCCGGTTAAAGTGCTTGCAATGATGGGACCTGTGGGATCATTTTCTGTAACTGAAAGAAGACTTCCTAGATAAGGTCAAGTTGTGTCTGGTCTTTCCTAAGCAGTTAGCATATGTGATGGCTCCAAAGAGTCCTGACAATTGCCTAGGGCTCTACATGAGGGTTTTTTGCCTATTTGATCTCTGGATCCTTATCTGGTCTCAGACTACTCATCACATTGAAATTTATTATTTAATGTCTAATTTAAACGGCCAGAAGCATTAGGTAGATTTACATTATGTTTAAGTTTCAGTCCCAAGTAATTTACCACAAGTTTAGTATTACTTTCCCCTGTGGTGTTTTGACCCTGGCTGGATGCCAGGTGCCACCAAAGCCCCTCTATCACTCCCCTCCTCAGCTGGGCAGAGGAGAGAAAAAACAATGAAGGGCTTGTGGTTTGAGATAAGGAACAGGGAGCTATCACTCACCAGTTATCATCATGGCATCTTCCAGGGGTAGCAGGTGGATCTGTGCTCCCCCATGGACCTCCCTGGGCTGCAGGGGCACAGCTGCCTCACCATGGGCTGCACCAGGGGCTGCAGGGGAACCTCTGCTCCAGCACCTGGAGCACCTCCTGCCCTTCCTTCCTCACTGACCTTAGTGTCTGCAGGCTGCTGCTCTCACATACACATTCACTCACTCCTCTCTCGGGCTGCAGTCAGTGTTGTGCTGTAACTTTCACCCGTCTTAAAACCTGTTATCCCAGAGCTGAGTGGCTCGGCCTTGGCCAGCAGCAGATCTGTCTTGGAGCTGACTGGCATTGGCTCCATTGGACATGGGCGAAGTTTCTGACAACTTCTTACAGAAGCCACCCCTGTATTTCCCCACTATCAAAACCTGGCCTCTTCTCCCAGGCAGGACAAGAGGACACGAACTTAAGCTGCACAAGGGGAGTTTAGGTTGGACATTAGGAAGAAGTTCTTTGCATAAAGGGCAATTAGACATTGCAATGGGCTCCCCAGGGTGGTGTTGGAATCACTGTCCCTGGAGATGTTTAAGGAAAGGCTGAGCGTTGCACTCAGTGCCGTGGTCCTCTTGACATGGTAGTGTTTAGTCATAGGCTGGAGTCAATGATCTCAGAGATCTTTTCCAACCTCAATGATTCTGTGACTCTGTCCCATCCTTGATCCTCTCCAATTCACTTTCTATCTCTTATACACTGCTAAAACAGCTCCTGGCAGAACCTCTCATGAATAAGTCTTTTTAGCCAAAGGCAAGAGCAGCAATGTCTCTAATTGACTGCTAAGTATCCCACCGTTCCTGAACCAGCTTGTAACTGGGAGGGGGCATGAATATTTTATAATTACCTGCAGCCCTTTCTCATCTTAGAGAGTCTGCCTAACCTGAGATAATTGTAGGTTGCCAACTTAAATGGTAGGTCTACGTTGCTCTTTTAATTCGTTGCCGTTTGGCCTATGGAAATTTAGGGAGACTGGCGTTATGGGGAGCTGAGAAAGATCCTTCATGAGAAATACATGGTCTTTGTCAAACCTTTGGTCTTCATCAGGCTCTGGGTTTGTTTTTTGCTATTATACAGAAGGGAAATTCTCATGTTGTATGAGAATATGGCCACAGGTAGTGCCTGGATGTTGGTTTGGTTTAGAAAGACAAAATAGGTGAGAAAATCAGAGTATCTAGGTGTTTGGAGAAAAGAGACTCAGGAGCAGTGATTTACTTCTGCATTGATTGACTGTATGTGAGAATGCTTTTAAGAAGAAACAAATAGTGAATTGCCTGCCACGGTGTGTTTTGTATTTAAGTGGTTTTATTTGGTGTAAAGCAATGACAACATGGCTGAGCAAAGAGACAATTGACTGCTACAAAGAAATGAAATCAGACTAAAGACTGAAAAATGCTAAACCAATAAGAACATGATTGTAAAAGATCACCCCTCTAGGAGGCACCTAATTTCTGGGCATAGTCTCCTGCAAGATGCTGTTCCTTCCACAGAGTTTAATTTGCAAATCATCTTTCTTTCTCTGCTAATGTCCTGCAGTGTAACCCCCAGCCCCATCAATAAAAGATGTGCTGATGAGTCACACATTTGTTGCAATCACCTCATACGCAATAAAAATTCAGTCCTCTGACAGTTCAGAATACACAAATCATAACAGTGTGCAGTTAAGGTTGACGCTACAGAGCAGTAACTTAGGGCAAAACAAAAAGACATTAGATGGTGTAATAGTCTTGAAGTCAAGCATTAGGCACAGATAAAATTCAGATTTTGGTTTATAAGCAAAAGACGTTTGGGTGTGGTAAGCCTGGGAGTGTGGGCTCTGCTGCAGCAGCAAGTTGCATTGAGTGTAAACGGAGAAGCCAATGAGGCTGTGCTCAGGGTCCCTCCAGTTAGGGCTGAAATGAACAGCTGGGTATTTTTCAACAGGTTTCCAAGAAGCAGATTCTGTTCGGACATGAAGCAAACCGAAAATTACTTTTAATAAACCTTTCCCTTCTGCTACTTGTTACCTTTGACTTGTTAAAGATTAAATTCTCATTTGTAAACTGAGAGTCAAACAGCTGTGAGCAAATTTCGCCCATCGAAATCTTAAAGATGATTTATACCATTTTTGCTTTTGTGTCCTGTAGTAGAAAGAGACTGCTTTGCTATTTATTTTTTTTATGCTATTTAGTTTCTGAGAGAGAAATGAGAAAAAATTAGAATTTCTTATTCAAGCTCACTGTGAGCCTCAAAGTGTTCTGAGAGGACTCAATACCTGAAACTAGATGCTTATTTCAGTTTTGTATAATAAAAAGTTTTTTATTTTTTCTGCCTGTAAAAATGCTGTTAGACTAGCCAAACCTTTTAAAATTATAGATATTGAAAAATAAAAGGAAGTGTTCTATGGGGAGATGAATAGCTTACACACATGTTGTGGATACCTGTAAATGTATTTTCTGTGAAAAAAAAAAGTGATGTATACATAGAAGAGACTCATTATTGTTAGGTTTCTTAAATTAAGACTGTTTTCTCTTCTACCCAAAATTAGTATTCCTGTAAATGGTAATATAATGGTAGAGATGTGCCATATTGCATGCACAGATATCAGCGCTGTGGACACAGGAACAGTTTTGTTTTTCATGTTTTGAGTCCCATATGGACGCAGAATAAGGGATGGCAGGAGTGTAGTATGGCAGAGGTACCATGGGTAGATTCTAATGAGTCCTAATCAGTTCCAGACTAAAAGACCTGCAATTAGGTACAGGCAAGCTGTTTTCCACATGTGAACCAAGGGCATGATCCTCTTTAAGTGTTGGTGAGATGCCCTAGTTATTCTGCTGGCCTCTGGTGGCTGCCCTGGAGGAGTCTGTGCCTCTGACCAGTCCTGTGCCTGTTTTATTTGCCAGCCCTCCCAGGGACATCTCAATAGCAGGGCTTTGTAACAGGCATGGTGTTTCTGCAGCTGAATTAACTTCAAGGTCTCCGCCTTCTCAAAGAGTACCTGCTTCAAATTCTTGCTTCTATGAAGACATTTACATGCAAATGCCTAAATTTAAGTGCTTGCCATCTTAAACCAAACTCTACCCCTAGTCTGGCTCCAGGTGAGCTAACCTGGCCAAGCTCTCTGGGTAGCCAGCCATAGCAGCTGCTGTATCTCACTTCACTGTGTTGCAAACACATGCTTGGAAACTCCTGCCTCCATTTTGTCCAGAATCACATGATTATCTTCCTAATGTTGGGCAGCTCCCTCCTCTGCAAATATTTCCCCTGAAATCAGTAAAACTCCTTGCAGGAGGAGATACCCCTCCAGGTTCAGAAAAGTTTGTTACCTGTTTCCTGGCAACTACCACCTGTGCGAGGGATTTTGGCTGGTGGGAAAGAGTAGTAGTTGCTGCAGAAAAGTAAATACTTATAAAGCATTCTAACATATTCAGGTTCCATACATCCTGATTTTTTAATTAGGAGTTCCTGTGAACGGAGGCAGCCTGTGCCACTTGCTCTCAGCCAAGGGAGGGACTCTTCTAGTTTTGAGTTTCTGCATGGTTTAAATGAGTTTCATAAGCAGGCACAGGATGACCTTTTCAAGTGAAGCACTCATGCCTGGTTTAAGGTAATCTATGCTGAGAAGAGTGACATAAAATTAATTGGGTTATTAGTTTGCTGAAAACCTATATCCTGATTCAAAGGCAACAGTTTGTAAGGCATTGGATTGAAACTTCATAAACAGCAGTTGTTGTATTTAATATATTTAAATACACACACACACATATATAAATACAAATATATCTGTTAATAGCAAAAGGTAGTACAGAAATAACATCAGCCCATTGCAAGATGAGGATGGTCACCTAACAAACAGGGATATAGACAAGGCAGAGGTGTTTAATGCTTTCTTTGTCTTCCACACTGATGATGGGCTAAGGAGATCCCAGGGCCTTGATGTGGAGGACCATGGCTGTGAGAATGATAAACTCCCAGTCAGCCCTGAACTTGATACAGGATCTGCTGCTCCAGTTAGATTGCTATGAAGATTTCAAATTCCCTTTTTGAGTGTGTATAATGTGTCACATTTCTGGTACTTCAAAAATCTGAAGAATATTTTTTCTCACTAATGTGTGAACCTAAGGAATTTGTGGTTGCGGAAGCCTTGAAAAATCCAAATAATCGTCACAGGACATGAGGTGACCACTCGTCTTTTCTCAATCATTGCTTTCAGTGTGGGGAAAGCTCATACTGAACTTTCCCATCCACATCAAGACCCTGAGTCAAACCCCTTGCAGTATGCCCATGTTTGAGTAGAAATTATGCCTCTGGACAGCATTTCCAAGCTAAATGGCCATTAGCAGCAACTTTATTGTTGTGCCATTTAAAAAGTTTTCCTTGGCCAATTACATGAAACAATAAATACAAGAGAGATATTCTGTTTTTACAGATGTACTTCAGCTCCAGCTCCTACTGACAATCATACTGTGTCTGCAATGAAATACAGCAGTGAGATTTGGTAACTGTAATGTGCAGGTAAACAGTGACATTTACTGGTAAATGTACATTTGTTAGAAGGTCTCTGTTTCAACACAATGTTGGTACACAATGTACGTACATTGAACGTGTAGGTTTCAACAAAATGTAAGTACATTGAAAGCCAAAGATATTTCACTGGCATGCTGGTTTGTTGTTTTTTTTTTTTTTCTTTCTTCAGTAACAGCATTTAATATATGGAAATTAGCTTAGTTAAAGCATTTTTATTTATTGATGGCTTGAGGATATTTTTTGCCTACCAAATATACAAATCTTTTTGTGTGCATATGTTGTGAAACCATACTTGATGTATTCTCATATTCAGAAGATTGTGTTCTATTAGCTTAAATTCATTAGTGCTTTTTGGTAGCAAACTTTGTAGGAAACACGGTTCAAATTGCTAGATGGAACTAAGCATGCAAAAAAAGCTCATAAATTACCTGTTGTGGTCCATCATAATTTACTTTTTTGCTTAGGTAAAGGAAGGGGGTTGCAGGTTGTCCCAGTCAGTGTGTTAGTGTGCAGAAGGAAGGATTTATTGTTAGATGTCACTGTCAGGGGGTGGACTGGGAAGGATGTCCTAGGGGAGCATTGGGTGCTGAGCTCCTAAAATGGTCATCGGCCCTCAGTTTGAAGAGTGACCTCTCTGTGCAGAGGATGGGGATCCTGAATAATCCCACACAGAGGAGCCTGGCAAGCAGCCTGCTGAGCCAGTCTGTCCTGTGCCTCAGAAAAGTGCCTTTCTCCACTGTGGACTCCTTGAACAAAACTCAGGAAAGTAAGTGCTGTGCTCATTTTTATTCTGAGTACAGCAGGGGACCATGGTTGTATAAGGCTACCAGAGGAAGCATGTTTCCTCCTCCATAGCTCAGTATCAGGGCAGTCATCTGTGATGTGATAGAGAGAATTTCAGTCCCCTCTCCTGTCTGCTGGGAATTCAAAATTGCCTCTTCCATCTTTAAGGAAAGTCCCTGCATAGGCCATTGGCTGTACCAGTCCCTGCCATAAAAACATTTTGTACCTCTTGTATAAAGACTGTTCATTATAGTATCAAGATGTGCCTAAGCAAGCCTCAGAAGAGGGTGGGTGCTCTGTTTAGCATAATGCTTGCTTCTTTTCTCTGTGCTGGTTTTTCCAAAGGAGAAGTGGTGTAATTGTCTGTCTTCTGAAATGGCCTCTATATTAGTGATAAGCGAGGAGTGGGGAATGAAGGTTTGAACCTGTTTATGTCATTGAATAAATGATTATATTTATTTTTCTATATCCTAGATGAATGCTTTGGTTACTAAGACTGCAAGGAATTTGTGTTGCTTCTGCACTGGATGTCATTGGTGTTTTTGATGTATTCCTTTTAGCTCAAATCCATTAGAGAAGGAGAAGAACCTGAAGAACATAGGAAATGTCCTGCTGGGTTTGACAGGAGTCATGTGGCCCAGGGCTTGGGCTGTGAGCTTGGTCTCTCATATTTCCATCTCTCCTGGCTCCTGGCTGTCCAGAGTGGCTTGTGTTAGAGATGTTAGAGAGTACCCCTGCTCTCAGGGTCCATTTTTGGATCTCATTTCTTTGGAACACACAATGCTGTCTGCCCTCACCACCCTCTGTGGTAGCACCTTGCAGAAATCCTCCACCAAGCATTTGACACAGTTTTCTTGAATTCAGACGGGCCTACAGGCTGCTTCAACGGAGCTCTGTGTGCCTGTGACAAGCTGCTGCCTGTGAGCCTGTGTGGACAGAGGCATTGGGGTCCTGGGTGCAGTGATTTCACCAGGTGAAGCACAGAGTCACCGTGATGTGATGGCAGCCGTGGGCTGGTGGCTGGGTTGCAATTTATCTTCTTGAAGTCTGATTTCCAAATCAGGTCTGGATCTCTCTCTGACTTTCTCCCTGCTCCCTTTCTTCTCTTGAAGAGTGATGCCGTGTTTCCAACACTTCTTTTAGCAAAGGAGCAATTACAGACTCCAAACACAGTTGATGAATAAATGTGTGAGGTTTTCTAGCATGGACCATCTTGTGAGGGAGAGAGAAGTGCCTGTAATCAACACATTGCTAATTAGACCTTGCTCTCCAGTCAGCCTCATGTGTCTGTCTCATCCTTCTCCATGTGCTTATGGGCAGCAGGAAACAGGAGGGAGAATGTAAACAAAACATTTGATTAACTATTCCTTTCTTTCTGACTGTAACAGAATCAGCATGCAAATGCCATTCCGTGGTTTATTTTTTTGCATTGACAGTGTAGCTACACAAAAAAATATTATGATCTTCTGCTGCCAAATGCAACTGAATGAATTATTCTGAAGCATTCTGATGCCTGTCTTTGTCACAGTCTCCTATTTCAGTCCCTGTCATGCACTGTGCCTATCATTCATTATAGTTGATGGGTTGAGGGCAGAAAGGTGTCTCTCGCCTTGTTCTCTGGAGAATTTTGTCTTGTCTGTCTCACCTTCAATCACTGCTAATAGCTCTGCTGGAACAAATTCAAGAAGGGACTGTGAGGAGATGATGAAAATATTTCACAGGACAGTTTATATTTTAATAGCTACTTTTAAAAATGGATTTGCTGGAGCAGACCAAAATGAAGATTACTTAGAGGGATTTTTCTTACAAGCCTTTTAATTAATTTTTTTATTGTTATTAATCTTTAAGCCCTTTGCATTCTTGTTACATTTTTCCTGTGACTTCCCATGAAGGATTGGGTTTTTCTTTGATTGACCGATGACCATTTATCTTATGAATTCATTAGGATGAGTTACTGTTCAGCAAACACTATGTTGGAGGAGAGAACGAAATATCACTGCAATTTTAGGATGTGTTTTTGTAGGATGCTTTCACAGACTTTCAACTGCCACCTCTACCTTGCTTTTTAAGGACATTGTGGCTGTGTTTGTGGCAGGTCTCCTGTTGCTGTTCTGATGTCCTGCAAAGGTCATAGTGGAGGAGTGAGACAGAGCTCACCATTTTGGCAGGAGCTCAGTGGCACACTAATGAGGGTGGAATTGGTGGACTGTTCTGAAGGTTTTTAGATTATCTTTATTATTGTTTGCTTGCAGGACTTTCTGACCTCTCTGTTCCACTAGAATGTCTGTCTGAAAAGACAGAACTAAAAATCTAGTCCAAGAATTTAAGAAATATCATTGTGTGTAAATGTTCTTAATTCTGTGAGCATTTTTTTCAAACTACTGTAATTAATTGCATGAGGTAAGAGATATATTTGGGTATCCTTATCCTGATTTACATTTCAGTCAGCTGTCCAAATAAGTATCAAGTGATCAAGTACCAATAAAAGAAGAGAGCTTTTGACATCAGTAGTTTGGATTACTATTTGCTTTGATGTTGGTCTCATTTCTCCAAGCATACTGGATACAAGCTTTTAGGTAGCAGGGGTTATTACTCATTTCTAGAAGAAAGCAGACATCTCTGTTGATATTAGTGTAACTTGTGACTTAATTTCATTTTGTGTCTACATCCCATATTTTTTTCACAAATAGTAAATTGTGACTGTGCAAGAACTGGATCAGAAGGATGGTATTAAAGTGTTTCCTGGAGAGAAACAGGCTCCATACCTGGCTTTACTGCAGGCTAAGGTGGGAAAATCATCCTGCATGGCTTTTTCAAGCTATGTCCCAAAGGATATATATCCTTTGGAACACCAAACAGATTGAGGGCTCATTCCTCCTGTCCCTCTTTGTTCATAGTCACAACTTGAGATGCCTGTGGCTCAGTGTGATTGTCTTCCCAATATCAGAAGGCACAATGACAATAAAATATGAATCTGTGCATACTTTTCAGAGTGGTTTGAAAAAAATAAATCTGAAGAAACTAAAGGCACTAAAGATTTTTCAGATGACATCAGTGATGAATGTAACAATTTCTTTCATTATTTTCTGTGATTTTGTAGAATTTAATTGCCTTGACACAAACACTGTATTTTGAAGCCTTTTAAAATCCACTGATTGAAGTGCTACCTTTTCACACTTAATTTTTTGCCCCTGGGATTACTAGATTGGGATTTGTTTGAAAAGAAAATAGAGCATTTTGGTGCTAAACTTGATGAAATCATTGTCTGCAACTGTCAAGACAAAAATTACTTGAAGACAGATCATCTTGTTATGGGAAGTTTGCTTCAGCAGTCTGGAACTTACAACCAATTTAGTTATGTCAAGGCATTAAACCACCTTTTCAGTCAAGACCAGGTATGAAGCAGTAAATTAAGCATTTTTACCAGATTTTAATGATGTCTATTGTTAATTAGTTGCAGAAACATGCAGTAATTACATTAAACATTGTAGCTGAGGAGTTCAGAGGCATTAAACCACCTTTTCAGTCAAGATCAGGCATGAAGTAGTAAATTAAGTTTGTTTTACCAGATTTTAATGATGACTAATTTTGATTAGTTGCAGAAAAATGCAGTAATTATGTTAAACTCTGAGAAGTTCAAAGATTAAACTATTCACTTCATGACTAATGGAAATGCTAACTGACCCTTTGTCCCCTGTGTTTTCAAGGATCTATGAATGCTGCAGTCCTTTTGTTGGCCTGTCACTGAAAGTTGTGCTGCAGGGGCATATCCAGTGAGCTCTGGCTGCTTATGGGCTTTTAGGTCCTGGAGCTGTGAAAATATGAGGTAGCTGCTCTAAATAATTGCTTTTTAACACGGTGTAACATACAATTCTTTCTTTTCTTATGTTGTCTGAGTAAAACTCCATCCCTGTTACATCCAGCTGACACAGAAAACAAGGCTACTTTTTGATTAGCACAGAAAAACAGTGGATTCTGCATTGTATGAGTAATGGAGGTGGTACCTGAGTCTATCTAGACTTAGCAGTCATTAAATTGTTTTATCTTGTCATTCAAAAATCTAAGAGAATTTCATTCAGAGTGGCATAGTTTACAATAGAGGTTGCAATCTCTGGAAAGCACCAGATCATCACTTCTAGCATCTTCCACCCCACACCCCACATTTCTAATCTCACTAATGGCATTGAGACCATTCCAGCTCTTGAGGAGCTCAGAGCTGGAAGACTGCAGAAATTCATATTTCAGGTACGGGCAATGCCCCTTCTATTCTGGTTCCTTTGGAAGAGTCTTAAAGTGAGTTATTCTTATCCTTTTCCATTAAGCATTCCTCTGCTTAGAAGCATAAATGTAATTAAGATTGTGGGCCTCATGACTCTTTTTAATGGAATTAGACCTCATGACTCACTTGGGCATTATCTGAAGAACGTCTCCCGATACAAAATGACTCAATCACTAAGATTGCTGTCTGGCAGCATGCCAAGATATTAGGGCCCAAAGAGCTAGCACTTAATCTGATCCAGGGACATTTTTAATATTTTTTGAACATACATGCAAGCATATTCCAAACATCTTTTCCTCCATAACACAAGTTAAGAATTTATTTCAGGCATACTCTCTACTCTGAGATGTCTTACAACATTATTGATCCTTTTAAAGTAATTTAATTTAATTCTGAATCATTTTGCAAAATTTCAGATGAAAATTAGTGCATACAAATCAGGACAAAGTTCAGGGCCATGAGAAGGTCATTGAGTACTGAATGCTGCAACTACTGGCACTTTCATTTGTTTAGCCATTTTTCCTTTTTTTACTCTCTTGATCTCAAGATTGAGTAAAAGAATTGGGTCAGACTATATATCCCATTATAAAATCCCCACCATTACATTTAGTTAAAAATGATTAGGAAAATGTGATGAGAAGTGGCAAGCTTTCTTGGTCCATGGCAAGTTGAACCTGAGCCAGCAGTGCCCTGGCAGCCAGGAGGGCCAGTCCTGTCCTGGGGGCATCAGGCACAGCATGGCCAGCTGGGCAAGGGAGGGGATTGTCCTGCTCTGAGCTGGAGCAGCATCACCTCGAGTGCTGGGGGCAGCTCTGGGTGCCACAACATAAAAAAGATATAAAGCTATTAGAGAGTGTCCAAAGGAGGGAAATAAAGATGATGAAGGGCCTTGAGGGGAAGTTGTGTGAGGAACAGCTGAGGTCACTTGGTCTGTTCAGCCTGGAGGAGACTGAGGGGAGACCTCACTGCAGTCTTCAATATCCTCATGAGAGAAAATGCAGGGTAAGACATTGATGTCTTCTCTGTAGTGACCATTAATAGGCCCCATTTAAGGCATGAAGCTCAGTCAGGGGAGGTTTAGGTGGGGTATCAGGGAAAGTTTCTTCACCAGAGGGTTCTTGGACACTGCAACAGACTGCCCAGGGAAGTGGTCACAGCACCAGCCTGACAGAGCTCAAGAAGTGCTTGAACAATGCTCCCAGACACATGGTGTGACTTCTGTAATGATCCTTATGGATGCTTTCCAACTCAGAATATTCTAGGATTCTATTATTCTTGTAATATCTCTTTTACATTCTTAGCATAGGTAGTAGTGGGACTTGGTCTGTTTATATTTAAAATCTCCCAGTGGATTAATCTTCCCTGATCTGGTTCAATCATTTCTGCTTGCACTTTAATCTTCTTTGGCACTCAAAATATATTCATGTACTGTGCCAAGTTCTAACCTATTTCTTAGTTTAAACCTTGTCTTCCAGTGAAAGGAGAAGAAATATGCTATAACCGTATTCTTAAAATCAGTCATTTATATCTGAGATGATACTTACATAACAAAACACCTTATTTTCAAGCATGATGATTTGTCACTAAAAGCCAATGGAGTAAAGAGGAAGTGCAGGTTCTAGTTGTACCTCTGCAGAGGTGTTTGGTATTACTTTATCCGTTGTAGGTATCTGAATTTAGGTGTGCTAGCCAAGATTTTAGCATGTTCTTCTTATTCAAATTATTGCCCCAATTTATTATTTCTGTTTGTTGCCAGAAAGCTGATATTTTCTCCTTATAAGCTGAAGAGGGAATAATTATTAAATTAAGGCAATGAATCATTATCAAAATGGTTTCTGTCAAATATAAAATTTCTCATGGTCATGAATAGTGAGCAATGTCATTCTTTATATTTTTTCTAGCCTGACAGAAGTCAACTCATCTTCATTTATGGTAAGTGGATAGATGCCATATGGTATTAATATCAGAATAGGGTACTTTCAGTCACCTAAAAGGAAGCTGTGTGGCACAATACAGAACATTGTGATCCCTCAGTGGGTATACAAGAATCTAATAATACCTATTCAGTGATCATGCAAGATCCTTTTCATTGCTGAGTTTTCCCACATGCTGGTGCTGAAACTGTACCACAGCCTAAAAAGATACTAAAGCAGTGGCAAAACTTTCTAGAAGAGATGTTTTCTGAGGGTTTAACATAATTAGCCACAGCATGCATACAGCTTTAATGTATCAATTCAAGAAAACACTGTCTGCTGCCTATTACATCTGTTCTAGGATGTGTGATCAATATGCTGCACCAACAGACATTGACCCAGAGACCCACCTGAAACCTGAGACTCTGCCAACAACTGTGGGTGTTAAGCCTATGCTTATCCACTGCTGAGATAGAATTGACATGGCAAGTAGTTTTGTGCTTCAAGTAAATACTAATAGAGTTTAAAATAGTAATAATTGCTAATTTCTGTCTTAACAACAGATGTGCTAACAATGATCTGTTGTTCAAGTCAGTGAGTGAAGAAATGTCCTTTCTGAACTAAGCACTTTCTCATGGACCTCAGTGGGGATAGGCTACAATATATGTAGAATTTCTAGAATTAGTTGCCTGTAGATGAGGCCCATAATATTTAAAATGTTTCAGAAAGAAATGGTGGTATTATTATTTCTAATTTATAATCAGAAAACTAGAGCCACCGAGGTGAATGACTGATAATTCCCACACTCTTAACCATGAGTTTTCTGGCTCCCTAGGTGGAAAGTCACAGGCATGGTTGTTCAAAATAATGTGTGAAACAGTATACAAGTATAAAATATTAGGAAACTTCACCACCTGGCTCCAAAAATGCAAGAAGCCAGTTATCTAACACAAGGTCATTTGTTTTTTACTTCATGGCTTTCCAAAATGCTTTGGATACCTGTAAATAGTCTAATCAGTGAAAACTTTTGATTGTTTTGAATGCAGCAGCCATCTGAACACACTAAAATGGGTGAGTGGTTAAATGGTTACTGGTGCATTTACTCACAAATGCCTCTGCCCATAAGCTATGGTTAATTTTGTTTTCAACCTGTGTTTTGACTGAAATCTTTTCTTTGAGTGCTCATAATAACTGTTAGTATGAACATTCCTTGGATTAAGTGTTTAATATTCTGAACCAATAGAATTGTCATAAGGAAACCAAAATCTCAATTTCCAGGGGCCAGCTACACATGTGATAAAGGATCTCTCCACAGACCTTTGATAACTTTTTCTGTATTGCTGCTTACCAAAGGAGAGGAATATGAGAAAGGTCAAAGTCTTACCATTGGAATGCTGGACCTCCAATATGACTCTTCCTTTGGGCCAGCCTTGATGTAGCAAAGCTTCCTCTGAACTGTGATGAGGGATACTGCTGAGTGCTCCATCTGTCTTCCTTTACTCTCTGCTGCTAGTAAAGCAATAAAAAAGAAATATTGTGTGCTTTCAGGTAAGTGGAAGAGATATATTAGCAAAAAAAAACCAAACAAAAAAACAAAGAAAGAAAAAAAGGAAATATATCTTTCAATTATGAGGACTTTTTAAAGATATGGAAGAGAAAATAAATTTTCCTCACGTAATGTAATATAATGTCTTCTCACAGTAAAATTTTTGTCTTCCTGAAATATTTATGAATATTCATTTTTTTTCCTTCTTCTGTGCAGGATGTGGTCTTCACTTGGAGAAATTAGTCTGGTGTATCTTCAAAAGCTGAACTTATCTAAACAATGTCCATCAATCTGACAGATAGGCAGATACACTGCTTTATTAAATTACTTAAAGACATTGACAAAGCCCATAACTATGAATCTTAATCTTAAGGATCTCAGTTCTAATTTGTACAATGTCTTCCACTAGATTAGCACAGAGAAAAGATAAAGTGAAAAGCTGATTCTGTGTACAAACTAGACAGAGCACAGCAAAGACCAAAATCAATAAAAGCAGCAGAAAGTCTGCTGCTCTCCTTTAGATATTTACTCATGGAGTGAAGGCATTTTTATCATCAAGTTACCTGGATTACAGAACAGACTGTATTTTATATGGAATTTTCCTTTTAAAGGAAGAATAATTTTGTTGGGGAAACACTCGTTTTCTTCTTCTTCTTAGCAGAAAAAAGGAACAACACATTTATAAATATAATAATAAATTCTTGTGATGCATTTTGAACTTTCCTAAGAGAAATTCCATTGATGGAGAAAGGGAATATGTGATTTTCAGGTACTGGTGGGCCAGAAAACAACTCCTCCTGAATTTCAAGACTTCTTTGTCATTCAAACATGGTATTCTCTGTAGTGACTGAAAGCTTGAAATGCCATTGAATTTTTTTTCTTTATATCCAGTTGGATCTTCCTCTGTTTCAATTAGTGACTACTGTCAGTTGTTCTCCCACGTTCCCTCATTAAAGAACCTGGCTCTGTCTCTTATCTTCTCTTAACTATTGGAAAATTGCTGCCAGGTTCCCCCCAGGATGTCTCCTCTCCAGACAAGGAAGTCACAGGGGTATATTTAAGACACAATACACATTCGTGTCTCAAGTCCAACATGAAATTGTGTGTTTGTTTTATTGCCATCCCTACAAAAAGACATCAGTGAAAATGAAGTGTCATTTTGCTGAAATAAAGGGCTGACATGGAAAGTTAAAGCAGCATTAATGCATTAAAAAAAAACAAACCCTAACTCCACTTCTTCATATAAATATATTCTGGGTAACAACTTGATAAGCAATGCTAAATTGAGGCTAAAACACACGTGAGAACTACCTAGTCTCTAGTAAAAATTTTGGCTTTTTAAAGTAAAAGTAATCTTATTCTTTCCACATCTGCACATAGAACTCCTACCTAAACCAGAAGTCTGACATTATTAAATTTATATTCTCTTGAAGAGGGAATTTGCCTTTTCAGTAGTAGCCTTCACAATGAAGGCACTTTTATAGTGACTGCCCCTGCTCTGTCAGTGAATGTGTGCAGGACACCTCCAGGCTCATCAGCTGGTGTACTTATTTTAGATGCACAGCTTTTTCTGTATCTCCTCACTCCTGTATATGGAAAGAAACAAAAATCTTTAGAGAAGACTGCTTTTCCAACTGTGTATGTGTGTTGGTTTTCCTTGGGGCAGAGTTAATTTTCTTCATAGTAGCTACAAAGGGACTGTATTTTGGATTCCTGCAGAGTTAATTTTCTTCATAGTAGCTACAAAGGGGTTGTATTTTGGATTCCTGCTGGATGCAGAGATGATAACAAAAATGATGTTTTAGCTATGACTGAGTAGGATTTCACAGTGTCAAGACCTTTTCTGCCTCTTACCCCACCAGTGGCAGTGGTATAACAATTGCTATGTTTGTACAATGAAAAGTAAAGAAATTCAGGTTTAAGTTACTTAGTACTGAATTGCCTCTTTGTGAAAAAGTTCTCAGCCACACATGTATTTTCTGCCCCTATACACTTAAATGTATATTAATATAATTTGGTAAAAGGCTTCCATAGATACAAAGGAATCATGCTTTTTGAACAATTCTCTAATTTACAAGTAAGTATGAATTTCCTTTTTCCATTTTTGACATCGACAGTAACTCAAAGTCACCTGCAGGTTCAGAAGATACTCCATCTACTTGGATACTCTTGTAGTGCAATAATTGTTATGGAACTTTTTTAAAATAAATTACATTAGAGAATAAGCTTTATTTATTTGATTACATTGCCATTGTGGGGAAAGCAGGAGCAATTTAGAGTATTAAACTGAAGCTGCACAGAAATGTGAGAAGTCTATTTCAGGCTCTCAAAGTTTGATTCTTTTGATAAGAGAGTATCTTGTGCCAAATGGACATTGGAATGGCCTTCTGATTACTTCAAATGTACACTGTAATTTCATTATGGTGACCTTGAATGCAGAGCTGTACCAGTTCCTTAAAGGCTGACTCATCTCTGCTGCACTCTGTTACTCCATAAAGGCTCAAATTTCCACTTCTTACTTATTCATCCCCTACACAGAATTCCCATGAGCATCTAAACCACATATGGTTTTGAGACACAACAATTCTGGACAATGTCTTTATGTTGTATTCAATGGCCAGATTAAAAGATGCAATGTCTCTAGGTTCATTATTTTGGATTTACCCGAGCAGACAATAGCTTGGAGGGCAATGCTGTATTGGAAGACTCCCTTTTGATTTCCCAGAGTGAAAAGAGGATACAGATGCTGTTTCAGGCACTCTGCAGTACTCTTGTTTGGCTACAAAGGTTATGACCTTGTTGGTGCACTGAGCATCATGACTTTAGCACGTTTCTGAGCACAAGATAAGGAATTTAAGCATTTATGTCTGTGAGCCATGACTTAATGGTGAGTCATATCTTGTAATTTTGTATAGACTGAAGAAATGTGCCATTGTGCCTGCCATTTATAAATAAAGCTGCAGTTTGCACCTAAATGATGTACTAATGTTCTATAAAGTTTGAGCAACAGTAACTTTTTTCAATTAAATTGAAAACATACTGTATGAAATGTTTAGATATTAAGTAGGAGGGGAAAAGTGGCTAGATAGTTGTAATCCATTACTGTATATAAATAAATCTGAAGGAATTATATGGCACATCTTTGACAATGAGGGTGTAACAGTCAGAGGACCATCTCTCATCTTTATGTTTCAAGGGAAAGTTTAAAAAGGATATCTCTTTGAGAAGATTTGATAAGTCAGTCACAGTACTGGATGCTTCATCTGCTTACCTTGGCAGACTTGGCTAGAGGTGGGGTCATCACCCTCTTTTCCATCTACATGTGAGTTTAACTGAGACTTAACACTTCCTACACCTTGTTACTGGTATTGAGGTTCCCTGTGTGACAATGTGGTGTCCAGAGCTCTCACAGTGCCCCTAAAGCAGTCAGTGGCTTCTTCAGGGGTTTCCACCTTTGAGTAAGAGTGGAGTGATAGTGCTTAAACACTCAGATCAATGCCATCATCTCTCTCCCTACCCAGAAGTCTGTACCTGCTCATATGATGATCTGCCCCAGGTCCTTAGGATGAGCCAGGGTTGCCTCTCTTGCCTGGGAAGCCAGAGGGTTGATATTTGCTTACAAAGAGCTGCCTTGGTGGTATGTTATTATGAGGCACCTCATCTCTCTTGTGGAGGTTGTGTTTGTTGCTGCTTTACTTGATAATTCTTTGAGCTTGGACAATACAAATGACACTGGGGAGTGGCTATTGGTTTGCATTAGGAAAAAGTAAACTATGTACTTGACTTTTCTAATTGTTCTAGACTTTAAGACTGTTCTGTCTTTAATATGTTGCCCTCTGGTCATTTTTCTGCTTTCAGAGAGCAAATTTCAGAGAAAGAATCATCCATCTTGTCCTAAATCTGCCAGAATGCTGTAGACAGCTATGCTACCTGATGTTTATAGGGCAAGATTGAACCATTGATTTTTTTTTACATGAAACTCTCCATTGCTCTGAACAAATTGTAGTGAGGTAAAGCTAATGGTGTAACTGCAGCCCTTACAAATGAACAAGATCCAGTTCATCTGGCATCCTGTTTTGTGTTACAATCTTTGATTAAAGCATTTCTCTGTTAGTATGCATTTCTTTCTTTAACTTGCTTTCAAAGTGTTTGTAGTAAAGCAGTTGAGAGAAGAGTGTCTCAGCTATATAAAATGCAGCAAATGGGTTACTGCTATTCTCATCTATGCCAGATTGATAAATGAAAAATTTACTTAATGATTTTTTTTTTTTCCTGTGCCAGTTCAAACCCCTGACACTTGCGATTTCTATAATGCCTTTGAGAAAGAAACTCAGGCTGGAAAAACTGAGTTGTTGCAGAGTGAGATTGTAAACAGCTGCTCCCACATCTCTGTGCAAAAGTTCTTAATCACTGGTGATTTCTCAAAGCTGAGCAAGGGAGATGAGGTTGGCTGACTGAATCCTATGCTTGATATACAAATGAAATTCCCACAATTCCCACTCTGATTTGTAAAAAAAATTTTCTCTGGGAGAAATAGAGGAATGTGTGCCAAGGGTGAAGCTACAAGCTTTATGTTTAGAACAGCTGGTGTTCCTAGCAACTCAACTGTACTCCAGATGATAAATATCATCTCCTGCTCTTTAGGGCCATGTGTAGATTTAACCATCTTCTAAAAAAAACATGGCTGTTTTCTAGCACTTTTGGGTACAGGTATGATAGTAAAATAAGTCTACTGAAGACCAGAGCTATCATGTGTCACAGAGAGAAGCCTGTGTAAAGTAACAAGCATAAAAATATGCAAACCTAACCCCCATTTTTTACTCCAAATACAAATCTATAATAAATGCCAGGAGAGTAAAAATATAAGACAATGTAAATTAATTATTTACTTTAAATAGAGAATTTCAAAATAGAGAGCTACCAGTCATGAATGAAACATTCTCTTGGAAAAGAGAAAGCTTGCAATGTGTATTTTGCTTTCCCAGCAGCTTATAACAGGAACATGTGGTACTTTGAGACTGCATTCAACTAGAAAGAGATTGAACTCTTCCTCCTAAAGGTTTTGCTGCAGATATTCCAAGTTTTGCACCCACAATATGATTGATACCCTCACTTGTGGTCAGGGAATGTTTTCTTAGTAATCTGTAAACGGTTTTATTATTATGTGTGCTACTAGGAGTATTTTTCACTGCTTAATCATAATTATTTCCTTCTGTTTTCCAGTTTTCTAGTAATTTTTGTGCTCTGTTTTCATTCTAACTTCCCTGACACTCACTACAGGGATTCATTTCATTATTTTATTTAATTAAAACATTTCTATAACTTTTCATATTTTTCCCCACGTCATTTGTGAATATGGATGCAAAATTTGGAAAGGGGAAAGAAAGTGTTTTGAATACTTTCAGATCAGGGCAGGGGAATAAAATACATAACCATGCTGGCTTTTGATGGACTAGCTGGTTTCTTTCCATGTGAATAGTAGGGTGCTGTGATTTGGCTGTGTAGTGTAGAGTATATTCTCCTAGGGTCTCATGAATTATCCCTTAGTGGCACTGAACATCTGCTGAGGTTTCTTTTGATCCTCCTGTTTCTCTTTTTGCAAGCCCGTGAGAGAAGCAGCTTGCTTGTTTTAAAAGATTGGAGTCTGATTTCTCCCTTCAGGGAAGGATTGTGTTTCTGCATCAACATGCCTGAATAATTGCCACATTTTTGTTTTACTTTCAGAATAACCTCACAGAGGCTGGCTTGCACCGTGGACAAATAGGGGGGGCAGAAGACTGAAAAAAATTTTTTTCAAGGGCTGATCACTTTTGGGCTAATCACTTTTGGGCTGCCAATGGTCAGCATGTTTAGCTGTGTGTCTGGGAGTGGGTGGTGGCCATCACTTGTTGCTTTCAGAGCTGATCTGTTTGATCTAATCAGCTGCTTTTCAAGGTTTCTGTGTACTAGCTGGACATAACAGTAAAACTGACAATGAAAAATTATCTGCCTTTGAATTTGCCTGCATATTCTTCCTGCATTAAACTTGTGAAAGTCTCAGGACCTCTGTCTGGGACCAGAGATATCAAAATTGTCCTGCTTAAACAATCAACTTTGGAATTTAGTACACACTTTATAAATATACATTTGAAAAATTAAAATAAAGAGTAAGGATCTCATTAATATAGTGCATCTAATGCACTATAAGGAAAGTTTCCATTGTGTTTAAAGAAGATGGAATTGAGTTGCTGCTTTGCAACTGGATTGTTTCTCTTAAATAAAGAGAAAGAATACGTGGCTTAAGGAGAAAAAAGCTATTTCTGAATGAGGAATGGTGGTAGAGGAGTTATGCATAGTGGGTGGAAGGACTGGGAATTTAAAATGTTTTGGTGTCTAAATTGTCTGAATTGGATTGTCTGTGCAGAGTAAAAACAGAAGGGTGTACTTTATTCTGTATTGGTCCTGTCTTGTGCACTGAACATCAAAATACTGGTTTGGATTATAGGCAGATGTCAGTCTTTTTTCCTGCTCATCTCTCTGCAAATGTGCTTTTTCTTATCAAACCTTGTGAGTAAATTTAAGTAATTTTTAATACATTTATTGATACTTGTATCAATCAACTGGGAGAAAATTGAAAATTATCACTTGCAAAATTTGACCTCAAGCTACTCAAGTAAACAAAGAGAGGGACAAGCTAGGCATATGGAATGAGTTGGATTGTTCTGTAAGTGGGTTGATCTGTGTCTTTGAAGACAGCTGAAGACTGGATTTTGAAACAAAGAATGCAGATCCCACTTTTGAGATAGGACACTGTTATGCTGACACTGAAAGGGTCTAAAGAGGCAGGTGCAATTAGCAGGGTAGGCATTCCCATGGAGGTAGTTAGCCAAAGAGCTAATGCAACCTTGGGAGGTTTCTGCAAAGGTACAGGTGGGAGGAAAGGCAGGGTGTCTGTGTCATGGCAAGGTCATCACTGGAACCCTTCAGCTCTGAGGTCCTAATTTTGAGAATTCTTCTGAAAAGCTGAAAAGTTTTGAAAGAGTCTAAGTTGTAATCTGGAGAACAGGTAGAAACCTGCACAAATCACCTTAAATTATTCAAGTTGCAGAGTGATTTCCTCATTGCCTACAGCTTCAGAAAAACTGCAACTCTTTAATGCAACAACAGACAACTCAGGACTGGGATCTTTGCTAGGAAAATAAAAATTTTAAACAAGTTACACATATTTTAAATGGTGAATATGCCTATCTCCTGGAACAAATCAAGGTAGATGTGGGTTGATCCCATTGCTAGAATTTTGAGAAACTTGGCTGAATATATTTCTGAAATACTTGATTCAGATTCAGCCAGAGTTCAGGGTTGATATGGAGTACAATAGGTGCAGTTTTAGTTCCAAAACATCAATGGCTCCTTCTGGATCAAGGATAGATTAGATGTTTAAAGATGTACTGTTTTGTGAAGAGGGACACTGTCAACATCACTGACTGTGCTGAGACTGGTATTATCATACACAGGTTAATATTTCAATATTATTGGACCTTTTAGTCAAGGAATCTGCACATTTTTATATATGTGACTTGGGACATGAACCTCTCCCCTTTTTTGGGTCTTTGTCACTCCTCTATCTCATTTGGATGACAAGAGGGGCCATAGCCATTACCTGACAGAAGCTTTACCTGATGGTGGAGCAGAATGTCAGCAGGAGTTTGTCCACCTTCCCTGGAGCACAGGAATTGCTGTATCTGCATTAACTAACCCCCTCACACACCCATACATTCCCACCTCTGCTCTGATGCTTCACGAGGAAAAGGAAAATTGCTGCCCCTTGAGGCTGGGAAGGGGGAAAAGAAGCACACTGCAGTGGAAAGACTGTGCAGAGGGCTTAGTCCAGCTCTGGTGAGGAGGAATGGGGAGGAGGCACAGGTGGAGGCACAAGAGAGCCAGGCAATCAAGGCCTGGGCTAGTCCATGCAGCACACCTGGAGCTTGTATGCAAACCAGCTTCTTCAGCACCTCATAACTCTGTTATTACTCAGTAATTGTAATGGGGAGACAAGACCTAACAAAAGGAGTTGGAGCATTCCTAAACCTCAACAAGTCTGGAGGAAGATGCATGCATATGAAGCAATCTGGAAGGAGGAAGACCTTCAAATCAGGTTGGAATGGGTTGTGGTGCTTTCAGGAATAGCCTGCTTGGATGCAGCACTCAGAGCTTCTCTGCTGGGTTGGTGTGCAGCCTGCTAACCTGACTCACAATCTTAGCTCAGATTTTTGCCCAGCTGAGAAATCTAAACAGCAACAGGGACCTGGGACCTTAGATGGGAACAGCTTGGTCACAACTGATGTGTGATGGTTGCAAGGAGAATGACAGTGGTACCCAAAGTTTATATAGTTAATTAAACACATGGAAAAACTTTTCTGAACTTGGTCAGAGATGTCTAAACACCAAAACTTACTCAAGATTGTAAATACATCTCAATGCAGAGTCTGAATGCCTTGATTCAAAGAGCTTCTCAGTAAACCAGAGCGTAGAAATTATGTCCATACCAACAAACAAATTATGTTCACCTTGTAATTTGATTTTGATGATATGTTTTGCAGATATCTCCTTTGGCTCCGAGTCATTACTCGTAGTGGAAATACTGACACATGTAATGGCTCAAAACAGCATGTGGAAACTTTCCACTCTTCCCTCTGTCTCTGCTCACTAGAAATCATTCACTCACTCATTGTCTTTTAGCAGCAGAAAAACATTAGACTGCATATAACCATGGGGTATTAGTGGGCACCTGGAAAATGTTGATAAAGTTCTCATATAAGTAGTGGTGATACTAAGCCAGACTGAACCTCACCCATGTTGAGCATCTGAAAGGATGAAAGGCTTCTGAACACTGAGGTTTTTCAGCAGTTTTTTTCTGATGACCTTATAGGTTTTGTTTTACTTATTCCATCCTCTCTGAATTGCTACTCTCACTTCTCTGCAGGTAATGCAGATTGTTAGCAGGGATCTTACTGGAGTTGTACATATAATTTTTTTTCTATGCAATCTGAAAACATGGAAGAATAGATAAAGGTCCCTAGTACTTTCTTGCAAAGCAGATAAGGAGAAAAGAAATGGATTCAGTTGAAAAGCCCCAAACATAAAAAAGGCGCTGTTACAAATCAAGCCACAGCCATTCTGCTACCTGTGTAGGCAGAATTAACTTTAAAATTAGACCAAACTGCAAAAAAGGACAACTAAGCACTGCTTTTTTGCTAATTTAGGGAAGCTGCCTTTCTTAACTTCCAAGCTGTAGACACACAGTTAATGCTGATTTTCAGTGTTCATTTTAATCTGTGTGTGACTTCAGTCAAAGCTAACCAGACTATACTAAAGACTAGGGCTGTTTATCAGCGTCTTACCATGAAGCAGAAAACAAAGCCCCTCTCTAAACTTCCATGATCTCCAAAAAGCAGTGTTTTTGTCCGTGTTTGTTGCTGTGACTGCACATGGAAAGTAGTCCTTTGTATTGAGAATGATGTAGTTCTGTAAAAACAAAGCAAATACTGACTCCTGAAAACATTCTAATCATAGTGTTAAGATTTAAAATTCTATTTATGCCCCTGACACCTAGGAGCAGTACTTGAAGTTATATTCATAAAAATAATTTGGGGTCATTACCACAAAAGACTATTGCAGCACAACAACCTTTTTTTCTGCTGAGAAGAAGGAGATTGAGATGACATTTAGATCCAGAAAATCCTGGTCCCCTACCTAGTGATATGTCATGGCTGCTGTGCTGACTGACAATTCTTCACACCTGTATTACTGCCTGGGCTCAGCAGGAAAGAGGCTTTACAGGTGATTATTGGGGAGATGGAAAAAAGTCTTTTCCTGACTATATTCCTCCAAAGAAATATTTAATAAGCCTTTTTGTTAAACTCATAGCATGTTCTCCCGGACATTTTTAAAAATGCAGCCATGAATGCAAATTTTTTTCTTTTTATAACATAAAAGAAGTAAGTATGGGGTTTCTTTTTAATTAAATTGCCAGTGATTGAAGCATTTGCTAACAGGTGGGAGGATTTCTGCCTTTTGAGCACTTCCCCTTCAAGGCAGAGAAGGTTTACACCTGTGTATCCTATCTCCTAGGAGAAGCTCTGAGTAAAAGATTAGGCTAGGTCATGGCATCACTGACTCTTCACCTATTGGAAAGAGGTCACTTCACTAAAAGCCCTCTGCAAGATCCACTGGGTGAAGAGAAAGAGGCCCTGTGGCTGTGTCTAGGACAACCACCAGACTTGGTGGACAGCTCTTAGGTTTGGATGAAACAGCAAAGACTGAGGGCTTGAATTTCAGGGGAGATCTGGGCCAGCGCTACTGCTTGTCTATATTTTGGTTGGCTTCAGCAGGAACTGAAGCCTTTTTTATTTTGTCTATTTAATGTTGCTGTTTTACACGTCAATACGCTTGATATGTACTTAACAGTTTGGAAGGAGCTGTCTGATTTAACAGCTGGAGGACGCAGTAAATCATTAGGACTTCAAAAGCATCTTTGAAAGAAGTCAAAAGTCCAAAGGGGAGAAGTAACAAACCTTTGACTCTGTGTACCAAAATATTATACCTTGATGACATAAAGATCTGGGGAAACACACAGGGGCAGGGAATTAGATGGGGGGGGGTGGAAATGCTGAAGATTAAAGTGAGAAACTGGAAAACCAGAGAGAGTGAGGGTGTAGCTGGTACTAAACAGACTGATGTTGCAGACTTCCTTTAAAGAAGGCTTTTTTAATTGTCAAATCTGTAGCAAGCACCTTTTTTTACTTATCCTCTAGATACTTTACCCTAGAAGTCTTATTTAACACCATAATTACATAATTTTGTGCTCAGTTAGCTTTATAAGCCTCAGTGGAGGATCATGAGCATCCCTTTCACACAACTCTGCATTTTTCTGCTGTTAATTTAATGCTTATGAAGAGCCCATAAATTTGTATTGATCTTTTTTTCTCCTTGCAGACTTCAACCACATTAGTATATGGAACAGATGGGAGCCTTTAACTCATTAGAGGGAACCAGTTTAATACTGATCCCATCAATCTGTTCTATTTTTGCCTTGGAGACAGAAGTTTTTCTGTGAAGAGTGCAGTTATATGCATCTGCTGTTGTGTGTGTACCTAGATGGCAGGTTCTGAAGGTACTGAGGCAGAACAGAAGGAAGCAGGAGCATTGCAGACTAGATGAAGAAGAGACCTTTTGGCATGCTATCAAGCAGAAAGCATAATTAGAATGAATTTATAATCACAGCAACTACTTAAGGAAAAACAGGAATACACAAGCACAGCTTGATAAGGTTCAGAGTTTTACCTGTTCATGTTTTAAAAAACCCACAATAATTCTACTGATAAAGGCTCCACCTCCTTTACATTTAATCACTCTTGGACTTAAAATGCTCAAGAGTGTTTTCTGTGTTAGTGCCCCTCTGAAACTGTAACATCTGGATGGCTTTAAGGACTGATTTGAATCAGTAAAATAGAAAAAGATGTGCTTCTGTGATGAACAGATTCCTTCCATCAAGTTAGCTTTCTAGTTCTTTTGTTTTGCTTGCTGAGTCTAGATTTCTGAAAGGGCAAGCAGGGAAAGCTTCACCTGAAAGATTACCACAAATAATGCACAAGAGTGAGACACGGAAAAAATATGACATTAAACATTATTAAACAAATCCAGTTTTTGCAATGACAGTAGCTTCAATTCTAGTAATTGGCAGTGTATACAATATAGTAATATTTTTTTCTGCTTAATTCAGGAAACTCTCTTGGAAAGATGGCTGAAATATGGGGAAACTGCATATACTGAGAAAAACAGACTGGATTTTACAACTTTATTTCAAATAAAGACCATGGTCCTCAAAACACTAAAAAGACTTCCAATAACTGCTAATTTGAGCAGCAAGTAAGAATTTAATTGCACTAGTGGCACTGGATGTGCATAGGAATGTATAGTGCAAACAAAAACGTGAGCACATTTGGTTGGTTTTTGAGAGATTTTATAGTCTCAGAAAAACAGTAGGAAAAATAAAGTAGATATCATCCAAGATAGAAACATTTATAGGCCCAGAAAAATAGATCTTCTTTCTTCTAGAACTTTATCTTCTGTTACTTATCACATAATATGACACCACAATAACATCAGTAGTTGCCAACGCCAGCCAAATGTTAATTAATTTCATACCAGCAACTAATTATGGTACCTTAAATATGGTACCAGGTACTAATTATGGTACTCCATCTCTTTTTACTTTTGTCCTCTCAAACAGCTGTCCTATTATTTCCTGAAAGTTCAGTTTGTTTCCTTTTAGGCAAATTACCAGAGAAGACAAATATAATTTCAGATTATAGGCTGAAGTAAAGAATAAGCTGCAATATCAAATAAATTCCTGTTCTATATTACACAAAATAAATAGGTATATAAGAATGATGCAAACATTTTCTAAATGTGTGTTTCATGAAAACAATATATTGTTTTCACAGGTTTCAGACTTTCTAATTGCTTAGTAAAAAGGTCATACAGAACATTAAAATTCTACAAATATTAATTTCATCTTCTTTCAAGTTGAAATTAATTAGTAATTTATTTGTTGTTTATATTGTTTTCTTTCAATAAAATAGAACAAGTGAAACATGAGACTATTAATAAATTTTTACAATTGAGTTTGTATGTGGCCATTACAAATCCAATGTTTATGTCCTTGCAAGGGAAAAAAAACCACCCCAACACAAAACTCAGTCAAGGATTGTATTAACTAACTGACAGACTAATTTTTTTTTTTTTGCATCTGTCAGTCAAGCAGATAATCAAGAAAACACTGTATTGTCAAACTGTGTTGATTATACCACTGAGGTCTCCTGTTTTGATGGTTTTAAAGGGAAGTTTGATTAACAATGGCACTTGAATTACAATTTTCTTAAAACTTAGCATAATCAGTCCAGACATGGCCATGTACACTGTGCATCTCAGATCACAGCCTGAACCTCAGCTAACTGTTGTAATTGTCACTTGCCATGATAATCCTTGGTATATGTTGAAATAACAGAAATGTCCTGGGGCCTGTTGCAACTGCAAATGTAGGCCAGGACTAAAGCCCTTGCCCACAAACACAGCTGAGCTGGTAGCAAATTAAAGCTTTCCAGAAGTGCTATATCCACAGCTAGGAGGTTGTTTTGTGTGGGGATGTTCTCAACTTGCTCTCTGGAGAAGGGCCTGTGTGTACTTTAATAACCAGCTGAAAGGAGAATAAGGTTAGGAGGAACAAAACACTGTAGTGTGGTGGCGAGTGCTGCAGGCAGGCATGAAAAGCTGAGTCCAGCCCTTGCTCCAGGGACACTTTGGGTATTTTAGTGGATAGATAGTGGCTGCTGTGGCTGGTGCTCAGGATTGCCCCTTTCTCATCAAATGTCCTAGGACAACCCTGGCTAGTGCCAAGTCAGAGACTGGCCAGAGCACAGAGGCAACAGCTTCAACAACAACACCTTCATTGATAGCTGATGTGATTTTGACCTTCAGACAAATACAGAATGCAGGTCCCACAATCTTAGGCTTCAGTGCATAAGCCGTATTAAAAAAAACAAAAAAAAAATATCCAAATCAATCCATCAAGAAAAGTAAAATTTGTGAATTTTGGAGAAACAAGGACTCTTGGACAAAAAGTGGACTTAACTCCATTGACCTCTGAAAATCTGAGCCTACCAGTGTGTTCTAGGCTTGTTTTGACAGGAGGAAGGTGTGGGCGTGCTTCAGAGCCGAGCTGTGTGTGAACCTGGGGCTGAGACCCGAGTCAGTCTGCCAAAATGGGATTAAGCCTGGACTAGGACTTTGGCAATCAGCACCTCTTTGGTACAGGACAAAAGCGCAAACGCAGTTGTGACAGCTGTACAGTAATGGAACAGCTTCTAGCAGTGTCAAACAGAGGTCTCTGGATGGCATTTCTAGGTGGTGATGCTGTTCTCTGTTGTCCATATTCCTCCTGCTTCAGCTCTGGGCTGCATTTGGCTCTGAACAATTAAAATGTACCTGAATCAAAATCAAGGGTAACTAACTTCATCTGAGAGAGTGATTCAGGTGTTTGGGTTTTTTGGTGTTTAATGTTCTATCTGGAAAGTTTCATTCTCCTTGAGGTGATTTCAACCTTGTTGGAATAGAAAGGTCACCTAAATAAAATACAAAGTAATAGTATAAGTTTAATAAACCAATACATGTAATTTTAAATGTTCATAAAGTATAAATTTTTAAATTGTCTTAGAAATACCTTACAAATGAGAAATCCCAGACTTTCCCCCAGGTAGACTCTGAGGTCTGATATGAAAGGGTGAATATGTGTGTATGAATCTATAGATATTATTCTGACAAATGTTATCTTAGGCAATTAAGCTTTTATGATTTTAAATGCATATACCCCTGTTTACAGCCTACATAATGCAGTGATACATTGACAATTATGATATTTTAACTAATATGTTTGGTTTTTTTTTTTTTAGAAAATGCTGTCTGGAAAAACTTTGGAGATTTACTTGATTTAGAAATTAAACTGAAGTCCAGATTCTTATATATATTAAGGTCCAAAAACCCGATGAATTGCTGCTGTCAGCTACATGCAAATTATGCCTTGAAGCAGAGCTTTTGCCTTTGCTTCCAAGACAGCATAAAGTTAATGAGGCAAACATATGAAATACTCTTACAAAACCAAAATAGAAGGGAAAAGAAAATTTTGGACTGACAGTTGTTCAGAAATATTGAGATTTTTATAAATATGACCCAAAAATGAACAAAAATCAGAGTCTATTAAAAGATGAGAATTTGTTGTCAGTGGGAGCACTTTATAGTGGTAACAAGTTAAGGGCAGCATTTGTCAAAGATGCTGTGGTTTTGATTTAATTTGCCATCTATCAGTTTGTGTGACTAAAGTTTCCTGTAGTGGCTGAACCTACTCTGAAGGAAGAACAAGAGAAACTGAGAACTTGCTGGAGTTAGTTTAACTTGGTTAGAAATTTTCATGTTTTTTTGTGTATCTGTTCTGTGACCATGTCCTCTCAGAGGTCCAAGATCCCTACCTTGATTTCTCTGCAGAGCGAGATGTGTTTCTCACTTATTTTGGCATGTTTGGCATACGCTGGGGATATGGGGGAATAGAAAAGCAATTTACTACTTTTTTACTCAAGGGTTGTTTTGTTGAATAGAATAACTCTTTACTGATCTATTATCTCTCCGTTTTCCTGATGCAGAGCCTCCCAGCTATCACTGGCCCATGATCAGGACTTCTTACAAAGAAGTACATGAAAAGTGTCTATGGAGCTGTTAAAGAACAGATAAAAGACACCAGTTTCATGAAGAATGTCACAAAGAAGGATGTGGGAAGGACAAAAGTTTGACTCATCCACTACAGCTCTAAGTAAAGGAGACCTCAAAGATGGGACAGCTATAGGATCTGCTAAAAGAAAATGACTGTCACAGAAGAAGAGTATGTGCATCTCTGCTTCTGATACAGAAGGTGTGTTGGTATTTTTCCCTGCCAATTTTGAATTTTGCAAATGATGAATCCAAACATAAGGACAGAATTTAAGTCCAGATTTGGACTTCAATGGCAATGAAGGCTGAGTGAGTGGAGAGACTTTTATTTTGAATTAGTGAACTTGATCATCAGTCAATGAGTATCCAGAAAAGAAGGACCATAGAGACAGTCATGTTATCTCTTTTTAAATGTGATCCTTTCACATTAGGGTTATTGACAACTCTGTTTGAAGTGGAAAATGGTTTATTGTTGGTAGTTTTTTCCTGTGTTATCCATGGTCCATGGGTAAAATTGCCAAGGCTTTCTACTTGTTACCTGTCATAAACAATAGATTATATTTGCTTATTTATTAATTCTGTATAAGTCTAGTTTCTGGGGTCACCCTCTTAAAACATACACAGTCTTTCTCCAGACTGTGTTGTGGTTATAAATGATACAGCTACAACATTGATAGTTTTTGCATCATTCTTCTCTAACTTCTACTTGTCACATGTTATTTCTCCTGCTGAGTTTGGCAGTTCTAGTTATTGAATTAAAACTTTATGTAATTATACTACCACCCCCTCAACAAAAAAAAAAAAAAAGAAAAGAAAGCCCCTTCTTTGTTAATGTCTATCAAGATGAGGACCAATTTAAATTAGCCTGGAGCTTTTCTGCTTCAACATTAATCATGAACTGCAGAAAGCCATGTGTATTAGTGCTTTTTGCCATTTGTAAGTTTATGTTTTGATGGTGGTAAAATTCAGTGGTTTAGTAATTTATCCTGGAACTAAGCTGTGAGCACCAAAAACCATCATGTGCCCTTTGCAATTTGCTGGTTTTTACTTAAAGGATTAGAATTGGGTGCACAAATACACATTTTTCAAACTGTGGCCATTGTTGACCAGACTTGTGCTGCTCAAAATTCCTGTGTATCATCATGGTGTGTGGAAGACAGGCACAGTCTCTGAGGGCAAGGAGATGGTATCTAGCTCTCCTTCCAGAGTGATCTGGAAGCACTTCATCAAATAGGAAAATAACCATCCTGAATGCTTGACCTTGACTAAGGAAATATGGAGAACAAGCAGTGGGGATTGCATATAATCAAGTCTCTATGATTATTTTGGTGGAACTCTTCCAAGATATACCAAGGACAGAATGATCTTATGTTGATGTGGAAAAAACCTACTTTTAATGTGTTTGAAAATGCACACTGAAGTGCTCAGCACTGTGGGTGGGATGCACTCTAACTTCAGACACAGGCAGCATAGGAATCTGCATCCTAAAAACAGGATTTCACCTGGCAGCCAAGGGTCATCTGAACCCCAGTTAGAAAGTCTGCACTACATCTGCAAAGAAGCTTAGCTCAGTCTGCTTTTGTCAAATTAGGCTTTTCTAATTCTCCAAGCAGCTCTTAGGGGACTTGGCCCACGCTATCCTTTAGCAACTCCTTCCAAAAGTGAAAACACAAGGGACTGGCCCAGGCTCACAGATGTCCTTCCTACTAATATCTGAGTTTCAGTGCACTCTGCTGCTCATTATCCCTGCACTATTTCCCTTTCTAGGGAAAAGAGGCCAAAACAAGGGGAAATAGCCTGGATCTTGTAGGTTTTCCAGTCCCTGGGGCAAGTTCATGGTTACTTTTGTTTTGGTTACAACAGGTGCCTGTTTGATGACCTTGTCATCAAGACAACCTTCCCTGCCTGCAGAGGAGGTAGCTTGTTGTCAGGGTTCATTTCTTTCAAATACTGGAGGATTTCAGCCAAAAGCTACTATGAGACAATTTATACTGAGCAGTGTGGGAAGATGCACTGGAGAGGGTCATGCTTTCAGTAAATGTAGTAGAACCTGAGCATTCCAAAGTTCCCTGCATCTGGCTCAAAGGGAGGAAGCTTCTGTGGGTAAGAAGGTGTTGGGTTAGATTCCCATCATGGACCACTGTGAAATACTGTCTTTCAAAAAGCAAAACTCACTTCATAGGCTCCCTAGAAATGGAACTCCTTTACTCTGGAGGTGCTTGCTGCTTCATTCCTGGCTCCCTGCCTCCCCACCATGTTGGTCATTGCAGAGATGAGAGGACAAAAGAGGTGAGGTCACATGGGCCAGTGACAGAGCAGATTTCCATGGGAACATCCTTGAGTCAGTTGGATGTTTTGTCAACATATTTCCTAGAACATTTCAGTTCTGATAAGTCTGGCATTTTCTGTCAGAGAAATGCTAAGTCTAGAAAAACTTCTGCCATGTCAGCTGTATTTTCAAATACATGCCTATTTACATTAAAGTTTTTTCTTTGACACACTGTTGCTTTTCAGTTGGAATTAACTGAGATGTTTGAAAAAAGCTGCTTAGAGCAAGAAGCCTTGAAAGGCACACGTGTTCTTGTCAACCATAACAAAAGGATTTGGGGTGGTGGGGGGGAAAGACTGTCATTAAATTGATACTAAGCAGTGGTTGGGAGCACTTCTGAGTCCTGACAGCTGGGCACCACTTTGCAAGTGAGCAGACTTAGACGAGAAGAGGGGATCAGGAGGGTCCAGCCTCTTAGAACTTCCCTGCTGAAGCCACCGAGGCCTGAGGGGAGTGGGGATGTCTGTGCCCTGGGCGTGGTGAGTTGTGCCACCTCAGCAGCCCTAGAGTGCAAAGTTGCACTGAAGGGATGGTGAGCAGTACAATAGCTGGCATGTATGGATCATTTAAATTGGTTTACTGCTGTGTAAAAATGCTGTGTACGATGACTGATGTGAAAACAGAAGAGGAGACTTAGGTATGAGCTATGATACTTGGGTTTCTCCAGAGAAAATTGGTTTATCTTCCAGTGGTCCATAAATTCAATTTGCCTCTTTGACTTCCTGTATTGATACAAATGGAGTAAATCAGATGACGGCTTAAGCAGACATGTTGAGGTAAGCATTTTTCATTCCCTTTTCTCAATTAAATGAGCTGCAATTGCATTACGGGCAACTCTGCTCGTCCAACTCATAAATATTCTTAATGCATTCTGTCTAGTGAAACCTGTAGTGACGCAAACAACTGGCCCTCTGACCTGTCCTCTCCATTCTTTGGCATATGCTTGGAGAGCTACATTTTGAATTGGAGCTTTTTCTAGCTGAGGTATAGAAATACTGAGAGTTCTTTGTATATCTGCTTTTTTTCATATGTGGGTACAGAGTGTCTAATTGTCAGATGGCCATTAGACCTCAGCAAATTGTAGCTGGAAGCAGGATTTTATAGTAAAGGCTCGCTTTTAAGAGCCATTCTGGTACTGGTTCAAAATTAAACATTTTATAGGCCATTTTCTTGCCTTAGAGAAGAATGCACTGGAATGAAGAAATCTAAGGAGTGCTGATGCTTTTGCAAAGCCAGACAGAAAAAGATAAGAGTGTCCTGCATGATGCTGCTAATATACACTAATATACAATATCAAAAATCAATGATAGTTGCAGAGAAAAGGAAAGCAAAAGGCATCATTTTTGTGGTTTTGAATTAAAATAAATTTACTTATACTGAAAAATGCTACTTTACTAGCCTCTGTAGAGGTAATTTAAAATATGTTCTACAGCCTACACATGAACCAGTTATTCACTGCACTTGCAAACAAAAAGAACATCAGGTCTTTCAAAAGTATTGTGCTTTTTTTTTTGTTTCTTTGTTTTTAATTTCCTTAAGTGCTTTGGCTGAAAGCTTATCAAATGAGGAGGTTATAATTTAAGCAGAACAATCCTGCAATCCTACTTACCAAAAGAATGCAACAGACTTAATCGAGGACTAATTTAACTCAAGAGTTTCGGAGATACTGTGAAAACCAGTTATTGCTTTCTAATTTTAGGTTTTCTTACTGGCAGTATAACAAATTGCCACTGTTCGACTATCCAGCTTTCTTCTTACATCTGGTAAGTGTGAGACTAATATAGATATTTAATTTTTTATGTAATATTACAAGCAAACATTTCAGTTTGCAAAGCCTATTGCAGCACTGCTTTGGTAAAGAGATGTAGAGGTAATATTTTTATGTAGCCTTAGCTACCCACCATAATATTTGCACCATAATGATAAAGTTTACATTTCCACAGTGGAATATCATTAAATTCTAAGGTATTTTCAGAGCATCAGGTGTTGCTTAGAGTTGCAGAAAACTTTCATGCTAGTGTTGTGAAGATCCACAGAACACTTCTTTTTTACCTGCCTTACAAGATATGTATAGTCCAGACACTCTCAGATTGCTTGGTAAGACCACTAGGAATTAGCCACTCTGCAAGCTAGAGCCCAAGCTTTCCATCCTTCAGGTTAATGTTATATCTGCAGGCTACAAAGTAAGATATTTACATTTGTCTTCTTAGCTTTGAAAGCTTTTATCTTGGCTGCTGAGCTGCAGGGAATCAATGGGTGTTTTTCTTAGTCAGAATATTGTATAGATATAGGGGGAGGACCTCCTCTTGAGAAACATGTATTTTTAACACAGTTCAGGACCTGAATCTTCTTTCTGAGAGCATCTCAAGGTACTTTCTGCTAGGAGAGGGTACCTCAGTCAAGATGGAAAGGGCCCATGCCTAATCTCTAGGATGGAGGTGAAACTTTTAATTAACTAAAATTTCTTGGCTGCTTTCTGAATTGGGCATGTGATATTTTCGTATTGTCCTTTGGAATTGTGCCTAATTCTCTCCATTCGCTATCTAAAGATGCCAGGATGTCTGACCTTGTTCTTCTGAGTTTCACTGCACCAGTTAGAAGTGTTTGAACTTGTACTGTGGATCTAACTTTCAACTTGTAACAGTTTGTAAAAAATGTAGAAAAGCCATAAAAGCCATCTTTTTAAATCAAACATAAATGAGCCTGAGTTCAAGGCAAGTGAACTTTGTGTGCTAAGTCCTCACTTCAAGAAATTCTTGTTCAGATTGACATGACATCAACAAAATGCAGAGTAGCTGAAGAGTACAGAAAATGAAATACTGACATTGGAGAAAGAAAAGTCAAGTTTGGAGACACAATGCAATCCATCTCTCAAAGAGGGGCACTTCTGGAAACTTCTCATTGCATGGTGCTACTGGACAAGACCTCTGCTGCCTCTCAGGCTTCTGTAGCCCCCATCCTTGCTGAGAGGAGCCTGGAACATTGAACTTTCCTGAGACTGCTCCTCTGTGCAGGGAGACTCTAGTGGGTGATTGAGCAGAAAGCTGCTGATATAACAGCGTGATTTGCTGGAGCTGGACATAGGAGTGGCCTAGGTGAGAAAAGCTTTATATCTGAGCTGAAGGTGTTGGGCCAGAATAATGGAAATGGAAATGCAGTCTGCTCAAAATTGTTTACAGCAGTCCTGGATAGTGTTTCTGTCACTTAGTGTTTTCTGAAGGAGGTTTTGTATTTTAAAAGGAAGAAGATGAGTGGCTTGGTGCCATCATTCCTACCTAAAGATCACAACAATTTTGCATTTACCAAACAATGCATTTACAGTGTGTCCTACAGGTGCTGTTTAGTTGCAAATGGGAGATGTAGTGGACAATGTACACAGTGTGCTGTGGGAATGCAGAGCAGAGATTAATTGTCCTTGCATTTCACTAAGAAGCTGTAGCCCAGGCTGTGAAGGAGAAAGTACATTCTGCCACTGTAAAGTTCTAGAAATCATCTGCTGAGTTGGATTAACTAATTAATTCTTTCTTCCAAAGTCTGCAGTTTCTAACAGTTCTTATAATGCTTTAATGCTCTGTGAGGAATTGTTTCAAAAATGTAAAAATAACCTCACAGATACTATTTAATACTTTTAGCATGGGTCATGACTATGATAATACACAGTTACTGTCTTGTTTTCTAGATAAAATATTAATGCATAACATCCATTTCAGCTCACTATATTAAAAAAACCCACAAATTTGAGGAGGTTTGACAGATAGTAAAAGTAAAGAGAATATTCCCAGAAAGCAATACCTAAATCACACTTGAAATTCTAGTTATTCTCAGATTAATCACAGCCTGTAAGATTATGACATGAGCTGTTAAAGAATACAGCTTGAGTTATGCTGCTGTGAGAAGAAGCACAGAGCAGCATGTAGTCTCCTTGGACTCTGTCCCCACACAGGGTGCAAGGAATGCTTACTGGTTTAAAGCAGCCAAAGTAAACAATCTTTTCAATAATGGTAAGGGGCTCTGTGATCTCCTTGCAAGGGGCAGGAGCATCACCAGCAACCTCTGTGCTCAAAAGCCACATCCTTCTCAGATTTCAGCAGATAGCAAATGCTCTCTGCAGTTTAAAGCAAAGCTCACAGTCACCCAGACAAAGAGAATTCAGGGACTTTTCAGAGTGTTTCTGAAAAGCATCACAATGGGGTTTTTATATAGCTTGAATATGAACACTGTCATTGGCAGCCATCTTGCACTGATGACAAGTGGCTTAGTCCTTTATGGCCTCAACTAGCCAGCAGATGCCAGCTGGTTTTGTCTGAAAAAAAAAGCTGAAATACTCTGCCTTCCATCAGAATCAGAGCATGCCTTGGAACTTGACCAGAACCTAATTCAAGGTTCATCAGGGCTCTATTCTGGGAAGCCTGTATAGGAAGAAATCCAAAGTGTCTCCTTGGTTCCTACTTGAATTTAATCAGTGCAATGAGGGAGACACTCAGAGTTGTGTCTTTCATATTCTGTACACTTTTATGATTGTGTTTGTCTGCCTAGTCTGTTTATGGTATGTTAATGGCCTAACATCAAATCATATTTTTATTTTTTTCTATATTTTTCTGCAGTCAGGGGCATTCTAATACCCTTCAGCATAGACAAGTCCTTATGTAGTTCTTTGGATTAAAAGTAGGGGTAAATCCAGTCTATCAATGGCCAGACACTATGTATCACATACAGAACATCTATCATACACTGAAGCAAAGGTTTAGTGCTATATTATATAGAATACACTATTTGTCTTGATATCTGTCTGTAAAAAACAGTCATCTGATCACTGCAACATTTACTTCTTCATATACATGAGTATTAATTCCTTTTTTGTTGTACAGTATCTGGACATTGCTGTGAACAAGCTGATGAGCTTTGCTAAGGTATCACACAGCATTCAACCAAAGACAACAAAAATTTCATTTACACTTAAGGTGACATGAGGTAGCAGATGCCTTGATTTATATCCCACTCTCTGCTGGCTTGTTTACAAGATTAATTATTCTTCCTAGGTGCATCCAATAGCTTTACCCATAATATTTCTGTGTATCTGACTGAAAAGACATTAATAAATATACTTAATAAGTCAGGCTCATTTAGGACCACACATGTCAGACGTTCTGTGGATTCGCTAATTAGCAGTGCTGCACACTCCAAATAGGAACCTCCAGAACCTGTTACAAGCAGTCTGGTATTCAGGAAGATTAATCACCAGGCTGCAGAGCTCAGATGCTGAATGAGAATGTTCAGTGGAGAAATTAAATCCCTCCAGGCAAATTGTAACTTGCATACCCTTTTTCCACAGTCATCACTCAGCCACATGTTTATTTAAGATAGCAAATTACCACTCATGCCTCATTGTAAATGACTTACTGAGAAAGAGCCCCATCCAGCTCTACCCACATAGCTGGATTGGGTCCTAATAAAATGTATATGGGAGAAACCACTTATTTGGTGTTTTCTCCCCAGTGAAGGGAATAAAAACTGTGTGACGTAAAGCACCTACTAGATTTGTGAATATTATGAGAATCCTATGCCTCCTGTGTCAATTTTTCTCTTGTTTTTATGTTGGTTTTCAGGTATGTGTGGTGGAAAAAAGTGCACAGTAGACATTTATGTGCATTTGCCTAAAATATCAGCTTTGCAGATGAGGACCTGGAAGTCCTGCAGGGCAGAGAAGTTGGTTGTGGTCCAGCGATGTGCCCTTGTGGCAAAGAAAGTTGATGGTACCCTGGGCTGCTTTAGGAAGAGCTTGGCCAGTGGGTGAGGGAGGGCATCCTTAGCACAAGTGAGAGAACACCTGGAGTGCTGTCTCCAGTATGAAAGATACATGAACGTACTGAAATTAGTCCATCAAAGAGTCTAAACGAGGTTTAAAGGATTGGAGCCTCATTTCTATAATGAGAGACTGAGAGACCTGGAAATGTCCATCCTGGAAAATACAAGGCAGAAGAGAGGGAAAAGGACCACATTAGAGTGAGTGGCCTTTTCTGGGCTTCTGAAAAAATTTACAGGTACAGGGTGCAAGACAGTATCTCCTATCAGCTTGTGTTATGCAGCAGAAAATATGCATGTTTTATGATTTTCTTGGACAACTCTATAACTGATCTTTTGCCCTTTTCAGAAAGAAATACATCAGTGACTAATGACTTCAGTCACATTATATGGCAAAATTAAACACACAATAGTATTGGGAAAAGCTATTTTTCTTCTCTTCCTCTGATGTTTATGACAAATGCTTCTGTGTCTGGCTGTAAATAGTTGATGACTAATTCACTAAATTAATGGTAGCAATTTAAGATGAACTATAGCAATAATCAACCAAGCAGAAGATATGCTTGTGAAAAAAAATACATTACAGTGGGTTCATTCCTCCTCTGTATTTTAAGGTTTTACCTAGGATCATATATCTCTAGGATTTCCTTTAACAGCCTCATGTCCTTAAGCTTCTGTATACAAGAGCTGTTGTGGAAAAAGGCAGGGCATCTGGACTCTGTCTGACATAATGCAATTTTATTTTTTTTCTAAGGTCAGCCAAGTTCATCGCTGAAAGCCAGCCCAGCTGGGAAGATTATTCTATGACTCTTATTCTTTCAGGAAAGCAAGAAACCAGATTTCAGTTTCTGGAAATATAATGGGTTAAAATACAGTAATAGCCTTTTTTTCCTCTCACTTTTTATAAAATAATAGCGCTTATAAGGAAAAAAAAAAATCTACATTCTCAGAAAGGGCAGCAGCACAGTCAGATTTATCATGTCAGTTTTCTCTGAGATGTGCAGCTTCCAATAAATTTAATGTGCTGTCAGTGTTGAGAAAATGTGTCCCTGAAAGAATAGGTATTGTAGAGCTGAAGAGATTCTCCTCCAAGAAGCATAAAAATCACATTGAGTTTAAGATAACGTAAAGTTTTTAAATGTACAAGTTTTCTCAAGGGAATTATTAGGCAGAAAAATAAAAAGGCCTCTAGTAATACTTTTTAAGTTACAAAACTTACTGAAATACAGAATTCCCTAGGCATAGAGAATTAAGCCTTGTAGCTTGGGCAAAGTCAGCTTTAGAGCTAACTCAGAACAAGCATTAAAGAGAGAGCTGGCAAAGAATACACCTAATTTCCCTCTAAGGCTTTAGATACATTTCTAACTCTGAATAGTAATACCTGGAAGAGATCTACTCCTTTTATCCCCAAAGGGAGTAAGTAAAAACCCAGAATTTTCATGTTGATTTTGGAGTAAAACCAAAGCAATTCTCCAGCCAACCCAAAAGATCCCTTTTGCAATGCTGGGACTAGATTCAACCTGATGAGATGGGAGTAGGCAAGAAAAGTGTGTGTTTGATGATGAACCTTTGTAGCTGATTATAAAAATCAGGGACAACTGACGTGCCTTTGTCATGTCCTAATTCCTGCCATCCTCAAATTAAGAAGCTGACTCTTGCTTGTGCCTATATGCATGCTTTATGTTCCAGCCATGTGTTCTTTCTTGTAGTCTTGCTGGTATGTGCCAGACCTCTGTGCCTGTGTTCTTATCATGAATTATTTGAACCAATAAATAATTTTTTATCCATGCCTTTGAAGGCCATGTGTTAGTATTTAATAAACTGTATGAGACATTGTCAGGCAGTCTTCAACCTGACTGAACCGATAAAATAGTCTACATGTTTCCATATGTGGCTCTTATCTACAAGTAAGCAATTGTAGACAAACTATGACCTTTAAAATGTAAATCTAACTTCCATTTTGTGTAAATAAAAACTACAGAGATAGCAGGGCATAAGCTGGCCCATGCAATTTTCATAAAGATCTGTCGTCCTTCTAATTAAAAGAGATTAAAAGAGATAGAGTATCACTGTGCTAGGTGATACTTAGGCAGTAAGAATTAATAAATCACTTCTCTCAATATAATTTATATTTTCAGTTAACGTGACTGTCTGTGAACTGCCTGCAGTGTGTTTTTAAGACATGATGTTTGCATAGGCTCTTGCTGAAAAAAAAATCCAGCCATTACTGCTGTGAGTGGAATCTGAAGTAGTGGGAACATGTTAAGCAGCAGGATGAGGAGACTGGAGATTTGAGACTTTTGAGGATCCTATCTTCAGAGGAAAACTTGCTGTATTTTGTTTGTTTTGAATAATGTACAAAAATCAGAAACAAATCCTATACTGTGCAAAGCCTCCTGTACTGGAAGAGAACAGTGTCCATGGAGAGAACTGGGGAGGCTCTATTTTCAGTGTGCACTGGTTTGGCCCAGGGTTTTTGTGGTCAGTACAAATGACCTTGCCCTGAAGTACAAGTTTCCAGGCCAACAAGACATTACAAACCCTGCAAAACACTTGTGGGGAGCTGACAAGTTGCACACCACACTACTCAGTACACCTGGTTGGTAGTCCTTGGACTACCAATCATCTGACCAGAGTACAGCCACTACTGTTCATCACTTTCAGGAAGCTGGAGAAAATTTTAGGTTAAATGGATGTTTTCCATACATGCAAGAGTGAAAGGAAATATAATATCAACGGGTATTCATGTTTGTTCTGTAATGTGCAAACTTACAGTACATGGACTGTGTTTATGGGCTTATAACTGTGTGCTGGTAGTCATGAAACTGTTACAGTCAGAGGTGACCTGTGTGTGCAGACAGGGTGAGACCATGCTTTCCCTCTTATATGTTTTATACTTCAAGAAAACAGATATTTATTTAATTGTGAATAGCCTTAGGAATTTTTGATTCTTAGCAAAACTCACAAGAATTAGGAAGTTAATAATAGATTTTCTTACAGGAAGCTTAGCTATCAAAAAATAACATTTCATATACAGAGCACTTGTTCACATCATCAGCCACGTAATTCTCTTCCAAAAGTCTGAACTGGAGTGGGTATAAATAATGGGTTGCAGCAGATAACTTGATGAACAATCAATAGCAATTTTTTTCAGGAAGCAAAATCACAAAAAAATCACCACATTCAATTCTGCTTTTGTTGTCATCATTATCATCACCTGTTTCAGCTGAAGAAGTGGATAGCAAAATGAATAAACAGTGGACAAGGAAATTAAAAACAGTCCCAAAATCACCCCTAAGGATGATCAGAAAAAAAAACCTAGAAGAAAATAGACAGCTCACCCAGACATAAAGTGTTTGCAGAAACTCTTTGAATTCTTTTGTAAGGGTTTGCTGGAAGAGGCACAAGTTGTCACAGGGACATCTGCACTTGGCTGGTTGCAGGGCCTGTTTGCTTATCCAGGTGGCTGGATAAGCAAACATAAAACACAGAATATTTAGGAATCAGACATTTTAGTACTAACCAAAATCACTTGAATATCTTTTACTTTGGTAACTGAGTTTGTCACAGCTTTCCTCTGTAGGATTCCTTTTCAGGAAAGGAATTTCAAAAAATATTTGCTTGGTATGGAGATTGTGTTAAATTTCCTTTGAGGATGATGATAGTTTTGTTTTTTTTTAAATATAGTCTGTATCTTATCAGATTGCTTTACTTTTCACTTAGTTGTTTCAAATATGACCCTGATTAAGAGGTAAATGATGCCATGGGATGGCAACAGAGGGATTTTATTCAACAATAGGGATTTGATTGCACAAGAAGTCTGAGGTAGGGAGAGAGAAAGCATAAGGAAACACCTGTCAGAGAGAGGGAGACACAGAGCAGGAGATAATCAGCTGGAACTACACAAGCTGTAAGGTCCCTGCCAGCCCCAACCATTCTGTTGGGGTAGAAGTTGTACAGACCCCAGAAGTGACTCCACAGCTGCTCTCTGCTGAGCAGGCCCTGGGCAAGGACAGGGAAGCAGAGGGTACAAGGCTTTAGCCACAGGGTCATCTTCAATTTCCTTCAGATGGATGTTTTGTGCAAAAAATAGAGGTGAAAATGGTGAGAAGAGCCTTTGCAGCACCTTTACAGGCACAGCAAGCCCGGGAAGGAGCAGTTGCTGCTCCTGCCCACGCCAAACTCGCGCTGCCTTTCTAAGGCAGCTCTGCTCCCTGGCCATGGGCAGCATCACACAGGCTGTGGTGGCTTTGCTGTCCCAGCTGCACAGCCCTGCTGCAGAGGGGTTCCCAGCACAGCTCTGTCTCAGCCAGGCTCGGTGTGCATCTTTAATTTGCCTGGAGAGAGCAGGGACACCCCTGCCCTGCCAGCCCAGCTGGAGCTCCCTCTCTGGCACCAGGGGCTCAGCAGTCGCTGCTCACAGGGGACTCACTGGCTCTGAGTGTGAAAATACATCAGTACCTCTGAGAGAGAGGAAAGAAATCTGGAGACTCTTTTCTTGTGCTTTACAAACTTTATTAGAAAATACACAAATTCTTCAGTAATTGGAACAGTTCTGACTTTCTTTGGTAATGTTCTGGGAAATTAGAATGTATCGTAATTACAACATATTGTATAGTCATGTTTTTATATCATAAACTGTAATATAAATAGAATATATTTAATAAAAATAAATTTGCTACTTTTACTTATTCAGTAAGTTTTATCTTTAATTTTGTATTCTTAAATTATTCTTCTTTTTCTTATTCTTTTTGTTCTAACTACTCTTCTTTGCTATTCTAACTACTCTTCTCTGCTTCTTCCATGTATTTCTAAATTATTATTCTTATTCTTATTACTTTTCTTCTTCAAAGTATTTTTAAATTCTTATTCTTATTATTCTTCTTCTATTTTATAATTATTATTATTCTTCTTATATGTATTTTTAAATTATTCTTATTTTTCTGTTCCCTCTTCTTAGTCTTCATTGTCTTTGTCTTCATCTGCTTTGTTGTCTTTGTCTTTGTTTTCTTCATCATCTTCATTTACTTGTCGTCTTCATTTACTTCATCTTTGTCTTCATCTTCTTCATCTTCATCATCTTCATCTTCTTTGTTGTTGTCTTGGTGTGATTTATGCTGAGAGTCTGTACCAGGATTCTCTGCTTTATGCCCAAGAAATGGTTGCTTGTATGTATCTTCCAGACCCAGGGCTAGGTGTGTGCAGTGCTGGGGAAGGGATGAGTTCTGGGATCCTTGGATGGGTATTTTCCAAGCCTCACTGCCCAGGTGTCCCATGGTGCTCTGCAGTTCAGTTTTGCTAGACTTGCTTGACTTTTTTGGCCGATCAAAAAGCATTTCCCTTCCCTGGCTTGGAGGAGCTGCAGCAGCAATCTTTCAGCTCCTCGAGCTGAACCAAACAGCCGCTGCTCCAGCACCAGAGGAGCGGGACCAGCAGGAGCGGGGCCATCCCATTCCAGCTCCAGGCCTCAGGAGGCAGGAAGAGAAAGCACAGCAAGAGATCCCCAGCTGAACCAGAACTGGGTAAGAACTTGATATTGCTGCAAAGAAAGCAGAAGGACAATAAAAGCAAATCTCATAGCCATAAATACATGCATGTAGACCAAAGATGTCTATGAACATTGTCTCCAATGCACACGAAACCATATCAGATAAATAACTGGTGGTAATCACAAACCACATAACACGTGTACACACTCATATATGTGTCCACATATCCATGTAAAAACAAAGTTTAGTCTGGAGCCACAGAACTTCAAATTAGATATGAAATAACATGAGGTAAAACATGCAGCTCCACACAAAAAATAAGCCCAGTGTAGGCTTACTAAGGCATCCCAAGAAATAGGCTATGACTGATTGTCCTAGTTTGGGCCAGGACAGTTTTATTTCACAGAGATGGAGGAGAGCCAGGTGCAAATTTTATTCAATATCATGACATGGCATTCCATGTCACTTGCCAGGGGCAGGAGTAAGGGAGCCAGGAGTGAGAGTAAGGCACTTTCTCCTTTCCAGTCCAGGGATAAAAACATGGTGGGCAAAATGGTCCAGTACTGTTTTACTTTCCATGTAAATTATTTCTTTGTCTTATACCTTTTTTTATTAATACTGTTGCTGTTTCCTCTAATTTTTCTCATGTCACTGCTGTTCCCAGTAAATCGTTTTTATCTCAAGATGTGATTTTAATCTTTTTGTGGCTTCTATCCCCAGAGTGGGAAGGGGAAAGCTCCTGTTATCATCTGCCAAAAAGTAAAATAGTACCTCTTTTATTTTACTTGCCCATTTATATCATCTCTGGCTTTTTGCTGCTGTGGATTTGTTCAACAGGGCCAGCTGTTGGCTGTGCTGGCACCCTGTGCCTGGTGACAGCAGAGAGGTTGCCCTGGGACACTGCCCTGTTCTCCCTGCTGTGGTGCCTGCACCTGGCACAGCTCTGTGCTGTCCCAGGCAGTGGAATCCTCAGTCAGTGCCCTGCTCTCTAATTAATCCAGAACTTCATCTACAGTGCTATTCTTTGTAACTTCAGCTGCCTTGTACAGCAGACCACTCCCTGTGCTGGTTTTTAAGCGAGAGCCTGAAATGTCAAAAGCAGAGAACACCCAGCTAAACTTGCTCTTCAGGCATCAGCCCACGTGCTGACAGAGTCTTGGTGCTTGTTCTCACAGTACAGTGCTTTCACCATCTGAGAGCAATGGGTTTTGGTCCTCATCTTTGCTGGAGTCACACCGTAAATACAAAACTGTAACGTGCATATATTGTACAAACAAGGGACAATAGCTGTAATGAAGACATGAATCCATAATTTAAGTACAGAATAAAGCCTCGTAGAAGCATAGGGCTTCTGTTCAAGACCATTAACTCTAATGAAAATGCACATTTTTCATTAGGCTCTAATAGCCTACTGCAAAGCAGGGCAACTGCTGTGCAGTGTTTGTAGAAACAAATTGCTAATCAGTCAATAAGGATCTTTGCTGTGCACTCTGCTACAGCCAGCTTTTACCCATTTTCTACTACACTGAATGATTTTAACTCCTTGAATTGTTACTTAGTGAAAAAGAAAATATGTTTTATTTATACTGCATTCACTGCAGTCATGCATAGTGAATTTTGCGTCTTGAGTCCATTTTGTTAACATTTATACAGGTGATTTATTATCACTTGGATTTGCCTCATGACTTTTTTTTCTAAGGTTCAGAAAATTTTTATTGTATACTGAAAGCCAGTAATGAATAGAATCAATCATTCTTTTAGAAATAGATTTTATAATTCCATTACAAGTGCCACATGCAACTTAAATCTTAATGACAGGAGCTGTTGCTGCTGGAACACAAAAGCCTGCTGATCAGTGTGGAGTGTATTATTCACAAAGAGGAAAATTACAGGCCATACAGCATATGTGGGTGCGTGCATGTGTGTATATATATACATACATATATGAAATATATGCAAAATCACAGAATTTGATTTTTTTGTTTACTGTTAAGAAATAAACTTTAATAATTTGTTTTCTACATGTGATCAGATTTATTCATGTTAATTGTACTGGACACAAAAACGAGAAGTGTATTGTCCTTCTTGCAATCTAGAATATGCAAGAGTTGCCACATTTCTTTTAATAATAAAATAAAGCAATTATAGTAGTTCTTTCTAGGTAGGAATTGATGAAGTCCTATGGTTTTATGGCAAGCGAGAATATGATATAATATGAAATTAAGTCTTGATTATGAATGGAATATGAATAAATTCCTTATTTCTATAACAGTGATAACATTAACATTTTGGATTGAAATGCTGAGAGTAGTATTTTTGTGTAATTGAAGTTTCTACTTGTGGACAAGAAGTACTGATTTTAAGGGAAAACCAGAGAGTTAAACATTGTCAGCTTGAAAAATTATGCTGGGACCTGGAGAAATGTAATAATTATCTGCAAATATTTAAATGTTATCAGAATTAAATATCAGTTTTATTTTTAATGTTTGACCTTCAGATAAGCTGACAAGAGAGACAAATTGATAGTTGGAAATGGGATAAATCACTAAATATGAAAAATAGCCCTGTAAGATGAATGCAAGAAATCATAGACATCTTTATTTTCAAGGAAATCCCAGTTGTATCTCTGACACGTATTTGATCCTAAGGATGAAAGATTGCTTCATGAATATTTGGGAGACAGGTATTTGTTTATGAAATAATTTCACTATTATGACTGAATAGAAACCTGAATTTTAGGAGGATAAGCTTGAGAAATATTGTATTCTCCATGTCATGATAATGTTGTGTGCTGGTGTTGTGTTGGATTAGATTATTTATTGCAAAGATACATGTACATAGTTCTCTATAAACAAGGGTATAAACCTTAGTGTAAAGGAAATGGAAAGCAGACTGCAAGAGCTAAAGATAAAATACTTTTATGCATTTTTCCCTTGTGAGTTGTGACTGGATATTCTGTAGTAATTCGGGAGCTTTGTACTGCAGCATTATAAACGGCATTGCTATATTGGCCGGATGGATGTTATCAAATGAGGGTATCAAATCCCTTGTGCTCAATCTGACAGAGCTGTGGGATGCACATATATGCCATTTCAGCAAGGTGGCTCATATAGGCTTTTGGAAAAGCGTTTTGCTTTTGTACACTGACAATGAAGTTAATCCTAGTGTTCTGAAAAGCACACATGCCATAAGGAACTGTGAAATACCTGCTTGTTTTGAAGTGAATGGTTGAAGTGAATGCAGGCTAATGGTTCAGGAGTTTAAGCCTGGGGGATAACAAGATAGGATGATGTGGAAAGCCTGGTAGTTGACACCTCATTATATTAAGGAGTCTGGAAACGAGTTACTAACACAGTCTTTATAAACGAATCCCTTTTCCTTTCATTCATTCTCTCATACATTCAAGAGTGGATCCAGTAATAGGAAATCAATCCAAGGAGCAACAAATATGAGATTGCTTAGACACTTGCTGTGCCCTGTTTGTGGTGTTTCAGAAGAGTATCTGTTTGAAGTACTTGTTGGACCCTCTCAGATTTGTATTCCTTTCACTCAGCTGTGTGTGTCCCTGGAAATGGTGCTGCCCATTAGGTCTGTAAATGAATTTAATGTGATGAACTGCAGATATCATGTGAGCATGGCAGCAGCCATTGTCCATTGAAGTATAAATATTCCTACTCATCATAATGGAAAACTATGTTATCAAATAGATTTTCTCTACTTTAAAAATTGGGTTTTATCATAATGTTCTCTTTATAAGGGCTACTTTTTCAACTCTACTGTTTCCATCCTTGAGGGTTTTTACTCTGAGCTGATGATGCCGATGTGGTTGCTGTATGTCAGTGTAATGAGTGATGTATTGTGTCCAACAGAATGAATCACTGAGACAACAACAACAGACAATTTAGAACTCCAGCCTTTGCGAGATGAGCTTTAGTGAGTTGAGGTTAACGCTCAACTTATTGAAACAGCCTCTACCTCAACTGGATTTGGAAGAAAGCCAAGGGACTAGATACAAGGAAGAAATTTTTTTATGATGAGGGATGGTGAAGCACTAAAACAGTTTACCTGCAGAGGTGGTGGTTGCCCCATCCCTGGTAACATTCAAGGTCAGACTGGATGAGACTTTGAGCAGCCCGATTGAGTTGAAGATGCTCCTGCTTGTTGCAGGGGTTTGGATTAGATGGCCTTGAAAAGTCCCTGCCAACTCAGACCATTCTATGATTCTATGGTGTTATGACCTGTCTGGTATGACTTCATCTTATGTCTCAGTATTGCAGAGAAACACTTGGAGTTCTTGTGAGATTTTTGTTTTATCTGCTTCTTGTGTGCAAGCTCTACTGCTCCACTTGACCATCTGGTCCATCCCACTGTTTCTTCCAGGGGTCCTTGTCTCCTGCCTAGTCTTGCTTCTTGGATAACAGCACTTGGTTCACCTCTAGGGATAACAGAGGGGTATTAGATTTAGAGGTAGTAAGACTGCTGGAAGCAACCTTAAACCAGCATCAGGTTTAGTTAGCTTAGGCTATGACTGAAGGTACCTCTGCATTGCTTCTGTTGTCATACATGCTGCTTGTTTAGACTATCTGAAATATCTCTACATATCATCACATTGTCCTAAATAGGCTTATCCAAAGTTGGTGGAGCTTTGTTAGAACTCTGAATACATGAAGATGACCTCATATTTGCAGCAATACAGTACAAATGAAGGGCTATTTCCAGACTCTTGTCTAGACTCCTCCTTGGGAGTAATGCCAACAGTTTGGAAGGCAGATAAGTGGAAAAATTTTGCCCAAGAATATAATTCTGTTTATTTATTTGGTACAAACACTAAAACATTTGATGGCTCTCCTAGCTTGTGACTATCTACAAACATAAATCTAAGCACAGAAATGTAAGTAAAAGGAAGAGCTACACTTCCGTTACTCATTTTTTCTAAATATTTCACCTAATGGAGCTGCACCAAGGAGTGACTGCTTTCCTTGGAGCAAATTGTGTTTCTCTTTGAGAGCTGAGGCAACACAAGTGCCTGCTGTAGTGACTCTGCTATGCTTTGGAAACACATTGCAGCAATCAGTGCAGCATCCGTCACTTTTCTGGTTATCTAGGGTGAGTTACTGGGATGCTCCTCTCTGCTGGCTCTGCTTTAATGTGATCTCACACTGACCCTAAGTCTCCCAGGGCAGCATTTATACTCTAACTGTACAGAAGCTATGCTGCTTTCTCTCACACTGAAGCAGCCTTGGGGTTGTCTTTTTCTGCTTCACAATGGAAAAGAACAGTTTTTCTAAGCCACTCTCTTAATCTAGACAGAGTCCCTCTGGAACTCCATGCCACAGAGATCCAAACCTCAGAACACTCTCTTCCCCCTCAGGTGCTTTCTTTTCTTCAGGACACACAACAGGGACAAGAGACTTGTATTCTTTGAAGAGCCCTTTATACTTCTAAATGGACTTGGGCCTATTTAATTGCCAAAATTGTACATGACAGCTCATAGAGACACTGTCATCTTCTGCTGTCAGGTTATGTGGTAAAATACTGTTCCTGTCAGGCTTGACACACCTAACAGAAACCAGAGCCCCTCAGCATCACTAGGTCCAAATCACATCTGCAAAGTTCCGTGGAAATACTTGTGAGTGTTCAGAATTCCAAATATCTTGAAGGATATTTATCCAGCAGATGTGTGCGGTTTTTTGTATTTCTGTGTGGAAACTCACAGACAAACTCTTAAACCAATTAATGAACACATATTGAATGTATTAGGCTTTTTTTTTACTTTTGTGGTAGAAAAACAGATTTTGTATTGGCAACTTTGCATTCCAGCTAGATCCCACTAGTTTGTACAGAAATACACTAATTCTTTGCTCTCATCACACTGCTTGACTGGTTGGAGATTGTTATGGCATGGAGAGAAACTTGTGGTTATAATGGTCAAGAAGCCACAGCTGGCAGGGGCCAAGCCAAACAATGTTCTTTTATCCTTTAGTTTGCAGAGAGTGGTTTTGCTAAGATCTGGGAGTTAAAGATGTACTGGGCATACCTGGCACTTTCAGTTGAGTAAGAAGAAATGATTCAAAGCAAATGGAAGGATTGGCACATCACCAGCTGACTCTCCAAAAACTTTGGGCAGATGAAGAATGGCTGCAGGTTCTTAAGGAAAACACACCCCCCACACTTCAGAGGACAGACTGCATAAGGATGTGCTGTTTGCATTAAAGCAAATGAACACATCCCTTTTCTCACCACAGCTGAGGGGTGGCTGTGTACTGAAGTACATCCCAGAGTACAGGGTCTTCAGCCATCTGGAATGGGACTAGGACAAGGGTGTGTCATCCTTGTCTATCCTGAGCAATTTGCTTTTCTCTCTGTGAAAATCGTGCACAGTGGAGGGCAGGGAGGTTGTGTGCCTGAGTCTTGCTTTTACAGATATTCAGGAGTCAATGAGGGCATGGGCAGCAAAGTACAGATGCTTGGAAGGGTTCCCAAGTCCATCAGGTAAGACAGGAGCAGAAGCTTAAATATTAAGGGTAATATGCTTTAATGACTTATTAGACTATTAGTGATACATAGTAAAACCTAGAACAAAAAGACAAATGTAGGTTGCAAACTGTTCTGGTAAATACTATTTATAAAGGGAAAAAGTGGGCAAGATGAAAGAACAGAGTGGAATGAAGCTATCCAGATGCAGTCTCCCTAGGCACAGCAGTGAGCCCAGCCCTGGATTTTCACTGAAAATACACACGCATACTTTCATCCCAAGGGAAGCTGTAAACCAATGAAAATACAGATGGTTGCTTCTGTTCTCTCTCAGTTTCTCATACTTTGAGCAATATAAATTGCTAATAAAGCCAGAGCAATTATTTTTGCTCTTTCAGTCTGACTGGCATTAAGAGCCATTAAAACCTTAGGTGTTACTTTTTGCATTTTTCCAAGTAAACAGCTCATCAAAACCACTTTCTTCCATCCAATTTATTGTTGAATTAATGTTTTTGCTGTGAGGGGAAAAAAAGAAATCCATCCACATTATACAGCTTAAGATTAGAACTCTTTTATTAAACTCAGTAACACAAGAAAACTAAATGATTCACTGCCACAAAACACTGCAAATATTCTAGGAAGTAATCTCCTGTCACCACAGATTAGAGAGGCATCTAAAGTCTTGCAGGTCCAGTTTACTTATATTTTCACTATTGCATGCAAAGCTCAAAGCAGACAGAACCTAATTCTCTTTACTCAGATGCAATTGCTGATTCAGACAAAGCCTTACTCCTTGAATGATCTTTCAGCACTTGGGAATACAAAAGATCTCTATACTGTCAGTGTTCTCTTGGGTTTCTTAGTCAAAGCCAGCCCTGGCAAACTCCATCTCTTATGTTTTAGAATAAGTGCTGCTGGGACCCCTCTTTCTGTGGTCCTGCTCAATGGCTACTCAGCATTTTTCTGGGATATGAAGATACCTCAAGAGCCTCTGTGTCTAAAATGGCATCTCTCCAAATAGGATAGCATGATGGAAGAGGATGGATTCATAGTTTTATTCCTATTTCCACAGCAAAGAGTAATAGTGCTTGAGAATCACATTATTTTTCTTATTTTTCCTTCATAGCCTTCCTAGTAATAGTGAATTTGTACTGTACCATCAGCCTGAGCTGGGATCATTTGAGCTGTACACACTGATGACTTACTGCAGTAAGCAACACTGTCATTAACCTATTTCAGTGTTTGCCCAAGGTCCCTTTTGGAAACTAATTTGAGAGATGCTGACTTGAACAGTTAATTAAATTTGGGGGGCTGTGCAATTTTCCCAGCAATATTTTAGGAAGGTCTGTAAGCACTGGTTGTTGAGGAAAGAGGCATCTTTATAGAACATAAAGCAGAGATGAAGTCAGAAGTAATCCAAGGTCTCTGGTGTATTATATCATGGTATATTGGATCAGCAAACAGATATTAAGAACTCATTTTGGAAAAAACAGCTGCAATTGCAAAGTAATGGTCACATATTTGTCAGAACTGGGAGAATGTGACAGAACTGTTATTCCTGTATCAGAAATGTAAAAGAGGGGAAACAGGAAAACTCTCAGGTTTGTTTCATGGACCCACTTTGAGAGCTGTGATTTCTCTCCCACTGTAATACCAAAAAGTCTCTAATTTAATGCTCATTGTAATACCCTTCCAATGAAAGACAGAAAAAGAGAGAAGGAAATTAATGCTTTCTCCTCAGAGACTTACCTGCTACTTATGCTTTTTGTACAACTTCCTACTGAAATTATCTGAAACATGCAGGCTGAAGGAGACTGTACTACCAAGGGTCTCTTTGTACTGAGAGGATTTGCTTTTGTGGTAGCTGTGATGTTCCCTGTCTCTGCAGTCAGGATTTCTGTCTTTAAAAGGGGGGCAGTGGCATTGGCAAAGAGCTGTGGAAGACCTTTAGGTGCACCATTGTTGTCTAGAACTTCCAAAGCTGGTGAAAATACGGGTTTCTGTTCTGGTGTATAGACAGTGTTCATTGTGACAATAAACTGATGCATTAGATACCTTCAAATCAAACACTTTTAGTAAAATAAATCTAAACTGTAATTGTAATGCCAGTCACACATTTCCCTGATACTTGTGAGACATGGATTTTGTTTGTACATGGCATACTTTAATATTGCATTAATACTCTTCCACTATGATGTTAGGAGAATGTTTTTTAAAAAATCCCCTTGAATAAATACTATAAAAATTTCCAGAAGTACTTTAAATCAACTGCTCACTGTTAGCCAAATTAATTAAATAAAAGCAAAGCAAACCAAAACAAAAACTCTCCATTTCGGTAAGAAAGAAAAACCTCCAAAGAACCCAAACCCAAATATTTTTGCATACCTGAATAGGGAGAGTGTTTTACTGGACAGTGACAGAAAAAAAAAATTCATCCCCAGTTTGTAGTATGTAGAAAGCTGAAGCATTCTAGCTGAATCACCTGAAAGAATCTGACATGTTCAGCTCAGTGGCTCAACAAAATATATTGCTGCTTTGAAAGTGCTATCTGTATGAAGCCAAAAGTTGCTTAATCTGCTTTCCAAGAAGTTCAGCACATTAAATGGTTCCAAGAAGACTTTCCCTATTGCATGCTAAATCAGTCTTTGATTATATTATTTTGCTTTTTCTTCCATTTCTAGGAGGTCTTCTATGCAATGATTTAGCCAGCACGGGTATGCTTGGCATCTGTACAGTGGGATTTTAACTCTGGGTATACAAAAGGGAGGAGAGAAAGAACACAAAAATCACTCTCTAGATTTCTCAGAGCTTATTTTGGAGAATGTGAAGACATAAGAAAGTACTGTTTCAAATAAAATATCCAGGTTTTTCCCATGGATGATCTTCCATCACAGCCCTGATAATAGGGCAGGAATATTAAGGTTTCTTTAGGTTCTGAATTTATTTGCCTGATTTGAGAGATGATTTCATTGAGGAAGTCATCTGTGTCACTAAATGTGCTGTGAATACATTATTTAAACAGTTTATGTAGGAAGATTTATTCTTAAGGAATATCAGGGTATTCTTGTTTTTCATTGGTATCATAGTCTTAAGTCTTTTTAGTCCCATTTTATCACCAGAAAATCAAAGCAGACATTCATATTCAGGAAAATCTGGCCCTGAAAAGTCACTTGTATGTCCACGTGTGAGCACTGGCAGCCCTGCATGTATAGTACTCCTCAATATTTCTCTTTTATCTTTATTGGTATTGGTGTTAAATGGGCAGTTTGGGGATATGAAACTGCAGAACAGATTCATTACAGGGACTTCCTACCTCAGGCAGCAGCAGCTTGAATTTAAAGGCTATCTCCCCTCCCCCAAAGCAGAATGCATATATGAAGACAGATCAATGTCCACATCTCCCATTTGCAATAATTCATTTAGTTACATTAATAAAAGCTATCTATTTGATTTGTCAAATTGCATTACGAAGCCCGCTGGAGCTGACTGGAATTATCTTGTCTCCTGCCCTAGTGCCTGGCTGCCAAATCAGGGGGGTGGAGGTTAAGATCAGTTCTGCTATGGCTCATTTACTCTGGCTCTGCTGGTTTATTCCATTTAGCTCTAAGTAGGATGAAGGGAGACAAGATTCAGCTGACTTGTCCTGTACAGCCTTCAGCCCTGTAATAACTGGAGTGCTGTAGGTACAAGCACTGGAGCCACAGTGAGATCCTGCAGGTCATGAACTCTGGTAGAATGACTGCCTCTGAGTCACAGGCTGGACTTTTGCCTCATTTATATGAAATCAGCTCCTATGGCTGTTAGTCATTGATAGCTCAGGTCTCCAGCTGGAGCACATAATTGAAATTGTAAAAGGAGTTTGAAGGNATAAAAAGTGTTTTTATTTTCTTGTTTTTTTTTTCTCTGAAATGCATATTTGTGCCTACTGTGGTGTTCATGCACCCATTTGGTTGATTGCTCTGTCCCATGTGTCTTTTTCTTTTCTCTTTTTTGATCAGCAGATGTGGTTCTTTTTGTAGACAGAGTCCAATCAAAATTATACCATGTAACTCCACAGAAATATTATGAAAACCCTAAACCTTTTAATGTCTCTGCATGGCACTTGACCATAGTTATGAACTCTAGCCTGGCTATGCCTAGAGGGCTCCTGCAGCTCCCAACAGGAAGCTGGGAGCCAGCTCTTTGCCCCTAGATGCCTGAATGTCTGTAGGATGCTGGCTGTGTGGTGATTTAACCAGGGGATGAGACACCTGCTTTTTTGGCTGATACCAGCCCCCAGAGAGGGTAGGTACCACACAGTGATCAGTGAGCAGTGCTGAGATGCCTAACTAGTGCTTTACTGTGATAAGAGGCCACTAGCCAGCAGGACAATGTGTAGCTTGAAAATGAAAATGATCTGAGCTGAGGGTCTGTCATAGTTTTGCTGTTAATCACAGGTAAGTGCTGCTGGAGAAGGAAAAAAAGCCAGGTGTACCCTTAAACTGCAATTTTACCAGGCTGATATCCACAAGAAGTTTCTCCAAGACGTATTCTGTGTAGTCACATTTCTTTTCTTAATGCATAGCATATTGGGCGAGGGTGAAACCCCTTTTTTTGGCCTGGCTTAGAGGCTGAACACAGCTGGGAATTGGCATTGAAGTCGTAAGACATTTACCTGCTTTCTGTAGGAGGCAGCTTTCCCTTTCCTGAGTCTATTTTCTAGGAAAAGAAGATTCCATCTCTCACATCATAATTTTGACTGCACTGTCCCGAACATCTCATGGAGAAAGGGACTTACTGAGTCCCTCAATAGCTGAGCAGAAATTAAAAAGAAAGGAAAACAAAAATAATTCACATCATGCAGGCCAAACTGGCCCTTGGGGGATCTTCCATCCACGTCCTTGAAAGATTTAGCTCGATGCTCACAGAAAAGCTATAAAACATAGCCTATTTGTAAGGACAAATGGATTTGTAAGGAAGACTGGAGGACATTTAAAATATTCCAGATTAAAACAGTTTTTGTCACAGACATTTAGTAAGTTTAATATTTTTAATTTTATATGTGTAAGGGCTTATAAATACTTCCCAGAAGCCACTAGGAAAAGAATAATCTGATTTTGGTGAGGAATCAAACTTCAAACTGACAATATTCTGCATTTATAGGTTTTAAGAGGTGATAAAAGTCAGTGTTTTAGTGGACATTTTATTTCTGACCAGGCATGATTAAGTGTTACAAACCAAACACTACCCACTCACTTAGCTCCTGCAGAAGCTCTTCAGATTTTTAAAAGCCATATTTGCAGTTAAAGACATAATAGGATAAACAATTGCAAAAGAAGAAGAAAACCTGTTTTGTTTGAGGAGGGTTCATTCTCATCCTTTACAGGAGTGACTGGAAAACAAAATATCACTTTGGGTTAATATAACCCATATAGCTCAGTCTTGCTTCAGTGCACGTTTCATTGTGCAAGAGCAGATGCAAGATGAGCTGAGCTGGATTCTAAGCTTGAAGAGAAACATAACCACACGACTCCTCTACCATTCACATTGCCTGTCCCCAGGCAGGTATTCAGTTTTTCTAAGTGATGAGCTGATTAAGATTTCTGCTTCTTAAAAGCCCCTCAGGGACATTTGTGTGTTTACCATTCTGTATTTAAAGTCTGTACCTGCAAAAAATTTATTGCAATGTCCTCACTCAGCTGTCAGAATAATATCAATATCTTGGACTCATAACACAAATATCTTCCCAAGGATGGTTAATATACGTTGGCCAATCAGCTTTGGAAATCAAATAAATAGTTCCAGGACTTTAAACAATATAACCACTTTTGTTTGTGTGACAGTTTTTCTTTAACATAATTGTACATTCAGTTATCTACTTGTGAAGTTTTCTTGCAAGCTTTGGGCATGCCGAGGCCCCTGTTTGCATGTGCAGATCACTTGTGAGGAGCAGCTGTAAGGAGGGATGGAGAGTGGCTTAGAAAATTGGACTCATGAGAATAAAATAACCAAAATCAGAAACCACCTTGGAAAATGTCAGCAACAAAAGTATTTGGCAAGATGCTTTTAAGGAGAAAATCAAAACTTTTGGCTGCAGTAGAAATTCCAGACACAAGTCTGCCATAGTTTTAAAATGGTGCACAAAGTTATAAATGCCAAGTATACTGTGTCTTGAATGATGTGCATTCTAATTGTTAAACTCCCTAATTAGGGCAGTCTCCTGTATCAGATGATATTTTCATTCAGAGAATACACATTTTTCTAAGAAACATAGAAAGCTAACTTAAAAAAAGAAAAAAAGACAACTTTATACAAGAAGCATTCTATCTTCCTATTATTAATAGTAGAAAATGTGTCCCAGTCATTGTTTTAAGAGATTTAAAAGCACAAAAAAAGGATTTGAAAGCATCCTGACACAGGCTTGGAACAGAGCAGCTCTTTAAACTGAGCAATATATCCAGGCTTGTAGAGCTCCAGAAGACACAGATGCAGGGACCTGCATTAAAGAAGGTTGTGAGTGCAATTATACTGAATGTGAATGAAGGATTTAACAAATGTTAAAATAGCCATGTCAAAGTTTCAGGCAGCTTGCCTTTGGTCCTTACAGGACTTCCCTAGGAACTTAACTCTAGAGGTATTCACTGAGGGGGAAACTAAGCTGCATTAAATGCACGCTACAAATAATAACCTTTTTTTTTTTAAATACAACATGATGATCCTAATCACTGAATTCCTGATACCACATATTTTCCATACCATATTTTGTAATTCTGCAGTTGTGTCTCAGAGGGTCTTCTTCACTGAGCATTCCAACAGCTTTTTTGCAGCTCTCTGTGATAAGATGATGAATCATTCTGTTTCACTCTCCCTAATAAGTCTTTTGAAACAGAGCTTTACTGTTCATATTCTGAGTTTAAATTTAGACTCATTCAGAAGATATTTTTCAGATCTGAGATGAAACTCTGTGCAAGCTATCTAAACATCAGAGTGTGCAAAGAAGGATGGATCTATGCATCACTTTATTTATTCTGTGTACTGATATCTATGCATTGTCTCTGGGTCTTGTTAGTTCTTTAAAAAAAAAAGAGATATTAAATATCCTTTCAGCTTCAGCTAACAAGCCATTTGTGGTGTCTGCTGAGAAGCTGTCATAGCTGAGTCTAACTCGGATCAGCCAGCCTGCCAAATGGCAAAGTTTTAGTAGAATCAAATTATTTTTCTTTTGTTAAAACAAAAGAAAAACCCCTTTAGAATATAACATCAGCTTTAGATTAGGAAAAGCTGAAGCGACTATGATGACTCTCTTTTTTTCTCTTCTGATTTATTACTACTTAGCTATATGAATATGATGTGATCTTATATCTGTTTTGCTGTCCTACATAAATACTGACATCACAGTATTTTTATAGTCTAGGACCAAGAAAGGTACAGGGTGATATGACACCTGTGCCAAGACAACCCTTAACCTTGAAACCTTCATTGTCTTTGCCCAGTCAGCAGTGCAGGACAGCTCCAGAGCTGTAACACAGCTTCACCTTTCCTCAGTGTTTTATTCAAATATAAAATCCCATCTTCATTAAATATTAGATTGTGGTATTGTTTTACCTTCCTTCTCATCTATTTCACAGTTATAGAATCATTCAGCATAAGACTGGAGTCCAATTATTAACATGGCACAGTGAAGTCCACTACCAAACCAAGTGCCCAAGTGACACAGCTGCCTTCAGGGATGGTATCCTTCATCACTTCTGGGCAGCCTGTTCCAATGCTTAGCCACCCTTTCAGTGAAGGAGTTTTTCCCAATATCCAATCTAAACCTTCCTTGGTGCGACTGGAAACCATTTCCTCTCATCCTGCCATGTGTCACTTTTAAGAAGACACTGACCCCCACCTGGCTACAGCCTCCTTTAAGGTAGTTGTAGAGGGCAGTAATGGCCCTTCCGGAGCCTCCTTTTCTCCAGGATAAAGACACCAGCTCCCCCATCTGATCCTCATAGAATGTGTGCTCTGTAGTCTTCATCAGCTTTGTTGTCCTTTCCTGGACAACATTTCAATGACCTTCTTGCAGTGGGGGCCTACTGGGTCGTGTTCAGGTACTGTTGACCAGGACCCCCAAGTCCTTTTTCAGCTACTCAGCTCCAGCCTGCAACTCTGCATTACTAAGAAGGTGCCTTTATCATAGGAGAGGATCAGGCTGGTCCAGCAGGACCTGCCTTTGACAAACCCATGTTTGTGCTGGCTGGGCCTGATCCCCTGGCTGTCCTGTACCTGCTGCATGACAGCACTCGAGGTGATCTGCTCCATGACCTTGCCCAGCACTGAGGTCAGGCTGACAGACCTCCGGTTACCCAGATCCTCCTTCCAGCCCTTCTTGTAGATGGACAATTTGCCAACTTCCAAACACCTGGGATCTCCCTGGTTAGCCAGGACTGCTGATAAATGAGGCACAGTGTCTCAGTGAGCATTTCCACCAGCTCCCTCAGTATCATGTGTGGATTCCATCTGGCTCTATAGGCTTGTGTGTGTGTGTAGGTGATGTATCAGGTCTCTGACCTTTCACCTTGGATTATGGATGCTTCATTCTACTCCCCATCACTTTTTTCCAGAATAAGGTGCTGGGTACCTGGACAACTATTAAACACTGAGGCAATGAAGGCATTACACATCTCATCCTTTTCTTCATTCTTTGTCACTATGGTTCCAATAAGGGATGAAGATTCTCCTTAGCCCTTCTTTTGTTGTTGATGTATTTATAGACGTATTTTTTGTAGTCTTTTCTGGCAGTGGCCAGATTAAATTCTAACTAGGCTTTGGCCCTTCTAATTTTCTCCCTGCATAATTTCACAACACCCTTGCAGTCCTCCTGAGTTGTCTGCTGCTTTTTCCAAATGCTGTAAAGTTTCTTCTTTTTTCCCAAGTTCCAGCCAAAGCTCTCTGTTCAGCCAGGGTGGTATTCTCTTCTGGCTTGTCTTCCAGTGCATGGGGATGGGCTGCTCTGGTGCCTGTAAGATTTTCTGCTTGAAAAATGTCCAGCCTTCCTGGACTCCTTTACTCTTCAAGACTGCCTCCCAAAGTAGGGACTCACTCAACCAATGTCTTAAGCAGGCTAAAATTTTCCTGTGCAAGTTACAGGTAGCCTCTGTGCTGATACTCCTCCTTACTTCAGTGGCCCTTTCAATGGTCACATTTTTGCTCAGAGTGATTTTGAAATTTGTTTGCTTAACTTTATCTGCCTGAGAGGCTAGGGTTTGGCGGAGCTGGGTAATATTAGTATGGTTAGAAAAAAACTCTGCAGAAATGAAACTATCCCTCAAAATCTTTCATGGACTGCTGATAGCAGTCCTCTAATATGCCAGTCATTACATGTTAAAGTGGAAAGGTACCAATATGCATCTGGGAATTTTATTTATTGGAAGAAAGACCTTCAGTATCTAAAGTTTTTCATTTCCCCCAGTAATGACCTTGCATTGGGGGCTTTGACTGCAACAAGATCAGAATTGATGGTGGTTATTTACACTTCACTCTACTTCTTGATTTCACTTTGATGTCTGTACAAAATGATTGACTTACAAAGTATTTCTTCTTCAGCTGGGCCTTGGAGAGTGAAGACAAATAATTAATCTTTTTGCTCTAAGCTTTTAAGAGTTTCTACTTTAAAGATAATATCTGCATATGATCCATATCATTTAAGAGGAAGAGAATACTTCAACAATGAAATAAAATGTTTGAAGTGAGAAATATATTATACATATATAGGTATGTTTGAACGCAGCACATTTGCTATGGAATCCCTGACAGTTGTGGAGGTCCCTCTGAAGGTTCATGTACATTTACACTACTCTTTAGATAATTTTAAAAATCTACGAGAAATGGAACTACGGTGTGAAAGGGCTGTGAATGAAATATTTTTCTTTGTTATTGCAAGGCTATGCATTTCAAAGATTCCATACTTCAGGTCTCTTAAATATGACATTATATATAAAGATCTAGTTGTTCTAATTTAGTTCTTTCCCTGTTTATGCACTTAAAAAGTTACATGTATGTATGCAGTTAATTTTTACCACTTTCTCTACGCCTTTATTAAAATTACTTCAGTGCTTTAGATATTATATTGCCATCCATCTGCAAAACTCAAAGTCTACTAAGAGGAGACAGTAAATCTTAGGTAGCTTAGCTAACCTGTCAACCACACAAAAAATGGTATTGTGTTAAGTGTTTGGAGTCTTTTAAAAATATTTGGCCAAGAACAGGAGACAAGTATAAACAGAAGTCCTGGCTTAAAGAGCTTAAAGCATGCCAGAAAATTACCTACATAGGGATGAAAAATTCATTTACCATTAGACTTATGTGCTATGAAATCCAAGGAATGGTTGTTTTCTAACACAGGATTAGTATAAATGTATGATATTGGCAGTATATGTTTGACAGGCTGTCTAGGGCATGTGCTATTTCTCCAGGATTTCTTTAATAGCTGGTTTCAAAGAGATATTTCAATATTTGAAAGGGTAGACAGTTGTTTATTCTGAAAGTGCCAACCATGGAACTCAAATATCTACTAGATAAGGTGTAAAACCTTGAGCCTCAGATAATAAAAGCACAAATAAATTATAAAAGCCATAGCACAGACCTTAAAAATAGGCTGGAAAAATGAACAACTACAAATTTCATTACCTTCTAATCCTTCAGGATTCACAATTCATTAAAGAGGGGATCATTTCAGGTATTGAGACAGAGCACTAAATTTATAAGCCTCTAAGGTGTTTGTAATTTTCCTATGAACTACAGGAATGCTGGAAATGGGCAGGCAGCTCATGTGAAATGAAATGCCTCTTTAAACAATAATATTATTGTAAACAATTAGCAATTGCTAATTTAGCAGTAAATACTGTGTCAAACAGTGTCTGACTGGAAGAGAGTCTTTGCATATCAACGTAACAGTTTTATAAGTCGTCTTGTACAGGAAATAGTTCTGCACATCAAATTATTAACACCACACTGAATGCACAAGGTCGTGGAAAATCTGCCAGACATTCCTCAGAACAAATGAGAGTCAAAGAACAGCCAGCTTTTGCATTAATTTTGCTAATAATATATTGGGGAAATGGCTGTCGAAACAGAAGGCTAGGGATGTATTAATTATTTCTATCATTATTTATATTATAACAGCATATAAGTATTCTAGACAACTTTAAGCCTTCTTGGGCACACTGCAGACACATAGGAAGAGATGTTGCCTTAGAGACCTTAAATCAAAACAAAATAAACAAGAAAAGCAAAGAGATGCAGTGACTTCTGACCAGGCAACATGTGAAAGATAGGAGGATTCCTTACTTCACTTCTGCTCCTTGCCCAGTTGGCCTGAACTAGAACAGCAGCATCAAACATCTATTTTGTTAAAGTGACCAAGATGGTCTGAGACACCCAAGAAGACATTTTGGATGGAACTGCCACCCTTCCAATTCCCTGGTTCTACAAACAATGATGTTCCCTTCCCAGTCCCACTACTCGGGTTATAAGGCAGGGGACTTAAGAGGCATGTAGCTTAATTTGGCATTTATTATTATATTTTAATAGCAAAACTGTAAGCTGAACCTCAGGAGTTGTGTGCTCAGTCTGTTTGTATGGATGTTTGCCCTTGTTCTCCCATTTAATCCCTGGTAGCTTTACATATGTTCTCTTCATCTGTATGGGAATAACTCTCCAGGGCTTGGGCTGTCTGCCTATATATTGGTGGTTCTCTTCAGTGCAGTGAAACTGCAGCCATTTGACCTTTGCAATAATTGTAAAAAACAACATAAATTCATGGGGAGAAATTATATAAGAAGAAATTAGACAAACCCAGAGGAACAGTCTGGTGCAAACCTCTGTTACAGTAGAATAAATAAATCCAGCAAATGGATCCAAATCTTTTCATTATCTCATGCCCTTAGTGACAGATTGGAGAGAAAAAGAAGGGAAAGAAGCAGTATGAAGACTTTGAAGAGGTCACATGCTTCCTAGGCCTGCTTCAGCTTCCTCTAATGCATCATCTAGTGAAAACCAAATCATATCACCTATGTGAGTCTTATTCTTGTCCTCTTTGTCACAGACCTCAGCTCCAGCTGCATATAGATGATTTGGTGGATATGCATTTGAAAAAGCAATTTCTTGGTGCCTTAATGATTGTTAATTACAAAGACTCTGCTACTTATCTAGAAGTTTAGTACCTCTCCTTACAAAATATTTGTACACAGGCCATTACTGGCTACAGCATAGGTGTGATGAGATGCAGAACAAACACATGTAAGCTATCCATTCCCATCATAATTTGCTGGTGGTGCCTTGATTTAGAAGCAAAAGATTGCTTGCTATTAGTAGCTATCATTATTCCCAAGTTGCTTTGTCTCCATACATAAATTGTTTAGTAAAGCACCATATTTTTTATTTGTTCTTGTTGCCCTCCAGAGTTCTGTGTGTCTGAAAACCATCCCAGGCCATGCATTTCAAGTGGGTTTGTAAACAAGAGTTTCCTCACTGATAACACCTGCCACAATGGCTCATTGTGTGATCAGCAAGAATCTATTACTAATATGATTTTACTTCTGAACATTCTATTTGAGTTGGTAACTCCTCAATTGCATCCCCACTGCTTTTTTCCAGGATTACTCTGGCATACAGTGGCAGCAGAGACAGGACCATTAACCTTCATTACTAAACTGAGTAATGGAAATGCTCTGCATTGTCCTGGTATTGCTATTCAGTGTCATATTGCCAAATGCCTATTTTCTCTGACATTTCTTCCCATGACTATAGATATTGAATATGCTGTGAGACCTCTGCATTTTTATGTCCCTATTTTTAAATTAGAAACATGTTGTTAAATAAATCTTTTTGCTGACAGTTTCTCTAGATTCATCAAAAACCTTTGCAGTATTCCTTAGGTTGTTGGAAAGAGACATAAATCTACAGGAGATGTTGAGAGGGAAATGGATGAGCAGTGCAGCTGTAAATGCTTTACTAGGTTAAGTAAAAGGGAATGACACAAGAAATCCCTCAAACAAAGCCTGCCTTTCTGGACATATGGGCTACAAGACAACTAATTTCTCATTTTGCCTTGCTCTGCTGCATGTATTTTTCTCATAGCACACCTGAATAGAAACTGCTCGTGCATGAAAATTAGTTACAAAAAGGCAGTGTCAAGTTTCCCAAATTTTGATGCAAGCATTCATGCAAGATAAGGTAAACATGTATTTTAGTTCATCAGCCATGGGACTGAACTGTTTGTACAATGCCAGTTTTCTTAAGTTTATATTTCTGCTTTGAGATGATTTAGTATTCAAGGAGCAAATATTCAACTCTTTTTAAAAATTAGGTCTGCTTGAAATGTTAGCATTGAAATCCTGTGAGAGGTCCTGTTCAGGAATGAAGACTTCATCTTTTCTTTAAGAAGGGAAATAAGCTCCTTATCAAAATACAACTGGTTTATTTTCCTTATGCAAATATTATGTTTTGCTGCTAAAATGACATTTCCCTTATATTATAAGCACTTCTGATCAAGGGAAATCCTTGAGGACACTTCACCAGAAGTTGAAAATTTGATTTTAAACTGATTGAAAAGATAAATTTTATTTTCAGTCATAAAATTGGGTAGCTGTGCATGTTCCTCAACATGGACACTTTACGTGCTTAGCTGCTGTAATGAGTGCATACACAAATATCAGACAATATGCAAATCTCATTAACTTACACAGCAGAATACCAATCAGTCTGTCAGGAACCACTACATGGTTGCTGGATAATTAGAGTGTAACTCATTGAGTCCAAATCTTCCTTTCCCTGTCTCCTGCAAGAGGTGTTTCTACCTTCTGCCTTCACACAGCTGATCCTGCTCAAAAGCATGTTCCCATGTGTGACCCCAAGAAGGTGTTATTACTGTCCAATGGCTACAATTCAGATGCTGTATAAGAAGGCTTTCCAAATATCTGCTTTTTTTTTGTCAGTTTTCTTGGTGTTATTTTGAGTAAGACAATCTCCCATCTTTACTAGGAACAACAGGTATTTTTCTCTCCTGTTTTCATAAACCAGAGCCTGGTGTTCTGTATAGTTTTTTACAGAGAAATAATTTTAATAGCCTATCTTAAAATTTAAGGAATAGAGCTGTCCTTTTTAGGTTGGCTGTCTTACCTTTAGTTGAAGTTCATCAGTAACCTACAATTAGGATATGGTTTTGAGTGTATAATAATTAAAATGTACATTTTACAATATCCAGCAGAACAGATAATTGATGTAAAAGAATATAATATCTTCCAATATTACTTACCTGTTGGGCAGGAAACAAGAATGAAGCAGAATTTATTAGTTCATTGCTTTGTTGGAGCATAATATTTTCTAACAGCCTCCCAGAATAATGAAGTTTACATAGCTCTCTGATACACAAGCCCTAAGACACTATTACTTCAAGTGTTCAGTTAACTTCACTGTCATATTTCTTTTACCTCATCTTTGTGGGTATGAAAAGATCTGTACAGGCTAGAAATCTTTTTTTATTGCTAACTACTTACATTCCAAGCAACTAGGCTTGCACTTCATGTGCTGGCAAAAGTAGCTGCTGATCACTACTGGAGTGGGAAGAGCACATTGTGGAGGAAGTCAAACTAGAGATACTTTAGATTCCAAAGATGCTGGTATATAGGAAAGAAAACAAGGAACCATTAACATTGTTAAAGCAGCAATTGCATGTTATGCTGGACAGTTCCACAAGCAAAGTGGAAATGCTCAGCATAACACAGAATGAAACCAGCAGAATTTAATTGATGTCAACTTCTCGTGTGTGATGATATGCTTTCTAAAGAGGGCTCTCCCCCATTTTTGACTGACTGTTAGTAGGCTCTATGCAAGTTCATACCCAGACAATTCACATGATGCTGAGGACTGACTCTCTATGCTTGACCATGAACTAGAACAATGCAAGTGCCAAAGAATGGAGAGACTGGGAAGAGACCTAGAGGCTGGTGGGCAGCAGGCACCTCTTCATGCCTCTCACCTGGCCATGCTCCTGCCCAGCCTCACAGGGGAACAAGCCTTACACTGTCATGGCTCTGCAGTGGTTAGTGGCATAACATAAAATTGACTCGGTTGTCAAAATAGCCCTTGTGGCAACAGACCCCTCATTAGGGGTAGAAATGAGCCAAGACCTAGACTCTCATTTAATGTGCAAAGAGTCCTGGTTTATCCTTCTCTACAGTACAGCCATTCTGACTCTGACTACAGCAAGCCCCTCTGCAGGGCCCAACAGCAGACTTTGCTGGTTATTTCCTGATGGGCTATGATTGCAAGTCTGCAGACTGACCACAGGCTTACACATAGCTCGACTATGGCAGCAGGCTCTAGCTCCATCAGACCCAGACTGACCTCACAGCTGAGAGCAACAACTCTTCCTTGTTTCATTCTTTGTGTCTCTTGGGAGTGTATCTTCTTCTCAGAGCTCCTCTGCCTCAAAGGTTTTCTTCCTCAAGGTCCCCTGACCACTCAACCCATCTCTTTTACCACACTTATCTTTATTAGTCACAGCTGTGACCCATTAAGTTCAGGCTGTTGCTCTTCTTTGGTAATTAGCACAACTGTGACTTATCAGGAGTGAGGTCACCTGTAACCCCTTCTTTTACACCCCCAAACACTGATCAAAGATAACCTGAGTTTTATCTAAACATGCTGATACCACAAGAAACCAGATAACTGGAATTGCCCCATGCCTTGACTGACATGCCCTCAGTGACACATAAGTTTTGGGAGCATCTTTCTTTTTCAGTCTTTTTGAAAATTGTGTCCAAGTTTTTGATGGATGTGAACGGCTGAACCACAGAAAGTGCAGTTCAGCATTCTAATCTCTGTTATTAATACATAGATAATAATTATATTCCATTAGCAAATTGGCAGGATATATTCAATTCCTTTTGCTTGCAATGAAATTCATTAGCTTGGCAAAAAAAACGATCTTTTCCATTTCAGAAGAAGTAAGTGAATTTTAGTGCTTCAGTCATAATTGTGGAAAACTCTTGCTTGGAAGAATTAACTAGTGGCTAAATGCCATTATACATGGAAGGATGCCACTCAAACTTATCTCAAGTGTGCTTAGACTAGAATGATGCACATTAGGACCAGGAACAATATGAGATGTAGGTCTGTGACATGCAGGACCTGACCATCATTCCTGTTTCATCCACACAGTCTATTTTAGCACTACTTCTGCTTTTTGTCTACAATGTCTCAATTATTTCAGAAATTCAATCACATTATAAGGAATTTGTTTCTAGCCCATTGCAAATCTACTCTAAAATATTATATACTCATATGCCTTTTAATATATTTCTAATACTAAATGTTGTCTCTTAATTAGTATATTTTCATCTCAAATATTTTCTTTTATTGATCGTTGTATATAATAAATAATCTTACCACTCTTAGCTTCCAATACAAAGTGATTTTCTACAACCAGATATTTTTCAAAGGCCTATTTTTGCACTAGGTACAAAGTTGAAATACCAGCACTGTTTTCCTGTGTTTTAACTGTTTGAGGCAGAAATCTATTACCTAAAGGACTATACCTGCTAATTTTTGGACATTGCAAGAGTCTTTCTTTCCCAGTTTCTGTCAGATTTCATGTGTTTACAGGATCATGCAGGTTGAAGTAGGGTTTCTTTCACTAAAAGTACTAATGTGTGTTTTTCCACATTCAGGTTGAATTTTTTAGGCCTATATAACCTCAGAAAATGGTCTTTTCAAATCCTTTTCCATCTGGAGAGCCATTCTGTCATCATTCCTCTACTCTGCATGAGAGGTTTCCACATCTTGCTTGCAGTTCTAGTTCTTCCATCTCATTACCCACATTTCCTGCATTAGTCGACAAACAACTTTATTGTTTCCTTTTGACCTCACAGTGTTTCCTAAGTCAATTGAATAGAACCAACCTGATCAACTCTTTCATTCACAGGAATACTTTTTTTGCCCGCGCTCTCCACTACTTTATTCTCTAGCGTAGCCTTTTATCTGACTACATCCTCATTTACATTGACTTTACCTTTTATTTATTAACACCAATTGTTCACATAGAATATGTCTCTCTCAATCACAACCTAGATAAACGTTTTTCTTTATCTGTTTTTCTAGTCTTGGTTGCTGAAGGTCAGTGCTCCAGACAGTCAAGTGCAAACTCACTCCTGGGAACTATGCTCTTTCTGGGAACATTTCCTGAAGGTTAAAAGTCCCAAAGGCCCTAAGTAGAGTTTCTTAGGCAACATTTTCCTGTGTTTTTGGCCAGAGCTGGCCTGCACACAGCATTTTATCTCTCACGTAATGTGGTGAAACCATTCATTAATGTTCCCACTGCAACCATCAGCGCAACATTACTTAAGGCTTTTTTTTCTTCTTTTTTTTTTGAATCTGAAGGATTGTGGACTTGCTTTTTTTCTGAGTTACAAGTTACAGGATGTCAGAGGTCTTGTCTTAAAGCACGCTTCAGTGTTTCAAAGATGCGGGTGGGAATTAAACTACTAATTGCAAAAGAGACCAGAGCATTACGGCCTCGGGGAAGTGTCTACACTATTCAACACTCTTTGAAAGTCTCCTGCTGTGCTTATTCCATATGGCAACACCTCAGTGCCCTGGAAAACAAACCAGTGTGCCTTATTTTCTCCATCCTTGGGTAGACAGCATTGTTCATGTAATTTTTTCAAAGAATTTGGGGGATAAATACTCTGTGTATTTGTCATGTACCATTATTTGGCAATACCATTAGCATTTGGAAAGCCATCCATTTGTATCTCTCCTTTGATGATCAAGCTCATAATAAGAGTACAAAAGCAGATTTAGTTTTCGATTCACTAGTTTTTGTATTTCTAAATGATCGTAACATATTCAATGCCCAGGATGACCTCATGTCCCTGTACAGAGGGAAAAGCTATCAGACCCTTTCTGCAGTGGCTTCACACAGAAATGGATCACAGCTGCAGTCCCTAGGTGTGGGAGGTCCTGCTCCCACAGTGCCTTTTGTGCTCCTTGTCACACTCCCAGCCCCTGTCCCAGTGTGGCACCCCTGAGTAAAAGGTCTACTGCAAGGGGTCTGCAGGAGGGAATCCCACTGGATGCAAATTATCCTGGAGCTCAGGGGCTTCTCTTCTTCTTTGTGACTGTGAGGACAAGGAGGAGATTGCTGAAATGAGAGCTCTACTCCCAGCATTGAAGCCAGGTTTTGGGGTAGGGCTGTAGCCATTGTGACCATGCTGATTGCCCAGGTGAGGGCCAGATCCCATTTTACCAGGAACTCATCAACTCTGTGGGGCTGTGCTTGTGAGACAGAACCCCAGGTGATGCTGAGTGATAATAAAATAAATGTCTTTATTTTTAATAGATGGACAAAACAGACCCAAAACCAGACAGTGTTTTCCTGAAATGCATGGACGCTATTGAATACAATACAAATGAAGTTAAAACATATATATCTCTATTATGCTTCCTATCTGCTTTGTTAAGTATAGTTTTAATATAACATTTCTGACACAGACAAAAATATACTTTTTTTTAAACTACATCCACAAATACTGCCCTGATTAATAGCAGACTTACAATAACTTACTGACTGCACATGGAACTTGACCAATACACTTGAAGGGCAGAAGGAAAAATGAATAACAGTTTTTTCCTATGATACTTCTATTTGAAATCCTAAATTCTTGTACTATATGAAAATAAAAGACTAAATCTGACTTTATTTGATCCACTTAATGTTTACATTCAGTTCAGGTTCACAAAAGTATGGTTTGTTTATAATATGTATACCATCCCATTTGGACAAGTAGAGATGAAATAACTTTTTTGACATGTCAGCTATGTTATCAACCTTGATTTTATGAACAATTCTCATGCAAAGGAGGTAAAAAATCCCTGTCAAATAAATATTATTCACATATGTTAACAATATGAATGTAAAATGTATGATTGCATCATGAATATTTTATCTTAAGATTGTAGGCTCAGAAACAATAACCTCAGTGTCTGAAAATGAGCTGTTTGCTTCACTGATTATAAATCCAATTTACTGCACAGTACTACTGTCCACAAATTGCAAAAGGGGAGAAAGACTGATAATTCCTCCAAAAATAAAATCTGTTTAAAGAATCATGTCCTGTTGGCATTTTGCTTGTGGAAGTAACATAGGTTTTCTTTGTCTGTTTTGTTTTGTTCTTTTGTTTGTTTTTTCCCCCACAGCTATCAATCACAGATATGGCCTTTGGTTATATAAACAGCTCTGTACAAATTTAGTGGCAGGACAGCTGAGCTAAGGCAATAAAACCTTTAAACAGACTTTGCACGAGGCTTTCTTGTTTGACTTTTGTAGTCCATCTAAGCAGGAATACTGCATAAAATCACAACAATTAAAAAAATTCTATAGGATAGAAAGTGTAAAATATTCTGATAATGTTGAAAATATCTGGTTTGAAATTTTTGGACTAATATTTATTTTTTCCACCTACCTTTTTTATTAGCATTTTAAAACTATTTACATTTTTATGGCAACAGTGGAATAAAAAAGAAAAATATTTCTTTTTTTCAATTAAAATTTCTCAAATTATTCTAACTCAATTCCCTTCTGGTTTTTTTTTTGTTTTTTTTTTTTTCCCCCACAGCTGGGCATTTTGAAATAAATAATATTGAAATGTTGCTGTATTCAAAGCATCTGGTCACAATGCAGCATCTCATAGTGAAATTCTAGCAATTCCTGGACAAAACTGAGGTAAGAGAAAAGTTTTTAGGAAGGCCAACAGGTGACTGTAAAATGGGATCCTCTACCTTATTTGGAACAGCAGCATAAGGCATTGACTATGTAAGCAGGTAAAAATAAAACTGTGATTTGGTATTTTCCCACTAGAAGGGATTCAGACTAGTGGATTTGGGCTGAAAATGGGGAATAATTCAGCAGTGGCTCTGTTCTTCCCCTATTTCCTCTGTCAAGTCTATTTCCTCATCTCTCTTCTGTGGTTCATGGGGGAATTAATACTGCTGGGCTCGTGCTCAGCACCCTGAATTTCATTAGTGGCCTATTCACTCACCTCACAGGAATTTTTAATTTCTTTGCTATATTGGCCCCTCTGAGTTTTTAGTGCAGATCCTGGTTTTGATTCCCTCCACCCAGAGCACAGTCCATATTGGTAAGCACAGTAGTACTGCAGATCACAATGCATATTCAGAACTGAGTAGCAGTGCTATTTTTAAAAGCAGTGTAAGGAGAAAAAAAAATCAACATCTCTGAAATTAATTTTCTCTACATATTAAATACATATATATATATATGCTGTTAAGACTCCACAAAAGGAGCAAAATATATCTAAGGATTCAACCTTGTGAAAGCTTATGTCAACATCGAATGCACAAGTTGATGGCTTCTTCCTTTAGCAGCAAAACCTATTCTTACATCTCCTATCCTCCAGTATAACTCCTCATGCTGTGAGTGTAAAAAAAAGAAATTTCACTGGTGACCAGCAGCAGGAGGATATCTGGATTTCAACTGAACATTTTGCGTCATACACAGGTTTTTAAAAGAATTATTGGAGCATAACTCCTAATTGTAGAGAAATGTAGCTACTAGAGCTGGCGCTGAGAAAGGCACATAGCAATGGGGACAGACACAATCATCTTGGCCGTGGGCAAGTGGAAATGACATTGTGTGTTCCTGCTGGCCCGGGCAAAGCCAGCAGAGGCCTCACCTCCCTGCTGTGCTGCTTCTGGCCAGCACTGCCGTTGGTGAGCCCAGCCTGGGCTGCTCCTGGCCACTGCAGCCTCACTGGGTGGCCAGGAGGACAGGGGGCAGTGGAGGAGTCCAGCACTAGGTGGAAGACACCACTGTGCCTCTCACTGTGTTTGTGGGTTCACCATTCCTTTCCGTTCCTCTCCAAGCTGCTTTCGGAGGCAAACACTCAGAGACATGGAAAGCTGTCCAGTAAGCCTGTTTTTTTGAGAAATTTTTGAGGAAGTATTATTTTCTATGGAAAAGCTGGATTTTTCAGGGTAATTCCAGCATCATCAAGCCACAAGACTTTTCGGTATCTTTAAGAATAGTTTTTTAGTGAAAATTGGGAATTTTTCTGTAAGGAAAACCCTCTCACCTCTCTTTTCAAGCCTTCTTGATTATCTTTACTTTTCAATATTTATTCCATTGTGAAGTTGCTTCGTGTCAGACTGCTTTTGTTTGTGTTCATTTTGATGATAAGTCAAGAAAAGTCTTCTTCTACCAACACTGAAGTTATATTTAGTTTATGAGTTTTTCCATAAGAGCCATTTTTCACAAGCTGAATTTCAACTCCAGTAATTGCTCTAAGAATTTTGGAGACAGTCACTAACCACAGAAAAAGAAAGAGAACACCTATATTAACATATTTTGCTTAAGGTTATCTTGCATCAGGTATAACATAATTTTAAACTGGTGGTTTAATTTTAACTTTTAAAAATTATTATATCATGTTTAGTACTCCTTATAAGGAATTTATTACTATTTGTGCATTTTTCCTGTCTCATACAATTAATAAAATATTAGATTGTATTATTTAAATTTATGAGGAAAAAAATTACCAGACCAAAACCTTAGGGAAGTTATCTGTCTTTGCTCAAGCAATTAGCTCTTTAAAAATAAATCACTTATAACTGTGGCAATATATTTTCGCTTAATGCCAATAAAATGCTGAGCGGTAATATTTCAGACTTACTGCATGATAATCTCTTCACATGATTTCCTAGCTAAGAACTGTTGCACACTTTCTTCTACATATATTTTAAATTTTAAATATTTTTTTAATTGTACAGCATATAGCTCTGGATGGAAGGAATGGGATTGAGTATATACTTTAATAAACACTCTGTGATCTAATCCAACAAATTAGATAATAGCAAGAAAGAGTTCCTCTTATGGGATGCTCCTGCTTCTAGAAACAACTTAAAGAATGTGCAGTGGCATTTTATTCCCAATTCTTGCTTTTCTTCTGATAAAATGCTTCTTACTATTCTTTGTAGAATATCCTGCTTCTCATTGTTTTGCCTGTGGCTACAATATTTTTTAATTATCTTCAGTGTTGGACAGTTCTGGACTGGAATCAACGTAGTTGAAGGCTTCCTTGTTTGTGAAAGTTGAGCTCAAAGTTAGACTGTGTCGTGGATTCACAGGTGCAAGTTCATTTAATACAATATTGTCACTTTTTACAAGAGTTGCTTTGTCCATGTGTTCTCTACTGTATCTGGCAACAACAGCATCAAGAAAGTCCAGCTTTGGCGGCAAAGTCCCACTTTCAAACAAGTATTTGGCTAAGTAGGAGACAATGACATTAGTGAAGAAGGAGGTGAGCATAGCGAGTGTTTTAAATGGGAACCGCTGGATGTAGAGATTGTTATCGTCTTGATACCAGCCTGGGTAGAAGATCAAGGGCTGAAGGTAGAGGTATGGCTCTCCTCCAGTTATCCTGAGGACAAGGCCAAACAGGTATCCTGCAATGGCACCGTAGGTGTTGGTTCCTTTAATAAATAACACGCACAGGAGCTGGGGGAATATGATGATATAAACGAGGTCGGAGCTGAGGTACCAGAGGCCGTACACTGACGAAGCCAGCAGTGCCATTGCTGTTGCTGATGCTCCAAACAGAAGAACAGTGATTCTCATGACCCACACAATTTCCCTGTCTGAAGCCTGCAAAAAAATGGGCAGTGTTAGATGGTTTTTTCATGTCTATACATGGATGCCTACACTTATATACAGTCAATATAAAATACTGAATTATAAAAGAAAGCTTTGCATGATTCATTCAATAATAATTACAAACTAATATCTCTATCTCGATCTCAAGCTCAGAGAAAAAACCCTAAGGGTTATGGTTGCCATTCCCAAAGCCATTACTCTTTGGACATAGCAAAAATCTTGATGATGAGTCAGAGAGAAAAAAAACAGCAGTGTAAGAAATAACTTTTAAATAGAACCAAAGTATGGCTCAACTAGAAAAAACCTGTCAGCATTAGAATTTCTTCTTCTGTTTCCTAAGAAAAACTCCAACTCATTCTATCTGAATGATTTCTCAATAAATGAAAAATTTTAAAAAATGTCTCATTTTGTGAAGAATTTAAGTAGAACTTATGTTTGTAGCAACAGTAATTAGCTGTTTGGATAAAAAGGAGAACTCTTGACAGTTGCCCTCCCCAAACGATCTTTTTCACTTCTGTCATCAGTCACAACCATAAATATTTTTATGATTTTTCAGTTTGTTCAACATACTGTTAGTAATTAAATTCTTCTTCTAGTTATAGGCAAGAACATGAAAGAGGTGTTTCATTATGAAATTATAGTCTATGTATCACCTACTTAAGGTCTCACCTAAGATTTTCTCTATGAGTAAAAACAAAAGCATTGTCTCACATTTTGCCGAAAGGAAAGCTGGTAAATGTTCCGAGCAAACATAGAACTTGCTGACAAAATTGAGGAGTCAGCTGAGGACATCACGGCAGCAGATACGGCACCGAGGCCAAAGAACGAGACATAGACGGGGCAAAGGTACTGCAGCACGATGGGTAAAATCATATCTGCTTCTTTTTTGCTCTTGGGGTCAGGGACACCATATTCAGTCTGGTTCCAAGCTGCAATATGGACACCAGCATGTTATCAGAAACATTAGCAGCCACAGCATCTCTTGACTTCATGTGTAGCAAGTTATTCATGTTACCACATTTTCATGAGCATTCAATGAACAGACTGCTACTGGGGCCAGAACTGTGGCATTTCAGAGAGGCAGTGTCACACTAGTTTCTGTTAGGCAGATTTAATTCTGGTTAGCATTTTTCCTTGTCTCTAAAATAAACTTTAAATTGTCCATAAATGTAGTTTTATTCAACAAAATAAGTCTGGATTAATGTTTTTTTGTGATGTGTTTAACTGCTCATTTGGATTACAGACAGGGCTCGAAGCAATGTAAACAGAATATTTTCAACAGCTTAGCTACACAGTCACTCTCACTATGACAAAAAAACCTTGGCAAGGGTATATTGGTCAAAGTAAGAAATTTCAGATAAATCAAATAATAATTTAGGTTAGAAAACACCTCTAAGATCGTTGTGTCGAACCAACACTGCCAAAACCACCAATAAACCACACCCCCAAGAGCCACATCTACATATATTTTAAATAACTCCAAGGATGGTGAATCCACCACTTCCATGGGCAGCCTGTTGCAGTCTTGACAATCTTTTTGGTGACCACATTTTTCCTAATATCCATCCTAAACCTTTCCTGCTGCAAATTGAGGCCATTTTCTTTTGTCCTGTTGCTTGTTATGTGGGAGATGCAGCTCACAACAACCTCCTTTCAGGTAGTTGTAGAGAAAAAAATGTCTTCCCTCAGTCTCTTTTTCTCCAGACTAAATAACCACAGCTCCCTTGGCCATTCCTCATTATTACTGTTACAACCAAATTAAAGTACCAGAATCTAACACAAACATTAAATAGAAGTATTGTGTCTGTAGATGTCTAGAACGTACAAAATTATTTAATCTCGTCCACTGTGGTAGGAACAATTTCCTTTGGGAGAAATATTCTATAATATTATTTTTCTGTGTAGTCTTCTGTTGAAGGAGTCATGAGTTGAAAAATGACGCGCCCTGGCTATCTAACCTCTATGTCACCTGTATCTAACACAAGACTTATTTTCACACACTTATTGCACTATTCATTTTATATTTATTGTACTACTGATTTTTAATAATTTACCTGTAGATGCTCCAATTGCACCAATTAGTACTGCAGGAATAGCCATCACAAGACAGCCAAAAGCAGCCAGGAATGACAGAACTTGAGCATATGTGGCAGAAGAAGAGGAAAGAACTCTCTGGAAATATGCTTGCCATGGAATCCCTCCTAATGTCTGCAAACACAACAGCATGCTGTGATTGGGGGGTAGCTGAATCATTTTACTATCACCATATAGAGAACAGGTACAAGGATCACTTCAATTCTGAAAGACATACTGGTAGTTTTAAATTTATTTACTGAATGTCAGCCAGCCAGTAATAACTGCAACTTTCATTCTCACAAGTAATGTCAAACCTCTGTAAGTCCACTTAAATCCCATTCTTTTAGACAAGTAATTTTTTTAATACAATTAGCATCAACACTTTGCACTTTCATAGTCTCTGTAATCCTCAAGTCTTTTGACTTGATAATGCTTTATGAAAAGTACTATTTTCTTATTTCATATTTGAAGATTTTGCACTCCAATACTCCTCCACTAAAATTAGATTAGACTCTGATATGATGTCAAAGCAAGGTTCTATTTTCCTTTATGAATGCATGTAGTCATTTATAGAAGGCTAGACATTCTGCATACATTGAACCCAGGAATCTGAAAAATTATTCTCCCACTGCCTTAAGCAAATACAATACCAATAGAAATGGAAGACAAAGCCAAAAAAAAGAAAAGTTTTGTTTTATGGTAAAAACCCTTCTCTTTTATTTGGATATGCAACTGAAGATCTTGACTGGACTTAAAATTATTTCTGCAAAATATGACATATGAGAGTATTACCAAAGGTCTAAAACTTGAGTGCTAACAATTCTGTCTTGAGAGCAGGATTTGAGCAGTCTCTACTAAGTAACCAAGCGTTTGTCTCTAAACAGCACAGAAAGAAAACCAAGCAAATTTCATAACCTAGTTCTACACACTAAATGAGTCAGGAGGCATTTGGACCAGAAAGTGTGTATACAGGTGTTTCATATAGCTTCATGCACACATAGGGACTAAATTAATGTTTCACAGACAAGTCAGGTTTTGACTTGCTATTTACGACTGTTTTTCTTTGCTGCCTTGATAATAATGTTCCCTTATCAAAGCTTTCCAAGAAGGTGTAAAAAATTTCTTGAGCTATAATGAAACAGAAAAGATGAAAAGAAAATGTGTCATAATTTGGCAATATCAGAACTTTCCTTTGGTCAACAGCAGAAATTAAACCTTTGGGCTTACAGGAGAGAATACAGCCACTTGAGCTAATATCATTCTTTAGATCTCTGAAAGAATGCTGAATAAAATAA
>VZTB01008047.1:388348-465745 GCA_013397245.1 Thryothorus ludovicianus | reverse complement strand
AATCCCAAAGTACAACATAATAATAAAACCAGTGTAAATTTGCATAGGGACACTGAGAATGGAAAATGTTAGAATGTGTTTCCAGATCCTCTAATGGAAAGTACTTAATAACCACTGATCCCATGTGTAATATATAGGTATTAAATAATGAAAGATCTTGGTTCATTCTGGCATGTGCGCATGTATGAATTTATCCATCCTGCCATCCATCTCTGCACAGCCTTTTCTTCACCTATACCTAAGGCATTTTTAATCATTTGTATAATGTATTTATTGCCTTCTGCAATATACGGATTCCTCTGCCAACAATGACATCAGTTAAGCATTAGCTGTGCACTTTTATTTAATTTTAACATGTCAGCTCTTTCAGCCTGATGCTATTTAAATTGCATTCCTGGCAATGCTGGCTGATATGTCACTGAAATCATTCAAATGTGCAGAAATATCAAGCAGGAGTCAAGAGGGTAAAAGTTTTCCATTTGATAGAAACTCTTAACTAGACTATTATTTTCAGCTGTCACAGTAACATAGTGTAAGTGCTTAAATGCTTCACTCCTTCATACAAATCACCACTTACCAGTAAAAAGAAATTGTCCAACCATGTGTAAATATCAAGTGAGTTGATAGATCCAAGCCAAGGTGCTTGGTACACGTGATGCACAGCCGTGAGCCCAATGTCTGTTACTGCAGGGTGGGACATGGCAAAGGGGACACTGATCCACTGTAACCAAAGAGAAACATGGCACTCAGGTCTAAAGAAGATATTCTAAATCTGTGAATTTTTAACACTCTTCTAGTTTTCTTATTCTTGTTTGCTACAGATTGAATACCAGATTATCAAGGTATCTTGCAGAAAGTCAGATTATGTACAGGTGGACCATCTCTGAAATCCAGAGGGTAGTGGATAGCTCATGTGTCCTGGAGAGTATGAGCAGAGATTTAATCAATGGAAACTGCAAAATCAGCAGCAAAGACACATTTATACAACTCTGTTTTATTTTGCCTAACCTCTTCTAATTGTTTACACTTTTTCCTGGACCACACAGTAGAGAAATGTTTGCATACAAGTTTTCATGTAATAGCATCAGGACTTGGCATCATATAGGCAAGAGACATCACATCTGAAGGCTTGGGAATTTGTTTTTAATTCAAAACTAAACTAAGTATTGAAAGACTTTGAAAAGACAGGATTGCTGTTGGTGCAGCCTCATCTCTCTTCCTCTTGAACTAATATTGGCCCAGTGTTCGAGCACTTTTCTGCCTTGCAGATGTTTTCTAGGGGTCTTTTGACCATTTTCAGTCTTTTTGTTTTTTATCTAAGTCAAAAAATATTCCCAGTGATTGTTTCTGCCAGAAGGTCCAATTCCTTTGTCAATTGACTTTATGTGCATTTACTTGCAAAGTCATTTTGCAACCATGTAAGTCCCTCACTTTCTGTGGAGGAGAAGCTCAGCAGCTCCAGCCAAAATAAAAACCAGGCTTTGCACTTTATGGACTCGATCACCACAAGCACAGCATCCTCAAGGATCCAGGGATATCCAAAACCACACAGATTGCCACAATCACAATTAAGTAGTTAGTGTATAGGGGCAACAGGAGCAGGAAGGGGAAAAGTCAAACATCTTTCTCTATTGTGTTGCACAATTTTTGCAATAATGTATGAAGAATATCTTGTAGCACCATCAAGTATTTAAAAGATTAAAAGATTAAAAGATTTTGTTCTCAGTTAAACTTCGGCAGTTTAAACGGTTGGGCAGAAAGATTTCCTTCTCAATCTCTGCCTGAGATTTTTTGGAAAAGAGCACCAAAATGTTTCAACTGTGTTCAAGGCATTTTGAGGGAAAAATAAACATATTGTCAAAATTCATGGATATTAATACTCTCCTTCCTGAGAAATTCAGGGGGAACAAGGATGTCAAACAGATTTTTTATTCTTGTTTCTGAATATCAAATGTCAAACATCCATCTGATGAGCTTCTGAATAGATGCAGTTTGGCCATATTCTGCTGAGATTTTCAGTAGGGCAAATGTCTAAAAGTCCATGTGGAGTCTGCATGCCACAGCCCAGGATTTAATGGGTACTCCATTGCAAATACATTATGAGCTTCTGTAAACCATTCCAGTTCCTCACAGTAACCTAGCTCTTTGTGGTCTCAAGGACTACCTTTTCATTAGTAAACAAAACAAATCAAGACACTTTCTTTGGCCCTGCAGCTTATTGGGATGTCATCATTTACATCTACATATTTAGACTCCTTTTTCTGCCAAAAATGACAGCCCTGAACTATATCCAGGAATTATTTGGGAAAATATAGAGTTTAGAATGGGGAAATAATAATATAGATGAGATATAGAGATAGGAAATAGTGGGGATATAGGCTCAGGGAAAGTCTCACCAGGCAAGATAAGCAAGGAGCAATGAGAATTGCAGGTGTGGATACTGGAAGGTGAGGAAGGAAGGTGAGATACTACATGAGACTGTAAGGAGAAAAACAAGGATGCATATGGAGTGGCTGGGGTAGGTTATGGAAGCCAAAGCAAAAAGCTGTGGCTGAAAGGAGGAACAGGTGTGATTACAAGATGCTTTTTGTCTTGTATAAGAGCAGGAGAGAAACCAGACATTAGAGGAAGGAGCAGCAAAGCTCTGTGACTGTGGGAGTAAAAACTTCTCCAGAGCCTGGAGGAGAAGCTGGAACAAGTGAACCTGTGCCATCCTCTGCTGTGACATCTACTGTGAGAGTGTCCCATCTTATTTAAACCTGCCTCCCTATAGCATGACCATTTAGATATTGACTCTGCAGCCTCACTGATGATACTCTTGAGCTCATGAATATGTACTCTTTAACATCACACTATTGCTGTTTATTTCAAATTGGAAATTACCTAAAGAGCCCAACCTGAATTAAACCAAACACTATAAAGCTATAGATCTAATAATTTAGAAGGCTTCTGTACAATCTTCATTTGCTTCCCATCCCCCCATCAGGTTAATGCTGATTTTAATGTTATTCCCATTGCATCAGGGTCTCTAATGGTTCATGTGTTGATCACACTGGAAGACAATTTCTGTACTTTTATATATCTCCAATTTTCAGAATTTCTGTAATGCATGCCATCTATAGAAACTTGATGTTTCACAAATATTAACATTTATGTTAGAGAAAGAGACAGGATTTTCCCCACTGTTCAGATGAAGAACAAAGACATGAGGGAAGAAAGTCTGGAATAACTTTTCATTTGAGGTGGCCAGTTGGAACTTGGATTTGCTTTTTCAGACTATTTAGCACCATTTCCGTTAAATCCCTTAAAGGCCATAGTCCACAGAGTAAGCACACACACAGAGCTGGTTAGTGACCACCTGTGTAAGCACTGGCTGAAGCAATTTCCCTAGAGCTGCTCAAGAACTCTGTTGAAAGCAAAGAACGCTGGGCCCCCAAGGTGCCCTTTGATTCCTCCATCTTGAGCCACTCCATTTATTTTAGCATATCACAGTTCTCTGCAGACCTGTGACTGTCTATTACTACCACTGGCAAGCACAGCCAGCAGCTTCTTTGATTGCACCCTTGTGATCCAGACCCAGTCACACTGATGTTTTTCAATATGGGGCTTAAAGAACAGCAGTAAATAAAAGGTTACCCACTGGCATATCATTGGTAGCTGATGAGGGATATTCACACTGCCACACTAAAACAGCCAAGACATCTGGTGAGACTTCCTATATTATGGTCTCCAAGGGTGGTGGAGGGAAATGAGGGAAGAACCAAGAAGGTTAACTGAGTTAACAGGAGGACAACCACAGAAAAGAGAAGCAGTAGAGTATCAACCCTGCAAGTCCAGTGACAGCATTTCTGGACTCATTTGCCAACAGCTTCCTGTGTCTCATGGCTCCTTCCAGTGCCCGAGCCACAGTTCTACAGACAGACAGGGAAGGGGTCAGCACCAGTCCCATTCTGAGTTAGATCTATACTCAAGAGGAAAATTGCAAGAGTGGTTGGACTGCCAGACTGGCTGGAAAAAAGCCAGAGAATCAGACCTCTTGGACAGCACTATTTCCAAAGTACAGACTGTACACTGATGCAAATGCAGAATCTTTTAAAGTCAGCATTCTGTGAGTCTGACCAAATGCTGTGCCTGGCACACCCCAGGACACACCTGACCCTTCTAGCTGTTCAGGGCAAAATCCTTGACAAAATAGGGAAAAAAAGGCCAAACTTACCAGTCCCAGGAAGATGCAGAAGAGCTGAACTACGTCCGTGTAGGCCACAGAATAAACCCCACCCACAAGTGTGTACATAGTGGCAATCAGGGCAGAAATAATGACTGAAATATTGACATTAATGTCAATGATCACACTTATAGTTGCACCTAAGGGGAAAACCAAAGCACTGAGTGTTAGTGTGTATATTACAGCATGTCTGATGAGACACCCACCCACCTTTGTTTAGTTGCATGTATAGGTTCTGGTCTGACACTAAGTAACAGCACTAATAATTCCACCCCTCTATATTCTGCACACACTTTCTGCACCTTTAAGGGAGTGGGAAAAGAGGTGCTCCTGTTGGTCTAAGTTTAGCGTCTGTCATTTTGCAGGTTTTTAGGAAATGGAGGAGAGAAGAGTCTCAACAGCAACTCCTTATGTTTCTTAAGGTCTGCAAGGACTACACTCTCTTGTTCTGTCTAGGAAAACCAGTTATGCACAACCCTGATTACCACAGTCTTCAGAAGGACACTTAGAATGTTCCTGCAATGCTACCAGCCAGCTGCCACAGCACTAGCAGGATGCGTCCCCTGAGGTCCCATGAAACTCTGTCTGTCCTGTGTATTTTAAAGTTTGCTCACTTGAGTCTCTTCCAGCAAGTTTTCCTTGCACTGAGCTTTCCCAGGCTTCTCAGGGTCCTGGGATTCCTTTAAAAACTGGTCATACCAGCAAAGAATTAAGCAGAAAAGGCACTGAATACCTCAACCTTTTCCAAATCTTTTACCAACAGGTGCCCCATCCCATTCAACAGCAGTCCACATTTTCCCTTTTATTAGGATGAACTGTTCTTGAGCTTGGAGGAGGTGATCCCTGAATATTAACCAGTTCTTCTGGACTCCAGGACAGTCTCCCATGGGATTCTTCTAAGCAGAATGTTGGAGAGGCCCATCTCTACTTTGACCTTTACACCCCTGATTTGTTCTTCCTTGTGTCTAAGTAAAAGGTTCAAAAGAGCACCTCCCTATATCAGCTCCCTGATATTTGTGCCAGGAAGTTGCTGCCAGTGCACTCAAGAAATCTCCTGAATAGCTTGTGTCTTCCTGCACTGCCCCTTTCCAGCAGCTATCAAGATGGTTATACATTTCCCTTAGATGTATCAGCTATTTCAAGTGATTGCAATGTTTTAAGACCATGTTTAAAAAATTCCTCTTCTTCCAATTAGGATGATTTAAAAGAAATATTTTGAAGCAACTTTCAGTGCTTGCAGTTATTGTAGATGGATATTCTGGAGCACATACTTGGAAGAGTTTTGGCCTTAGAAGACAACATGGTGTGTGATACATAAAAGCTTCTGGGAGCTCACAGATGTGGCTTTTGCTGCACAATGAGCCTTCAAAGTTCATGTGCTTAGGAATTACAAGCTCAGACTTCTTTTACATCTGTAAGACCAGTGTTTCCCAACTACAACCCTGCCAAGCAAGGAGTGATGATGAAGAGCAAGTAGTGAAAAGTACTGAGATTAAACATTAATCAGTGAGGATAGGTGTGAAAAAGGAACTAGATTATTCACAGAACAGTTAAAATAAAAATCTTCAATGACTTTTATAATCATTGACAGTCTTTAACTCTCAGCTGCTATATAAATCTAGAAAGGTATTCGCACCACTTGTGTTGAAATAAAAGAGAATGGCTTGTCCTTAAAGTACAAAAATGTTCCAAATATTCGGAGTGTTCTTCAAATTATTCAACTCCTATCACCCCAGCATGCAGTTTCTTCTTAGTCTTTTAAGGATTTTGTTATGAAATTGTGGTAAACAAGCTCCCCATTGCTTTGCAGTTCATCAGAGCGCAGTTGGAGAGTACCTTCAAAGTTTATTTTTGTTTAAAATAGCTTATGCTAGAAGGCATTACCACATGCATGGGGCATTATTAGTATGATTAGTTGGTAAAAGTCAATTACTGGTGCTTCAACTCAAGGGCTTTCTCTGTTCTTAAAGGGGTTGCTATATTCAGGCCTGAAATATAATTAAAAACCCTGGAAACTGATTTTTTTTCAGGACTGGATGAGTAGTTGAGTGATTTTCTATTGAGTCATAGTTTCACTAATACTCTAAATGCTTTCTTGAATCTTAAGTATATTCTTAATTTTGTCAAGAAGAAAGCCATTTAGAAGTGAAGACTTCTCCAATTTATTGATCAGCATCTGCTTTACTTCTATTAGTTGTGTTATGGAATGTTCTGGATATGTAGATATCCTATATGCAAAGGATTATTTTGTTTAGATGCATTGGAAATACTGTTACATATCATTAAGGGAAATTTTGACAGGCTTCTCTCATTTCAGAGATGTAAAAGCAAAGGTGGGTCGTTTTTGACACATAAGGGGCACTTGCAGTCACTTATGTCACCCTCACATTAAAAGAAACTTGTTCCTAAATCCTTTCATGCTCCTTGATGATGGACAACTTAAAGGAAAATGAACTGATACTTCAGGTCTTTCCCTTGTCAAAATAATAAAGGGGTAGCATAACTGGATTTATTTGCTAGTTAGCATATATCTTAGAAATGTCACAGCATGAATCATTTGGCTTAAATATTTACCATTTGGAGCCAGAATTTAAATCCATTTCTGATATTCTTAATAATTTCTACCTGTAAGAAATTATACTTTTATAATTATAAAAATATAAGAATTTATACTGCTTATTCCTTACCTAAGGCAGAGAAGATGGCAGCAGCCCAAAACATTTCTCCCATTAAAGCTGGAATAAACAGTAGTCCTCCCATCCTTTTTCCATAAATCTGTTGAAAAGGATCCAGCATTGTCACATAGCCTTTGGATCGCATGGGTTTTGCAAAAAAAAGGCCACCTACAAAGGAAAAGCAGTGTAAGACATCAGCTGCAGTTTAGAAATGCATTGCCATTAAGGGATAAAACATTAATTGTCAGTTAAGGGGACAAAAAATGTCACCAATTTTGTTTGTAAAAAGTACAGTTAAAATATCCTCTGGAAATTCTTACATATGTCTACAGAATTATTTAAACACACACATTCCATTAGTATCTGTAGTCTGATAATTTTAAATAAGGCTTTTTCTTGTATTTTCTGTCTCAGTTTATGTAATCTTCCATTATGGATGTTGTCAGAGTTTTGTCTAATTTTGGATTAGCCTAAGGGAAAGGCTTTTCTACCTAATCCTGTTGATTCTTAGACCAGAATCCAGCATGAAGTTTCACATAGTCCTACCCTAAAAATAAGTCTGAGATTCCTAAATCAGAAATAGAATTTCACATGTAGTTTAGTGCACACACAACAAATCTGATTCTTTCAGGATAATTCAGATTTATTATATATGTTTGAAACAACTTTACTACACCTGCATGATAGGTCAGAGGTCTTCTGAGTTCTACCAGCATCAGATTCCATGAATATCTGTCATACAGTTATTTCACTTATGTGTGTTCAGGAATTTTGATATATCACAATTCTGCTCTGCCTGGCTGGTATATGGGCTGGATATATATATATATATATAAATGTGCAAAGGCCTTCCCTCCTCAAATTCTTTCTGTCTTGGGAAAAAAAGGATCAATCTCAGGAAAGCTGAAAGAGCCCTTGTATGGAAACCTGTGTAGTTGAGATCTGCAAATGACTTTAACCAAGCAGACTTCTACCACAGTAAAACTGCTGTACAAGGTATAATAAAGAACTGGAAACCCTGTCAGTTCCAAATAAGATATACTGTATGGCATTTGGCAACCCTTAATTAGGTTCCTCATGACAAGACATGTCATGTAGTCATTGTATTGTGCAGAAGATTTTCCAAATTTCTGTGTATTGCCTTTTGAAACTTGTATTTCTTCATTTCATCTAGTTCCCTGAACAGAAGGTATGGAATCACACACTGTCATCCCATTTTATAGTGTTTATGTGAATGCTGTGTTTAGCCAGGTAGATGCAAAAACCCTTCAGCTTTTTTTTTTTTTTTTTTTTTTTTTTTTGTTTTTTTTTTGATTCTTGGTTTGTTAATGGATCCTTTTCCTATTCTACTTGTTTTTTCATCATCACAAAAGATAATTAAAGAAGAAAAAACATAATCTATTAGGATTATTGTTGAAACACTTGTCAAAGGAAATAGGAGATATTCTAACCTTTCAGTCTAAATTACTTGAAAAAGTAAGGAAAATAAAATTGTACAGAGAACAAGCAGGGAGATTACATCAATCTTAAATGCCTTCTGTCTGAAGTAGTAGTATTTCTCCCAGCCTTGTTTTTATAATTTTGATTATTTATTTTTTTAAAAGAAGGATAAAGAATTTCTCCCCTCAAACCTTCATGTACAGATCATTTCTACAGAAATTCTTTCCTTTCTGTGCCCCACAGAGAGATATATGGTTACACATATGGACTTTTTTTCTCTGCAGTGGCCACTGTAATTTACAGGAAAACAAGTCTGGGTGTCTGTAAACAGCTGAAAACAGCAGAGAGGCTAACTCTTCTGGACTACTGTTAGTTTGTGTCGATTCTGCAGATGCTGGGAGCTGGGAGGATGTGTGTGACTTCAATCCTGACAGCCTGTTAATGGCATCGATGGATAGTGATCCCCCTGACCCCATAAAGACACCAACTGATGTCCAGGCAGACATCCACAGGCACTGCTTTCCTTCCAGGAGACAGAGCTGCTCTCAGGGATGGCAACCAGTGCCAGAACCAGAGCTGGCCTGCACATGCCAGACAGGAACACCTAGAGCAGGGAAGGGCTCTGCCTGGGAGGGAGGGAGGGTGAGAGGACAGGCCACTGGAAAGCATTCTTAAGGGGAAAAAGGAAAGAGGAAGGGAAACAAGTTGTATTGGGAGAAATAAAATATGGATAAACAACTAAAGGAAGCAAAGGGACAAATTAGGTAGGAGTACCCTGAGAGTAGACTCAGAATAGACTGAGAGGTCAAGTAATATTAGAAAGGTGAGTATATCAGTCACATTAAGGAAATATGAAAAAACACAGGATTTTTTTTTCTTTAACAATATGCTTTTTAAACAGTTGCATCATTATTGCAGCATTAAAACTTACAATGCTGTCTGTATTTTACACTCCAACCCTGTATATATTCTGTATTTGCATTCTGACATGGGATTTAGAATTTTGTACTCCATATAAGAGGTTGCATGTTCCAGTTTTAAGGAAATAGTCTAAGGAAGAATGTGCTACATACTTCTTACACAAAATTAGAAGAGTTACCTAGATTCTTGGCAGAAATCTATAAAGTATAAGCACTTTCCTAATCCAAAAGGATATTTGTCTAATTCCAAGATTTCTAGGTGCACACTGATACCTGGGCACCTGGGTCATATTCCAGATCATACAGGCAATTAAAGAAAACTTGAATATATAAAAGTTGGTATTGATAATTTAAACATAACTCCCCACCCTCTACTCTCCTCCTCCCCTCGAAGAATATGGTTGTAATAATCAAATAAGTCTTGACAAGGAGTTTAGGAGACTTGAGATACCAAACTATTTATAGAGATTTTCTGTTTTGTTTTTTTTAATAGCCAAACGTACCAGTAGAAGGGATACAGTTTACCTCAGCAACCTTTTATCAGACCGTAGTTTTTTCATTTCAAAGAATGGATCTGACATCAGAACTCTTTAAAATTAAAGACTATTAGTTTTAATCTTTGCTTACCTAAAATCAGGCTAAGGGAATATCCAATGGGGGCCTGAGCCCAAGCTAGACCATAGTCTGGGACATACACAGCTTCTGCTGTCCCATTGATGTAACCTCCTCCAACCCATGTGGCTGAAAAGGAAGAGATGGAAAGGTCTTTAATGTCCACAAAGAAAGAAAAGCTCATACACTGCATAATAAAATTATCATTATGTATGATATGGTTATTTTTTATTATATGAACAAGACAAGTGCCAGGTATGACATCCTTTTATTAAAGGCAGCCCTAACTTGAATTTACAGCCTAAGCATATGAAAAAAGAAGTCAAATGGAGGCAACCATCAAAGTGTCTAAGTCTCTGTATAGTCAGTGGAGATGTGAGGGCTCAGTCCTCCACTACTTATTTACCATTACTATTTTGTTTGTGTTAGTACTAATAGAGGAGAGGCATAAGGGAGAGTCTGTAGTAGAACAATGAAATTAGGCAGAAGTTTAATGACCACATTATTTGCCAGGGCTTTCATGAAAAAAAAAGCCTTTCAAACCTTGTTAAATTTTAAAATGTTGCTACAGGAAGCATATTAATAAACTCTGAGTTCTTGAAATATATCTGTATAGAGTTGTGGTGGGATTTTTTTGCTATATAAGTTCTAAACTTTGATTTATTATTTGATCTATTTATTTTATGTTTCCTTGGGCCATATTCAATAAGGGATATGTGCTATCTCCAATATTTCTGTTTTTATATCTCTTTCCAAAAAAGCTCTGACACTCAATGAGTTGATTCTCTGCCTTTAAGGGAAATTTCTACATTTGAGAATTTGAGATCAACAGTATATATGAGAGAAAAAATCCAACACGGAAATGTATTGTGATTACATCTGCAAAAATACTTCATAACAAATCAAGTAATAACGTTTATCTCTTCCTGTTTGCAGAATCCATGCAAAACAAAGTTCTTTATTATCTATAATGTATAATGAGTAAGTTTTGTAAATCTAAGTCTCCAGTTTGAACAAATGCTAAATTTTTGTAATGATGTTTTGGTTTGCGTCAGAAGTCTTTTTCATATAAGAGTAGTTAGAATTTCTGTGTAAAAAGTCACAATAGTTCGAAATGTATTTTCCTTAAACATTCTTCACAATTTTCTCATCACCTACCATCATACAAGCAAACCTTATTTTGTGTGTAAGACAAACAATTGGAGAGAAAAACAAATTAAGGAAATTTAATAAAATTCCTTAAGAAATTTCATTAAGAGCTAAATAACCACTCTTTTCTGCTTGACTGTGATATCTCTCAAGTGCTACTAGAGAGTACTTCGCTGAATTTCACTATGGCTTTACAATCAAAGATCTCCAGCAACCAGAGAATTACAGTTGTCCCCCTTGCAGCAATTTGAAGCACATGAATTGACCATCCTGTTGTTGGAAATGGTATAATGGCCTTTTATAGGGGTGTGCATGCAGAGAAAGACTACAACAAAAGAAGTGACCTAAAGAGACCTGTTATGAGTAGACTTTTGGTTATCAAGAGCTATTTTGCAATATAGAGATAAGGCGTGAGTGATGCCCATATGGGGAAGATAGGTTAAGGCTGATTCTTAATGGGAAGAACAAGGATACAAAATCTACATAAAAAATTGTCAGACATTTTTGATTTTATGACTCTTGACAGTGTGAGTTAAGATAGAGTGGAGTATGATACTTTGTTTACCAGAGCTCTAGAGTTATGGAACTGTTTGAGTTGAAAGAGACCTTAAAAATCTTCTATTTCTAACCCCTCTGTGATGGGCAGGGATGCCACTCACTAGACCAGGTTGCTCAAAGCCCTGTCAAACCTGTCCTTAAACACTGCCAAGGATGGGACAACCACATCTTCTCTGGGCAATCTGTTCCAGTGCCTCACCATCCTCACTGTAAAGAATTTCTTCCTAATATATAATCTAAATCTACCCTTCAGTTCCCTACCTTTGCATCTCATCCTATCACTATGTGCCCTAATCTCCATCTTTTCTATAAGCCCCTTTTAGATACTGCAAGGCTGCTATCAGGTCTGCACAGATCTTTCTCCTCTCCAGGCTAAACAACCCCAACACTTTCAATCTGTCACAGAGATCAGTGCTGGGCCTAGTCCTGTTTAATACCTTTACTGATTATCTGGATGAGGGGATTAAGTCTACTATTAGCCAATTTGCAGATAACACAAAGTTGGGTCAGAGTGCTGATCTGATGGAGTGTAAGATTTGGAGAGTCTGGAGAAATGGGCTGAGGCCAACTGTGTGAGGTTCAACAAGACCAGGTGCCGAGTCTCAGACTTTGGTCACAACAACCCCAGTACAGGCTGGGGACCGAGTGTCTGGAAAACGATCCAGCACAAAAGGACCTGGAGGTGTTGGTCAACAGCAGCTGAGCATGAGCCAACATGTGCCCAAGGCGGCCAAGAAGACCAATGGCAGCCTGGCCTGCATCAGCTGTACTGCAGTCAGCAGGACCAGGAAAGACATCATGCCCTTGTACCTCTAGTACCGTGCCCAGTTCTGGGCCCTTCACTTAAAAACGGACATTGAGTGCTGGAGTGTGTCCAGCCAAGGATGACAAGGCTCATGAAAGGTCTAGAAAACATGTCTGATGAGGAACACTTGAGGCAGCGGGGTGTGTTCAGTCTTGAGAAGAGTAAGACCTCATCTCTCTCTTCAACTGCCTGACAGAAGGGTGTAGGGATGTGGGGTCAGTCTCTTCTATCATGCCTCAGTGAAAGGACAGAGAAAATGGTCTTAAGCTGAGACAGGGTAGATTCAGATTAGACATTAGAAAAAAATTTCTGACTGTTAGGGTGGTCAGGCATTGGAATAACTTTCTCGGGGAGCTGTGGAGTTGCCGTCCCTGGAGGTGTTTAAGAAGTATCTGGATCTGGCACTGTGTGGTGTGGTTTAGTGGTTTAGGGCTTACAGAGCTGGTGCTGGGTTGACAGTTGGATTCAATGATCTTAAAGGTCTCTTCTAGTCCTGATGATTCTACAATTCTATGATTCTAAGTTTTTAAGGACTGCTCTTAATCCACTCATCACGCACCCTGTACCCACGTTTGGGTTTGCCCTGATCCAGGTGGAGGATCTTACACTTGGCCTCTTACATTGGGCCAGGTACCTCTGTATGGGATCCCTTTCCCTCTAGAGCATCAACCACAGCACTCATCTAGGTGTCATCTGGAACCTTGCTGAGAGTGCCCTTAATCCCATGACAAAGCTGTTGGATAGTATTGGTCCCAGTACAGTCCCTGAGGGACACCACTCTCCATGGAACATAAAATCCATGACTACCTGAGATGTGTGTTGCCTATTGTGTCTCAAGCAGCATTGTCTAATGGAATTAGCACCTGTGTGCAATATCAAAAAGTAAATATTTAGAAAGGGAAGCATATTTGTCTCTTTCCCCAGAAAATACATCACTTATATACTTGGTTACAGGTGGCAATAACGTCCCACAGTCAAGGACAGATGTCCAGCATTGCTGCAGCTGTGGTGAAGGGGGCTTCCAGTTCCAGCACTGATTTGCCAGTGGTTGCTACAGAGGTGTCAGGTGTTCTCCAAGGGGCACTTGGATGCCATGCCTAGCTCCCTTACTTCCTTCTGGAGGAGATCAAGTCAATTCCCTTCTGTGTGATATTGTAGGGGTCATTACCCTCCACTGTCTGCCCTGCAGACAGAGATTGCTGTGTAAGGTGGCAGGAAGGATTTAGCCCTTATTTTTAATTTTATTTCTTGATTTCTGGATTGGTGTTTGAAAAATTGCTGCTAATCAATTTTTCTGTGCACATGACTGTTGTGGAACATCTGCCAAGGACCACAGAGCTCTAAGAGAGTGTTATATGTCTTTTTCTGAGAGAGTGAATGGTTAGTCAGCACGTACACTGACACAGGTAAATACATTTGAAATGAAATAAAGGGATAAGATAGGATGGGATTTCAACTTTAGATATTAATTTTCTGATCCTCATTTGCTAAGCCACAATTTAAAGTTAGTCTAATACCTTTATTTTTGGTGAAATTATTATTTTTTTTTTTTTACCTAAATCAGCCAAAAAGAATACAATATTTAATAATCTATGGAAGCATTCATGTGGTAATCTATTTCAATCTTCTCTTTTTCTGCCATCTGAAGAACAAAAAATTGCAGCAAATACCAATATTCATTTAAAACATGCACCATAAAAAATGATCAGACAAATACTGAGGGTAAGGAGTGTGGTTTTTCTTCTAGTTCCTGTGAGACACACAGAAATTGATTTCTGAGTTCTTGATATATAATGATATATACTAGCAAACCATTTTTGGCACTTCAGGAATAATTCCTTGTCTGACTACTCAAATTATTTAATAAACTCATCAAGTTCTGTAAAATGAAATTCCGGATCCAAGGATTAGAATAAAATGGAACTGTGTAATATTTCTTTTTCGTATGGAAGGGTACGTAGCGCTATCCAACTAAAATGTAAAAATTACATCAATAGATTATTACCTTTTGGGTCATGTTTGTGAGCATTTAGTTATGTAATGTTAACTATTTCCTTTGAGGTTTAAACTCAATCACCAAAATCAAATTAGATTCAATTTTGTTGCAGGTATCGCTCCTTAAAAAATTCATTCAAAAAAATAATCAAGGCTAGTATTTAATGCAACATTTAATCCATAATTATGTAAAAATTATACACAGATTAAATATGTCTACTATGGCACAATGTTATTTAATTTTAATATGAGCTGCTGTGATCCATCCACCATTCAACCTTTTCATGCTTTCTATTTTCTTGCAGACACACTCAACCTTCAACAGGCTTTGTGTTCAGCATTTCAGTAGCTGTCTGATGCAGCTTTTTCTTCTTCAGGATCATAGCATATATCCAAAAATATCCACAGCTGTTATTCATAGGTAGTGCTTTAAGATTTTTCAATGTTTTTTAGAAAATCGGCTATAATTACACTTGAATCTTGACTTCGATGCTTATGCTCTGAATTTTATTTTAAATTTATAGGCTAAGTGCTGTCATCCTCTCCACCAAGTAACCCTAGAAACTTCTACTACTTTCATAGCCGATACTCATGGAACATTGTAGTGTTTGTCTCAGGCAAAAAAGAGAGAATAAGGCCTTATCTCATAACCCAAAGTGCTTCATAAGCGTACAAACAATATCCTTTCTGGAGATCTTTAAAACAATTCTTGTTTTCCTTTTGCAGGGTAAGCTAATTTATACTGTGTTTTCTAATTTATATTTAGACCATTAACCTGAAAAATATAAAGACAATGTTGGAATAGTCATGCATTGCCAATAGTCATGGTTGTGAGGTGCAAAATCAGCATCGATCGTTTTTTAAAACGCATGCATGTCCTTGAATAATGTGTCCATTTTGTAGAAATTATCAACCTGTAAAAATCACTGTGGATTTTCATTGGCTCACTTTCATAATTGTTTTTTTATGACTTTAGAAATCAAGTGCCCCACTCGAGACAAAACACAGACTCACCCCTGGCTCAGCAGATTTGAGCCCAGATCTCGCTTTATGCGCCAGGCGTGGTTTGCCACGACTGAAAGTGTAGATTGTTTGCCTTATCAAGTTTTAATTGCCAGATTTAAGGAAGACACAGGGGAGAGTGTCAGCCCTGACAGTACAAAATCCATGATAGTTTTAGCTACCCAAAGGCCTTGGGATCAGTCTGATATTCTACTGCAAAAATGAGATACTGTGCTATCTCTAGAGCTTGTACAACACGGGCTGAACGTGTGAGGGTGTGAATTGTGGTGGCTACAGAACGTGCATGAGATATAGGAAATTCCAGTTCAGGTCTCAGCTGTTACACAAAATATTCCTGCAAAATAGGATTAAGGGGACCAGAATTTTTATCTTCTAAATGCAAAGCCGTTAGTCGTAGCCACTTCCGTGGGAAATGTCTTTTTTTATCCCAACTCCCCTGATTAAATGTTTATTGTTTTGTGGCAACCTATATTTCTGCAAAATATTCTAGTTTCAGTGCTCTTGAAAACATTTCATTCAGCAGAAAGCAGTCTAACCAGCTCTTGCTCTGAGCAGACTCATCACATCTTACGCACCAGTAGCCGATGGATGCGTGATACAGTAAATTACAGAATAGTGCAAAAAGTAGAATATCTGGCTGTATTCAAACTTTATTGACTTTTACAAACATTCTTTACTCAATGTCTAAATATTCAGTCTTTGAATAAGCAAAATGCCCCTGAAAAAGAATATGAATTTATCTCAAATAAAGAATGCAGAGTTTTGGCCCAAGTTTTACCTGGCTCTTCCTTATTAGATAATTGTGAAAGCAGAACAGGACAAAACAGGAAAACATAAATATCGTCAGATAAATTCAACTTGACAATTGAAAAGGCTCTGCCTGAATAGGATTTAGATTAAAAAAAAAAAAAGCATGCCTAAAAATAATTTGTCTTAATATAATGGTGGTAGAATTCACTCTTCCTATAATACATTTTTGTTCTAATATAAGTTTTGAGATTTTGGACAGTATTGTGAATATCTTATTTAGTCAGGTAAGATGGCTGGTTTAACTGACTCTGGGAGTCAGAGAGCATTGTTTACAAAATCAGTGAAGAGCTCTTGCTTCACCCAGTCTTTTCTTACTGATACTACTATTGAAAGTAATGCATTATTTTGTCTAACTGCTGAAAAAGAAGCTAAAAGAATCCACAAAATAAATTTGCTGAAATCTGTACTGTTACATGTTTGGAGTTATGCCAATTTTCTTTTAGAAAGTTAATTGATGTTATACACCCTCCCCTTCCCACTAATCTGTTTCCCTATAAACTTTGTTTTACTCAGATTAAACAAACCCAAGAATAACGCACAAATTTGGATGGTTTTAAAAACAATAACAGTTATTTTAAAACTTACTGATTAATCTGTATTAATTCCATACTTTTGTCACAAACATATCTGATCTACAGATGAATATGGAATGAAAATATAATAAAAATATAGTCTTCCTACAAGATTTACAAATATTTGTTGTTTTTATACAGATGCTACATTTGGCTGTTCATTAAGCAATTGGATAAAAAGCATATATATTTTCCCCACTTTGCATTACTCAACATGTAGATTGCATCTCATTCAGATGGCAAACTGACAAGTTATATGCTGGTTAGGAAACAAAAAGGTGGTTTTTTACATACCTGTCATTGTAAATCCACCAACTAGCAAACCGATGTCTCTTCCACCGACTATAATAGCTTCGCTGCGATCTCCTTCACTGCCGGTGTTCTTGGTTTTCCAAGCAGCCCATATCCCTACTGCCAGGATTGCCAGGTAGAAGACAACTATGGCCACCAGTCCCTCCACATGGAAAGCCATGTTGAAGTCCCAACTTTTTCTTTTATCGCTATTTCATTAAGACCTCTGGAGAGAACGCAATAATAGATCTGCTTTTAACACACCTGCTTTTTAGAATCCGTATACAAAACCCCTCAGATGGTTATTAAAGAGACTACTCTGGTGAATTTATGAAATGAGAATTTTAGATGTAATTCAGATTTATGCCACATGCCAATTAAAACGCCTGTGGAGCAACAACCAGTGGTTATAGTCTCTGAACACAAAGGGGAAAGAATGACGTGGCTGAAAGCTACACTATCCTTAGAAATCAATTATTGAGCACTGAATTAGTTTAGTATCACCAAGTCCTAAACGTCTGAGAACTTTTTGGTCACAGACTAGTTTGGTACAAGAGATAGAAGATCTTGGCCATGTGGACACAAATCTCTATTCTGAAGACAAAACTGCTTTAAGTAATACTAGAACTACCTATAAGTAATAGCCACAACAGCAAAACACATCTTTTAAGTGTTTGTATTGGAATGCTGAGTCTTGTCCCCCTTGTAACATCTTCTGTATTTTAAAACCTGCGATTTCTTTTTTGCAACATGTAATTGTCCAGAATGAGACGTATGAATCTGTTCTCTGACAATATGGGAAGAAACGGAAAGCTCAAAAGCTGTCGGAAGGCAAAAGCGTTGAAGTATACAAACTACAGCGGCGGAGAACTCCCGAGGAACGCAGACAGCGGCAGCCCCGTACCCAGCTCTCCCGAGCCCCCTCCCCGTCCCGGCCCCGCCGCTCCGCGTTCGCTCCCGCACCGCCGCGCCGCCGAGACCCGGCCGCGCTCCCGACGGCTCCGCACCCCGAGGGCCGGCCGAGCCAGCTGTGCCTTCGGGGGTCCGCACCCCGAGGGCCAGCTGAGCCAGCCCTGCCTCCGGGGGTCCGCACCCCGTGGGGCCAGCTGAGCCAGCTCTGCCTCCCGGGGGTCCGCACCCCGNCCCCGCGCCGTCGGGCACGGAGAGGAGCCGCTCCGCCGCCGCCCACCTGCGCTCCTCTGCCGCGCTGCCCCGCAGCCCGCGGGGCACGGCCGCCCATCCCGCGGGGCGGTGTCGGGGCCGAGCCGCCGGGGGCTTTGTCCCCGCCCGGGGCTTTCCCGCTGGCGGGGGGAGGGAAGGAGCGAAGGAAGGATCGTCTCTCGCCCCGCGGTGCCGACGGTGCGCCGAGCGCTGAGGCTGCGACGGGGGTCTCGCGGATTAAAAAGAGGAAAATCCCTTTATAAAGGAGGAGGGTTCAGTGGGGTGAGAGGACCGCGTCCGTCAGAGCTGGGGGGAGGAAGGGGGAAAGACGTCAGAGTAATAGGGAACGTTGGGGGGAAGTAAGGATGACTCAAGGGAGACTGATTGTCGTGTCATGGCAGGGAAGCAGGGTTAGGAAGTGAAATTGAGGTGAGAAGACAAAAGGGAGTGAGGGGAGACAGGAAGGAATAGGATCATATTGAACCAACGGGAAAGAGGAAGAAAAGAAAGGGCTGATCTAAAAAGACATTGGAAAGAGCAATGGAGAAAGGGAAGGGAGCAGAAGTAGGGAGAGGGAAGGTGAGCTCTGCTCCCCTTACCCTCCCTGGCAGCTTCTCCTTGCTGCCCCTGAGCCTAGCACTGGGCAAGCACCGAGCCAAGGTATGTCTGTGAGAGGCTGCTCAGGACCTTCTTTTGCCACACCTCCTTTCCAAACCTGGTTGAACATACATTGGCCTTTCTCAGATCTGGGACAGTTAGTTCTTTGGGAAACTCCTTTCTTTTTTGCCGTGCTTCTTATAAACTTCACCTGCAGAGCTATGGTCATACCAGCTTTCTTGTGCTTGCACTTTTGCTCTCTGTCTCCAAATGATGCTGGACAGTGAGCTTCTAAGTGCTGAGAGTAGGGGCATACAAGCACAGAGGACCCACATATGCCCTTGCCCCAGTTTTGACAAAGGGAAGATCATGCTGAACTGTGCCATTCTCTGTCAGCTCTTGAGAGGCAGTTAACATGGGCCATTGGCTCATGCAAGTTGAAAAGTAGAAATAAAAAGCCCACAGGAGTACAGAACTGCAACTGGCAAAAGAACTAACTTGAATGCAGAAAATCTGAAATCATCCTAGATTCAAGAAGAAACCTGCAATATGGAAAGATGTAAAATCAGAGAGGAGAAAGGTGGCAATTGATGAAAGCTCAGTCCACTGCAAAGAACGACCCAAGGGCTGGCACTTTCCTGCACATTTGCCTGGCCAGCTTGGCTAGCAGAGCAGCTTTATCTGCCTGCTCACGAACTGCTGAGCACATCACACCACGCTGGCCCCAGAATTTATTATGTGCCTCACGGGCAATAAATTATGATTGTGCACTCATAAATTGATTGCTTAAGACTGCTTTCAGGTCTGGCCTCAGTTGAGAAACCCAAATAAAGGTGGCCAAAGAATTAAATGTTAGAAATGTTACTATTTTTGGCTGCCAGACTCATGGGTTGCTCATTGATTCTACTGGTGTGGTGTACTGCACACTTGGGAGTGTGCAGTAAAAACCTCCCCCCAGTAGTAGGCAGCTGAGAAATATCTTAGACACAGGTAAGCATCAAGGCATCACCTAAACAGAAATATTGCCATGGAGGAAACACAAATAGGTATTTAAAATTATAATATATGGTTAATACCTAAATAGTAGGTAGAAGCCATACACCTCCTTGGAAACAATGAGGGCATCTCATTTAGGAAGAAAAAAACAAGTTCTGGCAATTAAAATATGATAGAAAATGCTTGGATGCTAAAATGGATGTTAACTTAATTCACACAAAATTTTAATTACATTTCAGTCTTTTTGGTTCAGCTTAATAAAAAAAAAAGTAATGACAATGCAAAGCATGACTCAAGCCTGTCTTGAGCAAATTAAAAAAATATTGACCAATAGAAAAAAAAATCCTTTCTGAAATTAAATCCCAGCTCTGATCTTCAATGAAGAGTATAACAAATTTCTTTTGTACTTAGTGGGTTATATTAGCAATTTTTATGGAACTGGAATGGGAAAACTATTTTTTATTATAATTATTCTTAAAAATAATTATTTTTAAATAGATTATATTTTAATGAAATTAATTAAAACAAATCCTGGATACCTATTATTTTTAAATTATGTTGACTCTTGTGACAATTTTTGTCTCTTTGAAGTTCTAGAATGACTTGCAACTGTCCACCCAAAGAATCAACTCTAAGTTTTGCCTTACATTTCTCCTTTACTCCTGTAAAGTAAACATGTAAACATGTAAACATGTAGTTACTTAACTATAAAAAAGTTAAATTGCACATCCTCTCATGAGATTTCCATTTAAGCTCAAGGTTTCTTTAGTTGATATGACTTTGGGCTTTGAAATTGCCTTCACCTGGATGTAGTTGAGGAGGACTGAGACAATTCTTTTAGTGAATATTAGTTGATTTTGTACTTTTCTCTCCCTTCTTTTCTCACCTACTGCTATATCAGGTAGATTTGTTTTGGTTGATTTTGTACTTTACTCTCCCTTCTTTTCTCACCTACTGCTATATCAGGTAGATTTCTTTTGGGGAAGGGCTGTGCTGTGCTGGCTCCCTGTGTGCATTCTGCCAGCTGCACCCCAGCAGCATCCATCAGCCACACCCCACAGAGCTCAGTTCTCATGATATCTGAGGGTGTGCACAAATGAAGACAGCAAATTTTATGTCCCTTGGGAAAAGATGTGCTTTGGTGCTAGAGATATTTCATGCAACTGCAAGAGTGACTCCATATGAGACCCGACCACATTTCCAAGGAGAATTACTTCTGCTGTCAAAATACTTAGAACTGAGATCATCTCTTCCAGGAAAAGAGGCAATACATTGGTAGTTTTTGTCCTCTAAAGCAATTGCACTGCATCTAAACACAATTTCCATTTTTAAAAGAGCATCAATTGAAAATATGGTGTTTGAAAAGAAATCCTGAGACTTAGTTTTATTTATATTTAAGAAAGGACACACTTTCTAGTGAAAGGTGTCCATGCCTGTGGCAGGGGGATTGGAACTAAATGATCCTTAAGGTCCGTTCCAACCCAAACCATTCTATAATTTTATGAAAATTGACATGGACCCCTGCTTTTAATCACATTTTTTGATACAACTATTAAGGAGTGTTTTGTGGAAACAATGGAAATTAGCTTTCATGTACAATACCTCTCTTTTAAGCAAAGATGCTACAATATTTACAAAGATTTATTGAGTTCACATATGGTTATTTGGACTTCCTCTTGGTAATAGCACAGATTTTTCCATTTTTAAATCTATGTCCACCACTGAGACTTTTCCTGGGAAAAGGTCACCCTGGGTGCAGCTAACTGAGCTGATAAAAAACCCCAAACATTTTTTAAGGGAAAATTAGGCTAAGCAGTCGCCTGGTTTTGTTTGCTTTTTTAATGCTTCCTGCTAGTTGGTCTCACAGAGGAGTTTGAGTAATAGGGAATGTGAGAGACAGAAACTGAAGTCTACTGCCAGTAAACATTTATGTGGAGGGCTGTAATTCCCAATATTAAAGAAGTCACAGATTTAACTCATGAGGTAGGACATCTAAACAATAAATATCTATATGACTATGTAAACTTTCAAGGCAAAATTCTAATTTCTCTTTTAAAAATTAAAAGTTTAAAATTTTCATGGTGTAATTATGCATTTTATGATTTTGGATTACAGAGTTATTTTAAACCATGATTATTAAGAAGAAACAAACAACAATAACAAATAACCAACCCTAGGGTTTTGAAGTGTGTTCCCTTAAAAAAAAACCTTTTACTATAGCTTAGTTTAAGGCCTGTATTTGGAGTTTTCCTGACACTTACAGAAAGGTTTATGTTGAATTATTCTAAAAAAGGGGCCTCTCCATCTTGTGGTTTTTGGGGTAGTATCCATCTTATATTCCTTGCATGGTTTCTTGATTAACCATGGAGTTCCCAAAGAAATTATCTGTCCATTTCCTCAACAACTCACAAAACCCCCACCTGGATGAGCACCCTTTGGAAGATATATTTGATAGTTATTTGCAGTCCCTGTTATCTTCCTTGCTGGGAAGATACAGCTGCAGTTCTGAGCTTTTAGAATTCCAGACAGTGTAGATCACTGATGTGACTCTTTTGATAGTAAACTGGATAAAGTGCCAAAGCAACAGACTTTTTTTTGTACTGTGACAAATTCTATGCAATGTATTTTTTAATACTGTGCTATAGTTCCAGACAGTTTTTAGTATAAAACAAATAAGCAAAACAAAACAAAGAATTATCAGAATCTAAAATTTAGTATATAAAAACATAAGAGAAGTAGAGTTAAGACTGTGTGTGAAATCATAATGTCCTCGTGTTCATGTACTTTTGGAGTCTTTACCTGCTTAACCACATACTAATTTTTCTTTGAGATGCCTCTCTTCCAATAAGAGTTAATCTTCACTATTTCTTTTTATATTTCTCATTAACCATGTGAACTTACAAGTGCACTTCATTCAAACTTTGCAATGAGAATAAAACTGGTGATTTTCTCCGTATTTCTGTGGTACAAAGAATTAGTGCTCCAAAAATGCAGACAATTTTACCAACAGAGCCCACTAAGGGAAAATGTGACATCTTTGTAAAGATTTATATATTTAAAAGATCGGTCCAGTCAATTTCTGTTGCTGCTTTATGCAAATCTCAGAAGCAACTAATGTTTTGTTTTGCTTTGTTTTTTCCTGAAGTTCTGAACAAAAGAAAATCAATATTCAATCTAAGTCAGACATCTGGCATGAAAAATTTCAGCTTGTAGCCTGGTGCCTAGCAAAGTTGCGTGCAATTAAAAACAAGCCTTTTATTGTGAGAAATTTCAGGCAACCTGAACTGAATTAGATTTGAATACCTGTTGTAAGAAAGCTGTCATTAAAAAATTGAAATTAAGGGATTGAAAGAGAATAAAGTGTGTTCTATTTTTTCTGACACTATCTGTATTGCATATTTCCTGTTTTGCTGTGTAAATAAGAGTAAATCAGATCAACGATACACTGTTTTATAGTGAAATCCCCTATTTGAATTATTCTGATAAAAATAAAGATGGTGAGGAAGTTATGCATTATTATAATTATTGAATTATTCTCAGTTGTTCCCAGAAGCCAGTGACATCAAAGTTCCATTGCAATAAGTGCTAAGCAAATGTAAAGTGAAGACTCTGATGCAGAAGTTTCATATTTTCTCTTATTCTTTCCCGCATTGCTCATCAGCATCTCTGAACAACATGAGAAATAAGCAAAATATCTGTAACAAAATAAAACTGCAAACTATGAGTTCTTAATATAAGACACAATGCTAAATATCTGTTTGGCAAGCTATTCAAAAGTAATGCGTGTCATTATTTTAATTTTTTTTTTTTTTAATACGGTGAATTAGAATCAGTAAAGGAGAATAGATAAACCAGAGCTTCACCTTTCTTTGAATACCATGAACTAAATGAGATCAAGTTGATTGAAATGCTTATTGAATTTCTGGGGAAAATAAATCTGTCTGAAAGGAGACCCACCACTCATCAAGCTCACAGGAAAGGGCCTTTGAACTGGTGGACAGTTGGCATAGGAACACCCTCAGCTACAGGCTAGCATTTCTACCATTTATAATTCACCTCGTGTGACAACTTACAGTGTGTCAGCGACCAATCACATACCCAAGAAAGAAGGAACAGGCCTGCATGAGCATTATGATCTTGAACCCACATTAATAATTTTCATCCACATAGGAAGTAGAAAACCAAGTAAACTCCAAGGCAGAAAAGAAGTGTGGTGAGTGGAGGCTGACAGTGCTTCACCCCAGCAAATAAAGTCACACAGTCACGAGCAAACTGATGCACAGGTGGGCCACAGCTCTGTTTGCAGATCTTGGAGACAATCAAGCCCCATATCACAAGAGATCCCAGAGTAAAAGGAGGAAGCAAAGTAGGGAGAGAAGTTTCTGAACCACTTTTGGAGCCATTACTGACTATAAGAACATTATGAAACCATGGTGACAATGGCTTGTAGTGACTTCGGATTTAAACTGAAAAGGATACAAGAAAAAACAGAGATGAGTTTAATCCATGCTCAGCTGTTTTTCTACTGTTTTGCTACTTGGCCCTGCAGTGCCAGTCATGAGAACTTGATGTTAATCTGTCTGGATTCAAATGGTTCATTATTTGCTAGAAAATTTTCTGTTGTGGTTTTGGAAAAAATTTTAGACATCAAGAAAATGTTTCAGGAACTTTAAGCTTTCAGATTTAGTTAAGGAAGCTTTTTTGCTTTTTTTTTCCCAGTGACATGATGGAAGGGACCTTTACAACAGCAGTTTCAGAAGAGTTTAGAAAAACATGCTTCTGTACCTTCACCAGAAAACATGCACCACCCAACAGTATGCTGCCTTGAACTTTTTGTTTTAAGTCCTAACTTTGTTAGGACATCTCCCTTTAGAGGAAATCTCCAAAGAATTTTGGTGAAGCCTCTTATGACTGGTTCTTTCTCATGATGAACTTCAGATGAGTAATATAATATTTATAGATCCATGGATACCACTATCTACTATGAAATTAGAAAGCAAATTGAATTAAAACCAAACAAAATAAAATCAAATAGTAAAAATCCTAAGTACTAACTAAACCATGCAGAAATTAAATTTTTTTCACTGTGATCCAAAGATACTGTATTATCTTTGCTTTAGATGTTACTATTATTAGCAGGCATGGTGCTCATGTTCTTATGACAGCATGATTTTTTGTGCATAATTTTGACCAAGTAGGAACTGACAAAAATTATTGAAGAAAATCTCATGGTGATTAAACAGTGGCAATTTTCTTGGAAATATCTAGTGAGAGCAATATGAAAAGCTGGCCTTCCAGGTATCACTATCAGTAACTGATCCCAAGCATTAAAAATTCATTTGCTCTGTGGCACTGGGTAAATTATTTTATCAAAAGCTGGTACTCTTCACTCATGTCCATACATTTTGTATAAGAAAAAATGATTTCTTGTGGAAAAATATCCTGCAAAATTGATTGGATTTTGTAAGGATTTTAAAATTAGAGAAATCAAATCTTTTAAAAAATGTTTTTATAGCACTAATTTTTGAGTAGTATAGCTGAAATATCCACAGAAGTCAGATGGCCCTATTTGGGCAATGAATTAGTCTGTTGCTTTGTGCATGGTCTGTAATAACAGAAAAGTTGAAACTACTGTCAGTCAATTGCAAATCTCAAGAAAGATGAAAAATGTATCAGATTTAAACTACTTTTTAATAGAACTCATGTCATAGCAATTCCTCGATCTCCTGTGTAATATTTAGAGAAATGTAATTAGCTTAGCCTCTGCTTAGCTTATTGTGAAAGCCACATAAAATGTAATTTAAACTAACATTTTTTTTTCACAGTGAAATACAATGAAAATTAAGCATATACAGATGGTCAGCCATTGACAGGGAGAAACCCACTAAACCATGATATTACCATGCTTGTTCATGCTTCTAAAGTTTTTAGAGTAACATGATACCTGCCTTCTACAGAGCTTTTAAATTCTGTCTTTAAAATTGGCCAGTGTCTCTTCAAACATTCATCTCAGTTCTCTTACTCCACTACTCCATTCCTTCAAGAATGGAAATTCAAGAAAATTAAAGTCTGTACCTACATGTCTTAAACAGCACAAACAAGACCTAGTGCAATGGTGAACAGAGGGAAAAAAAAAAAGAAAATTCTTCCTGTAAAAGCCAGTAATATTAAAAAAAAGTGCCAATTTTTTAGCTGCATACAGCCACCAGGCCACATTTCAGAGCTGCTTCTTAATTCTGTGATCTAATTTATAAGTGATCTACAAGAAATGCAATTTGGTATTTTTAAATTAAATAATCTGTCTAAATAAAAATAAAAAATGTACTATTTCTCTACTGTTAAGTCAGAGAGCTTGAAATAACATTTGCAGCAAAATTGAAAGCAAATGGTAAAATTATTCTGATTTTATCACGTTTGAAGTAATTACTTTGATCAATGTCAACTGATAAGAGGTGATTTTAAAAGCACATGTACCGCTACCAGGAATGTGAAAACAGTGCCTGTAATTAGTGTAGGAAAATGGTATCATAGGATATATATACTTGGAGGAATGTGAAGGAAATATGGGTGGGTTTTCTGGTTTAGTCATAATCTTAGAGTATTCAGGAGTTCATAAAGATTATATTTAAGTGCAAACTGTATGGTAGTTAAATCCCATTAAACTTTTCCTGAATTTGTGTAAAACTGTCAAATTAGGAAACCTACACATTTGATGATGAGGTTCATAAAATCAAAATTTCTGGTCTGAATTAATGTCCAGTTTCACTAGGACACTAGTGACACTAGTTGTTTCTAGTCACAAGTTATTATTTTATGAGTGGTTTCAAACTTCATGGGAGAACTAGATTGCTTTCTTATGGTTTTTTTTTTTTTAATTTTATTATTTTACTAATGCACATTCAGAAATGTTATTGAACACAGTACTGTAATACTCATTTGAAGGTGACTGGATTATTTTTTCTTGTTTTAAAATGAGTTTGGATCAATGGTATTAAGAAAGTACCTCCAATTTCAAGAAAAACCTCTTCCTTTTGAAGCAGTTTCAAATTACTTGGAACAGAAAGGGAAGACAACTGGATTAACAGGATAATCTGGACTTTTTTAAAGATAGAGTATAAATATATTTATCTCAGTTCAAGGGATTCAAGTGTTTGGGCATTTTGTAGCCCTTGTACACAGATGTATCTGATGCAAGGCAATTGTTCTTTCTTCTGTGTTTATAACTTTTGCAATTTGTTTCAGTCAGTGCTGCTTAGATACAAATACCTTGTTTACAGAATCTATAATGATATCTATTTAAATCAGAGTTATCTGTTTATATGTCCATTGCTATCACTATTTAGTGATTGCATCATTATGTAGCAGTTTGGCTCTACTTTCAATAATTCAAGTTCTCCTAGGGGTAACTAATTGCTCATCATGATAATCCTGTGGATTTCAGTGGTTCTACCAATAGATTTGCAACTTCTTAAACTCTGAATCTCAATACCTATAGACATATTGAAACAGATCAGTCAAAGCTGAAAAATTCTTTCATTGAAAAGTTCTTGATTGCACAAAAATGTCTTATCTCCCCTTTCATTTAAGAATGCTTTCATCCAAACCCCACCTTCTTGTTTCTGTATTTCTCTGATCTGAGCTTATGTGTTTAAAATGCATTAAGAAAGCTTTTGGCACACAACCCTATTTTGATAAAATTACAAATAATATCTTGTATCTTCTGTGTATTCAGTGAGTGTATAATCCCAATTCAAAGAGTCTGCATCGACAGAATTACTGTGACTGACTTCAGTGAAACTTGTATCAGTATGTAAAAAAACCTGTGGATTATAGAAATGAAATGGAGTTCCCAAATGCCATAGATTTGTTACAGGGCTCTTGGTCTGCAAAGCAGAGCATAAATGACCAAAATATTCCAGTTGTGAGACAGAGAATGCTTGATAAAAGAGCATCTGATCACAGAGAGAAGGATTTTGAAAGTAGTTTGAGTTTAGAATGACCAGTGTTGACCAGAAAAGCCCTGTACCTGCCACTAATTCTTGGGGACTTGGTGCTGCTGGCATGGCATTTGAGGTTCTCTGTGTGTCAAAACCCCACACTTCATCATCATAATCATGGCCAGTTGCTAATTTTGATGTGCTTGAGAAATGGAGAATGTGACCAACCTTTGAAGATCTGTGCTTCCTGCAGATCTGGGTCAAGAAAAAAGGAATCTTGCATTGCTAAGCCAGTCTGTGAATCTGTAAAAGGCTTAAGTATCTGGTTTAAAATACATGAATGTTACTAAAGCTCTGCTGAAACTGACACTTTCCATACAACATTCTTTAGTGGTTTTGATTAATCCCATTTTTAATAAGAATAATTACTTCTGTTGTTTTATGTATGTAAAAAAGAGAAAGAAATAACTGAACTCACTTACTGATCCTTAAGGTATTAGTGCTTTGACACAGGTGGGAAGCAAATGTAAATATCATGAAAGCTGGTATTTTTCTATTATTTGTTGCTCATTGAATTGAAACTCAGAAAAACTGATATTAAAAATTAGAGGACTTATGACAATTCCATAGATGCATTTCCCCTGGGGAATTTGCTAAAAAATGTGCCTTAGAGCATGATTTTGGAAAGGGCTTATAAATTAGCTGAGGTGAAAAATTAAAAAATAAGAAAAGGAAAGAAGCTAGACTCCATTACCCAGTATTCTAGCAGATTTATTGGGATGTCACCCTTTCAGCTAGTGTTTTTATAACTTAAACAAATTACAAGTAAACATCATATTTGTATGTGACTTTTCATGAAAGCAATGTTTCTAAGTGATTCATTATTTATTACTCACTCAGTAATATACAGGCTATCCATCCAGCTGTTAGAAGTAATGAGAACAAGAAAAAAACCTTGTGGGTTTTAGCAGAAGATTGCAAACGTGGAGTAATTTTCAAACATTATAAAAGGAAGGGATTTACTTACAAAAATGATGAAACTTATATCAATGAATGAGAGGCTCTTCTGAAACTCAGCAACCCTTCCTGCTTGCCTCCTAACTCTGACTTAGTGTTTCAACAGAGTGCCTTGTGTTTATGTACTGGTTTAACCAGTAAATATTCTTATATACTGGTTTAACTGGTCTCTGTCTTTGTAGAATAATCAAAAAAATCAACACATGGGAAACAAATAAAAAAATTCAAGGGTATATACTTATTTTTATAGCTAATTTTTAATTTTTTTAACATGATTTTTGTAATTTATACTGTTTTTGTGCTTTTATTCCAGGAAATATAAAGTGGCACAAAGTATCATGTTAATATTTATAATAACAGAATAACTTCTAAATGGTTGGTTATTTTAAATTCTCATGTGTACAAGAATTATTATAGGTCAATTAAATTAATTTGCAATAAAATTGTCTCACGAGAATTTACACCGACACTTTCCAGTGAAAGGATTGTTTTTTATTTCAGCACCATGGACAGAAGCCGCGGTGGCGGCGGCGCTCAGCCGGCTCCCGGGAATGTCTGAAGCCTCCCGAGGATCTGAGCCCGGCTGCCCGGGACTCCTCTCAGCCTGCCACTGGTGCCATCGATCAGTTCCAATCACCCCAAAAACCCGTGGCAAGGAGGGAAAGATTATGGTGTGTGAAGGTCTCGTGGGTTTCAAGACCTTAGAAAACGCTGCAATGAAAAATGGAGTAAATCATACTTTGCCAGCTGAACTGTTACACTGTTAACTCTTTGATTGTAAGGATTGTATTTTTCTTTTTATTTGTTTGTTTGTTTTTAATAATGCCAGGCATATTGCAAATACTCTTAAAACATAATAAGGGACCCATCTTTGAAAATAATGGTCTAAGCAATATTAATTAAGATGCCCCTACTTGTTGAGTAGCAGTCATTAAATTATTGTGGACTAAATAGCTTCTAGCCAAATATACAGATTATTTTGTTCTCTTCCTCTCTTCCAGTGGAGAAAATGGACAATGGATAATCTCACTGGGAAGTGGGACTTCCACACAACAGATATGTAAAATCATATGGGGTGTATGACACTGCATTTATTAAAAAAGCCTCCCAACCCCACCAAAATCCTGTCAAAGATTTTAATTTCTCTCTATTCTGATCTGAGCCAAGAATGACTTAGACAATGAGTAAATTATCCGTTAAGTGAGTTGAAAGCCTGTATCAAACTCAGGTACTCAGGTATTATGGTGGCAGTAGATATGGTTCAACTGTGCCAATCTTAATTAAAAATATGAAACTTTCTTACCAAACATCAGGGACATCTTCATGTGACTTAGTCATTCCAGACTCCCTTCATGACCAGTGAAGTGTGTGCTCACTTGAAATAAAAGGTGCAGGTCACCTGACTCTTTGAAGACCTTTGTTAAGGACAAGGCAAACTGTGAACTTTTTTTTTTTTTCCTAGTGGCTAAAGAGGATCACTGAGGGAACTGCTTCAGAAGTAGATTTATCCACTGCAGATGCCTGTTTTTATCCAGACAAAGCCCTCAAAACACTGACACTAAGCAGTGTGCAAGCATTTGGGCAAGCATCAAGAATGTCTCTTGGAGGATTAAATATCTCGAGGTGGGGAGGCTGCTGGGAAGCTCCACACAGCTCATCATTTGCCTGGAGGATATGCTATCAGATGATAGATAGTACCTGGCTTGTTTGAATACTTCCACTCTTATTGAAATACAACCAAATGACAAAAGTCCGCAGATTAAACTTCCTCTGCATGAATTTTATATCTCAAATATAAGCCTCTGCCAAGAGTATTACATATGAGACCATAACTGATTTAGCTTCGTGTTTTCCCCACTGTCTTGGATGCTGGTTATACTTCTTTAGTTCATTTCATTTTTCACTATCCCTTCCATTAAACATTTCAACAAAAAAAAAGTGAAATTACTCAAAGAGATACCAAAAGCTGAGATTATGTTTTAGTTCAACTGCCTTCTTTTTGTTATTTTTTTTTTTTTTTAGGTATCTAATATTGATAGAGAGTGAATATAATATTGAAATAGAGTGAAAGATGGTGATAAAGCTTACATTACAGGATCGGGTGAATAAAAAAAGTATATAAAATTTTCTCTTTTGTATTCATGATCTGTTTCGAATGAACCTCTTCTTCCTATCAGTCCAATGAAAATGAAATGCAGAAGAAATTAATGCAATATTGTCCTCTTGAGTCTGCAGACAGCCAAAGCAACAGTTCCACTTCAGGAAATAGGAAGGATGCTCTAAACTCGACTAATGAGTTGGATGACTGATAACAACTGGAGGAAAGGCTGAAAATGTGCGGCTCAGTTTTGGGCATCTTGAGCCAAAAGCTGAGTTTTCCCTAGACTACACAGCCAAGGTAGAGGGATGGTTCCTTCTAGACAGACTGGAGTACATACTGACATCTCTGTCTCTCTCACTTTGCTGGGAAATTTTGTGTTATTAAGCTCTTTCTATAGGTACTTTTGTTTACTGCCAACATTATGGTATGGTCTCCTTTTCAGCCTCTCTCTGTGCCTCTCCATCCACATCAGTGAATGAAAAATTATCCTAGTAGATTACAACTGATGTTTATCCAAGCTTTCAAAGCCATTTTCTGGACTCCTTGAATGCTAGAAAGGTAGCTGTGCAATTGCTACAGCTTTCAGCTTTTCTTCTCATTTATAGTGCCAGAGTGGTAGACAATTTAGTTATATCTATGGTATGCTTGAACCTGGAAAACTGTGGATAATAACACAAAGTACAAGAAACATTGATTTTTAGAATTTATTTCCTTTTTATTTTTTTTTCCAAATGAAAATGCCAACTGGTCCACCTATCTATTCACAAATCTCACACTAAATACTAAGATGTATTCAACATAAGGAAGTTGTTGTGGCATCCTCGAGTCTCCTCTTCTCGAGTCTCCTCTCCTTTCTTTTCCTCTTTATGTGATTCTCCTGCTAGCAACATTATTTCCTCCCATTTCAGAGTATAGCATAGTAAATAAAAAAAAACAATGGGCACATTTTGGTTCTCTGCTTCTATTTTGCTTCAGGTGAAATAGCTTGTGACAATCTCATTTTATGTCCAGACTGCATCATGCTCTTCAATAGCCAGCCTATGCTGAGGGGCCATACTTCCTCCTGCCTTGTTCCTCACTCTGTTTATTGCTGGTTCACTTGCACAGGCAGAAGAGTCACAGATCACAGAAATATTATTTTATGTGTCATGGCTTGTACCACTGGAAGCTGATTAGATGAAGTGAAATGGTATTGCACTGTCCTATGCCAGTGTTCTAGATAAGTGACAGATATCAAGAAAAATAAAATTCAACTGTTTATGGTTTTACTACCCACAGTACATTTTACTGTTCAGTTATCATTTACAATCAAGGGCCAGAGATAATTTGCAGACTAACATATTAGCACTCAGGGAACTGGATATTTACATTTGCTTAAGCCGGATGGACTCACACGTTGTGATCCTCCTGCCCGTTTCCTTGTGTCAGAGCAGATGCACATGGTCACTGTGGGGCACAGAGAAAGGAAGGAATCCCTCCTCACACAGGCATACTTCCACTTTGGTGCTGGCTTTGCTCCCCTGTGCTGTCAGGCAGGAGGAAAAGCAGACATAACATGCCTGGACAGTTGGTGTCAGCTATGTGCCAGTCCCATTTCTCAGTCAGTAGTGAACAGCAACCTCTGCCCCCAGCATCCCAACCTGTGGTGTATGGAGGTGACACCAAACCCTGAGTGTTGCCTGAGCAGGCACATGGGCTGGGCTGCAGGCCAGCACACACCCCTACAGCTCCTCACCAAAGCCTAATGCAACCCATTTTGGGTTTTCAGGAATAAAGTGGCAATCCAATTGTAAACAATATTTTTATAGGGTCAAAGAAGTGGGAGTTCAATGATTTTTTTTAATACTTTTTGTAACTTTCTATGCATTTAATGGTAACTACAATAAAAATATGGTTTTTCTTTATCTTTATTAATTTTCTATTTATTTTTAATACCAAAGACAAACAATCTTAGCCTTTTCAGATTCAAATAAAGCTGGGCTATCGTACTGAACCACTGAAAGTGTGACCCCCCCAGGAAAGGAAAAGAAAAGAAATGGATCTAACCATGAACACAACAATTTTTGGAAAAGAAAGATATTTGGGAAGCAAAATTACTGTCAGCAAGTAAATTACTGTGAATCAGACACTGAGTTCAGTTCTCTGTCCCTCTCCCCAAAGTTTTTCCCCTTTTTCATCATAAAGAGCTACATGGAAAGTGTGTCTCATTGTTAAATGATCTAAGAAAGGCAGAAAAGAAGAAAGGACAAGATCATTTCACTTGTATGGATGAGCAGACAGAAAAACAATAACAAGGCAATCAATTGAGCAAACAGAGGCTGTGGCAGTAACACAAATGATCATCATTCTCAAAATCTGAGGCACAAATACATTTGTAGGGGAGATATTAATCATGACATAATTCTTAACAAATAGGTTTGCATATAGAAAGACTTTTATTCATGCCTATAAAATACTAAAGTACTAAACAAAATCAATTATCTTTTTCCTCTAGGTCAGATTTGTAAATGTGATCAGACCCTTTTTTCTCATTTGATTACAATTTAAGACTAGGTCTCCCACTGCTCTAAATTACCACGCTTCCAAGGCATTCACGGTACTTTGTTGATGTGCATTATCTGAAGTTTGGGTTCTTTGTAGTGGTGGTGAATATATGAAAATAAAATATGGAGTTGAAGACCTATGTTCAAGACCTGTGTTCAAGCTATGAACACTGCCTGTAAAATGCAAACTTTCCTGCAGCACGTGAATATATCAGGAGCAAGTATCCAGCACAGAAGAAGGCATATAAAAATTATAGTGCATTCTTATTTGTAAGGGGATATTTACAAGAAGGCACTCCAAGATGTCATTTAGACTGTATTCCATTCTGGTTTAACCTTTAGCTTCTGAAAATAAAAGAATTTCTCTTAACAACAACAAGAACAAAAACAAAACCTTCACAGATTTGGTTTTTGTATTTTTTTTCAGTGGATATTTAATACATAGATCTGGTGAAATTAAAATTTGCTGATCGTCTAATTCCTTTGGTGCAATGTGGAAACTGTACTGAATAGGAAATCTTCAAAAGTGCCTTTTAAGACTGAGTTTCTGGCATCCACAGGTTTAAAAATTCATAGAATCATAGAACGGCGCCATCCAACTTGACTTTGAACAGTTCCAGGGATAGGGAAGTTCAGCTGCAGCTTCTCTGGACAACCTGTTCCACTGCCTCACCATCCTCTGAGTAAAGAATTTTCTCCTAATATTTATATAAACCTCTCTTCTACTATGATCCATCTCCTCTGGGTAATGCAATGTTTAAGAAGAAGGAGCTAATGAGAAATATTGTAGTGTAGATTTTAAAGCAATTTTGACAAGAAAGGATAGCAAGTTCAACTGAAAGCTTGTTTTAAATTTAAAAAATCACATTTGACTCTTGAGCTTTTAAACATCTTCTCCTTTCTAAAGGCATTTTATTCTGAAAAGCTGAACACACACTTCCATTAGCAATATGTTCACTCAAGAGCATCTGGGGAAATGTATTTGTATTAAAAACCCCACATAAATATTCCCACATTTGCTGTGTGGGATAACACATAGCAGCTGTGTTGTAAAACCTCATGCTTTGCAGAACACAGTCCATCAGAAGAGATGTGTTTTGGTTCATCTGAGAGAGAGAGATGACTATAAATCACCAGGTGGTAATAGGAGTTGTCAGGAAAAGCTCTGCTCAGCAGCACAGGAATGAAGGCACAGAGGGGAGTTCGGAGGGAGGGAATCTTCCCTGCCCACCTGTCACTCCTTCCCTGTGTCCCTACATCCATATGCTCCCAATTTTAATTTCCTGTCCCAGGCAGGACAGCTTCCCTCTGTCTTCATTTAATCTGCCTTAAATGTCTTTGCCTCATTTAACCCACCTTTGCCTCAAACAGAAGAGGCCCCCATCTCTTTCCTACCACCCATTTCCCTCAGCTGGCTGCTGAGATGTTTTCTTTACTGGCACCCCATTTGAGGGCTGCCCGTCTGTTAATAGGTGTGATCTCATATCCCCAAAAATCCTTGCTGCTTTCCTGTCAGGGACATACAGTGCTCATCATGGGTGAGAATTAATGTCTCAGTGTTATAAAATGAATCCCTAATGAAGGTTCAGACCTTGGAGATTGTGAGAAGCACAAGTGTATAGTGTGTTGCTAGGAATCAAGAATTTAGATCCTCCCTGAGTTTCTCAGAGAGAGAAAAGAATATAGAATTTGAGTTAAAACCTTAAGAGAAATTGAGATATATTAAGCCACATAAATAAGTATAATTTTTAGTATTAACTAAATAAGAATATATTTCATACTAAATGCCAGCTGCCTGAGTAGAAGCAGAGTGCCACTGCCCTAATCTCCCGTTAAAAGTTCAGTGCTTCATAGACACCACTAAAACACAGTAGAATATTGTTTTACATTTCTAAATAGAATTAAGAACATAAAAAAATAGAATGTGTATATAGACGGTGTAAACAAATATACGTAAAGGTGTGTAAAAACTGACACTGCCTTTCGCATATTAAAGGCACTTTTTAACAGGTGTAGAAAAATTGGTTTAGCCTTGTGTTTTTATTAGTCATTTTAGGGTTAAAACCCACCATGGAAGCCTGCATTCACTACTATTCACCTACCTACCTACCTACCTGCCTACCTACCTACCTACCTCTGCTGCTGCTGCTTGCTTGCTTTTGCTAAATGCACCCACATGGAAGAAGAAAAAAAAGAAAGAAAAAAAAAAAACGGAGAAGCTGCTGCTGCTGCTGCCTTGCTCGAGACTCTACACCAAAGAAAGACTTGGGAGATGCTGCTGCTTTGCTCAGAAGTCTATACTAGAAAAAGGCTTAAGAATTGCTGCTGCTTTGCTTGGGATTTTATACCAAGGAAAGCTGCAGGAGCTGTAGCTCCTGCTCGAGGCATGGCCAGGAAATCTTAGCACAGACTTTAAGCATTCTGAACTCTCGCCTTCAGATCGATGTATTCATGTAATAAACAACTTTATGCCAATCAATTACGGCACATGTCTCACTGAAATCCCCAAACCACAAACTAACAACTTGACAGTGTGTGACACTGGATCTGATTGTGTATCTATATTATATTGATGGACGCAAGAAGCTGCTAAGGGCTATGATTCTTTCCCAGCTCAGTAAATGTAGATAACTTCCAAATTACACTGGGATAATTCAGCTACTTTGACATTTCCCAAAATTGCTGGAAAATTAAGTTTTCTTGTAGATATCTGGTGATTTATTCAGCTTTTATTTGGTATAAAACGACAAAGTTGTTTTAAAATATTTTTTTTTCTCCAGGTAGAAGCCTAGAATCACAGAATTATTTGGGTTGGAAGAGATTGGAAAGATTATCTAGTTCCAACCCCTCTGCCATGAGCAGTGACACCTTTCACTAAAACAGGTTGCTCTAAGCAACCATCCAGCCTGGCCTGGTCTATCTAATCAGTTCAATGGCATTTTGCCTTGCAGAATGTTTCATGTTCTCGTTTCTTAGAAAAGTTCATTTCTGAAAAAAACAAACCTCAGATGTCCAGTCTCTCTGGTATTCTATTCATGGCAAAGAACCAAATTTTGGCCCAGGAATCATGATATTGTAGTGTTTTTAAGATAGAACATTGAGATTTAGTATTTTAAAAGTACCAATCTCCTGCAGTAATGGTACTGATATTCATATGATATCTGCTTTGATGAACTGAAATTCAATTAAAACAGAGAAGGGATAAAAGGATTGTACTGTCATAATTAATTTTATTTCTGTCCATTTTATTTAAGAATATTTTTGTGTTTCAGGCATATTTTTGGGAAGTTACATTGTGGTTGGTTATGGAATACAATATTTCCATGCAATCTCTGATATTATTCCTTTGCGTTTGCCACAAACACTTGCAGGTAATGCTCTCCATGGTGCAGCAATGAGGTACTAGAGGCACTGGAAGTAAGTAAATGCAACAGGATATGGTATCACAGATCCTTTCATCCTGCTCCTTGCTTGCATTCTGGACCCAAAGAAGATTTCTGTGAGTCTGATGAGTTGGAGGGGGGTTTGTATGCTCTATTATTTGGAAGTGGCATTGCAGGATGATGTCTGCAGAGATCATCTGTGCATCAACAATGTTGAACCTGGGGTCAAGGTGGATCCCTTGCTGAGGAGCACAAAGCAAAGCTGAGTCCGCCTGCATCTCAAACTCTAGGAGGAGAAAAAGAAAGAAGCAGTTTAAAGGTACTGTGATTCCAGAGCTTTCATGTGAGAAGAGCCACTCGAGACTGGTAAAGATTACAGCCAAGAGTATGATATCTGCTGGAGTGTGAAAAGCCTGGAATTAGAGAAGATAATTACTCAGCAAGCAGCACCCACAGCTAAGGGAAGGTTCCTGCAGTGCCATGGAGTGATGAACCCCAACAGAGACACTGGAGAAACAAAACCCTTGCCTGCTCTCCTCAGCATCTGGTGGAAGCAAGGCTTCCTTTCCCCAGGTGAAAGGGGCAAGGATGGGAAGATCACACTTTAGTTCTCTTACCAGACATCAGAGATACACTGACATGGCTTCTATGGCTTGGATCATTCGAGAAGTATAAAGAGAAGAGAAACAGTATTATTTAAATCTTCACTGACCTCAGAGCAAAACTATATTCAGACCTGCCTATTAAAGATGGGCACTTGCTTCCAGTTCAGGTTAGATATTCATGCATTCTAACCATCCAGGGCTTTGTACATATCTCAGGAGGTCTTTACAGGCCATGTTCAGGAGGAGTGAATTTGCTGTTAGCTATTCTACTGGTATCACTCATTGACATATGCTGCTTCATTTGTAGATGAGCAACAGCTTAATCTCAGTTTCACTTAGGGATAAGCTGCCTCTCAATTATCTTGTGGTAAACACAAGGAGTTACCACAACAAAGCTGACATGTTACAAATCAATGTATTGCTTTATGCAGTGGTATCCTATTCTTGTGCTCCTAACCAGAATTATGTTCCTGCCATCTGTTGTGTGTGGCTTCCCCTTTCCTTGACAAGGGACTTCACCTTCAGCAAAGACACCATTATTTAATAACATATTCTAAAGATATATATTTTCTTTTGTAATAATAAGCTTTGCTTTTTGTGTGTTTACATGGTCTGTACTCCCTCTGGAGTTGAGATGATTTATACCCTGCCATAATAAGAAGGGACTCTGGGTCTGTTCTTTCTGTAGCAGAGCCAGCATCAGAGCAACACTGATGCTGCTACTTGTGCTATGCTTGCTAAATGAACAAATATAGATATTCCATTTTTGATACTGTGAGTTAGAGACATTCCAAAAGTTGAAAACTCACAGAAATGCCAAAAGAAAAAATAGTGGGAATTTACGTGCAGCTATTGTTCAGTCAGGAGACATTAGACATTGGAAGAAAAAAATCTTAGCTGCTACCCCTTCATCACCAAATGATGAATAAAATTCTCTCAGATTTCAAAGTTTAAAAAAGAAATTGGGAAATAAAAAAAGGGAAGATTTTCAGAGCAGTATAAAGATTGCTGTGCTGCCTATCCTGTTTGCTTTAGGAGAAAATATACCTTATAGCAAGTTATAAACAGTAGCCTACTGCAATAAAACATGAAGTAATTTGCAATGACAAAGTAGAAGAAAAACATGTAGTGAACTAATCATTTAAGGAGAAAATGAGAACTTTGGTATAAGACTGTAGATCATATTTCTATATGATGTGTGCTTAATGTAGCTGTGGAGGCAATATCTCTTTTAATATCTGAGAATAAACTGTTAGCTCATGAAGAACAGTGAATAATGAAGCAAAAAAATCCTAAAGAACTTATGTCTCTCATTCTTTACATTACGTGTTCTTTTGAGGCAGGACAGCAATAAAAGATCTGTCTCAGAAGAAATTTAAACATAAAAAGAAGAGTTTTAAACAGTGAAACCCTTAGGAGTGATAGAGCTTCCCAGAAAGAAGACTGGGGAGTAGTTGCATGTATTTTTGAGGAAGGAGTGATGCTGAACTTGAAAACATGAAGCTAATCCATCTGGAGATAAAACAATACACATTTATGAAATGGGAAGGAAAAATCTCTGGACCAGTAGTGCTAAAAGCAAAGAGGATGTGGATGCATTTGCAATGCAATATCACTTAGAAAGAAAAGGCTGGTAGAGCACACAGCTGGGCAGAGGAGAGAGGGGGGATGTGAGGACATGGATCAGCTGCTAAGAAGCAACAGCAGCCTTTGCACAGGATCCTACTGCTCCAGGCCTTGCTGCTTACACATGGTTAGAATGACTCCATAGGTAAGTGGGACTGATTCGTTGTAAATGTTTTAAACTATAAAAAATAATTCACTTTGACTAAAGACAGAACTCAGCAGAAGTTGAGTTCAGCTAGCAATTAATTGACAGGTGAAATTAGCAAAGGAAAGAGCTGATTACTATTTTATATTAACTAATTAAATATTTTTCTCGTGATGAGCAGAATAAATATTCTGATAATGTGATTTTTTTAAGGGAGAAAAGTAAGTAAATGCCTGTGTGGGACACAGAAAAAGAGAAAACAAAGCAATAATAAAGAAACTGTACTGTAAAAGCAGTTGTTTAAAGCTCTACTTAAATAAGAATCTCTATATGAAAGGTGTTGAATGCTCAGGCATTAAAAGCTAAAGCACTAATTGGTGTCCTAGAACTCTTTGCCCAGATACTGCTTTGAATCTCTCCCTTATAGCTCATTTAAACCTATCCACTTTAAGTTTAAAGCCTGCTTCCCTGTAAAAAGTACCTCTCCAGGTTTCTTGTAAACCCCTTTAGGGGGGAAAACTAACACACCTTTATCAAAAAAGCATAATGGCATGTTCTATTTTCATAGTATTTCAGAGTTGCATTTGTGATCAGACAATGAAATGTAGCCCCCTGGAAACAGCTTTATCTCCCCTTTTTTAGAAAGGTCCTATGCACCTGCTGGGGACAGTGACGGCGGGATCAGAGATGAGGAGAGCGAGCAGGGCTGCCCCACCGGCCAAGCCGGGCTGGCAAAAGGATGGGGCAGCCTTTCTCTTAATTTCGAGCCGAGCTCTAGGAGAAAAAGAGGTAAGAGGGTTCCACCTGCCGGCCAGACGAATAAGCCAATTGCTTCTGCACAGGGATGGGGAAGGTTTCCATCTGCCATTCTGGGTACTCGTCTGTGCGAGGCAGAGGCAGACCAGCAGCACGGCTCTGACTGTCTTGCTGTCCATACCCATCAGCAATCAGAGCTGCACGCAAAGAGGATTTCATTACTGTAATGTTTTCTCTTGCAATCATTTTCTCTTGAGGTTAAATAAATTATTATCAGAGGTTCCCAAATTTCCTAATTAGCCACACACATAAAAGCAATCAGCTCAAGTCTATTTACATGTCAACCCCACTGTCCTGCCCATTCCACTGGTGGTTGCTGAAATAAATAATATAGCTCTTAAGGAGTCATCTTCCTTGTGATTAATAGGGGCTGAGAGTTGTTGGTCGTGATGTTCATTACCTAATAGGAGGATATTTTCTTGTGAGTCAGAGCTAACCTGATGCCCTAGAATGGAGAAATGAGACAGTGTTTATTATTCAAGTGTCACAAACCCTGGAAACTTGTCCCTTTTAGAAGCTGAAATTTGAAACACAGGTAATAAATTACTGATTTTCTGTCACCTTTCAAACACTACTCCAAGTACCAGTGCAGCAGGTTGAATTTTCTGCAGATCCCACCTGACTTGACTCATGACCTTGTCAACTGACACATTTTGGAAATCCAAGTAGCAACAACATTTTGCATCTTTATGATTTTTATTTCAAGTTTTCTTAAGACAGCCTGGTGCAGGTACTGTTTTGACTTCCTTCAAGCCCTACTGCAACACTCTCAAAACCACCTGCAGGAATTTTCCACCATGCTGGGCCTCTGGAAGAAAGAGGAGTTGAGGACTTAGCTATCAAAAAACTTTATATACATATTATGTAAACATAATATATGTAATATATAGTATTGCAGTTAGTAACATTATTTCCACAGATTTTTCACCCCTTTTTTTTGTCTCCTGTGGGATTTTGAATAGGATGTAAGGTAGAATACATCTGAAAACTTTGTACAGGCTGCTAGAAAGCAATTGATTTCCTTTTCCTTTCTAAAATGTGCATTCTTACAGTACACTCTGCAGCATAGCAAACCAGTAACACCAATTAGTGAGCATGTTTTGAAAAAAATCTAGTACATGTCAGGAATATATAAAGCAGAGACCCACAGTAAAAGAAAAAAGAAAAACTTCGCTAATGTAGGCAGTTGAATCTTCTGCTTCTGTAATTCCATAGCAGTACCAGAAGAAAAAACCAACAGAGATTTGTGGAATGCAAATCTCCAGAAGTCAAGGATGTTTGCAGTTAGAGTGTGTAAACAGTATCTAATTTTATGGGGGAACTGATTAGAAGCACCACTTGTCCTTGAAAGAGCCAGATAGCATATTTAAAAATCAATCTGTAGCTGAATAAATGTTCAATTGAAAAGGCTCAACAAATCCCCAGGATTAAATGGATTCTTGTTACAGGTTAACCATGGTGTAAAGGTAGCATTATTCTTCTCTCGTTACCCTCTTGGGACTCGCTTTCTGTCCTGCTACACGTTAATCACATGTTTCATGGGAGAGAGAGACACCACCTCGTGGAACTGGTTAAGCATTCCCTCTTGATTTCCAATCATTGCCTTAGAAAAATACTGTCCTTCTGTAGAATGTAAAGATAGAAACAGATTTCCTCTGTGTAGGCCTGTTGAAATGTGACTGATGAGAATTCTCCTTGGAGTGAACAAATGGCAACTCAGTGTGTGAAGGAAGGACCAGTCCAAAATGGAGAGCTGGACCTCATAGCAGCTGGGGAGTTGGCAAGTTGGCTTCTTACTTTCCTACTTCTGCAGGAACAATCCAGCAAGTGTGAGAATTCTCTCTCAGATTCTGCTTTTGCCTTTCAGTCAGAATAAAAGATGAACCTCAAGATTATTATGAGTGCAGAATGGAAAATGCTTCATATGCTGTACAAAGATATGAAGCTTTAAATTAATTTTAAGATAATCTTGGCTTTAAACCAGTAGGACCACACTAATCTGTTTTAGGATGCTACAGGGCCATGTACATATACTGTCTGCCTTTCAAAGAGAAGGCATATGACACATAATGTGAATCATTGTTTTTGACATGCTATTGCACTGCAAGATCATATCAGGATGATGTAAATAATTACACTGGCTACTGGTCTCCATAGTGTCACTTTCTATAACAAAAAAATTAATTGTGGTTCAGCTGACAGATAGATAGACCAGATACAAACATCCTTCAACATGCTCTTTAAAGTGGAATGATGATATCCCATTTACTGGTCAGATTTAACATAGGAATTACAATGGCTGCCTAGATACTGTCATCAAAATTTATTAATTCATTCATCCTGCTTACATTTTGTTAGTGGAAATAAATTTGGAGTGATTTTTCTTTTTCAAACACCTGGGGTTTTGCAATCATCAGAAAAGGCTTTGTCACCACTCTTGGGAGCTGAAAGAAAAGAATATGAGAAGAAAAACAGAGCAAAATCTATATACAAAAATATGTGTGCTCCGCAGATATTGTGTTTAGTTTGGATTTTTTTTTGTTAGTTTGTTTTTGGAGGAAGAGTATGGCAGTACATGCAATAAGGCTAAAGAAAAAAGGAAAACCAGCTGTGGTTCGTGAATTAATGCCTGAAGATGCAGCAAAATGAGAGCTGAAGCAGCAGCAGCTGCCCCTCCCAGGCACTACTGCTTCACTAGAGGGAGATAGAGCAGCAGCTTAGAGTTCTGTTTCATCTGTTTTTAGCCCTTGGAAAGTTTTTTTTCTGTGAGAAGGCTTCTTGTTAATTTGCCTTCTAAAACCTTCCCTTCCCTTTAGCAAGCGCCCATGGCTGATAAAAGAGACCCAGCAGAGGCTCTTGCAGAAACATTTGAGATTCAAAATATACAAAGTGCAGTGCCACTACGTATAGTATGTGGATCTTTGTAATGTGCTGGCATTGGGCCATATTCTAGGATAATTTCTCCCTTATTCCTGCTAGGGAATGGATGACTGGGCATTTGTACTCTGCTTGTGAAAGGGGAAAGTTTCTCTTCAGGCCAGGCAGGGAGCTGGCATCTGCAGTTTGCCTTTCTTTGTGTTGTTTTGCCAATGCCATCAATCTACACTCCCCTTGAAAAGAGCAAAAGGCAACCTGAGAATAGCGGAGTAGCTACCTTAAATCAAAATAAGCCCACAATGACAGATCAAGCTTGCAGTACAGATCCTACTTGTTACAGAACCAGGGTAGCAATAACCTCTTTAGATTGCCCTGTCCAAAGAGGTCTGGGCAAAAAAGGGCACATGGATTTGTGGAAGGGGGTCCTGATTTCTGAATAAAACCCTTGTTCAGAGCATGAACTCATGGAGGTGTCCAGCAGAGATGGCCAAGACAAGTGACAGAATATGCTGATCAAAGAATATGCTGAATAGGAAGAAACCCACAAGGAACACCAAATCCAACACCTGGCTCTGTGTTGTACACTCCAAGAATCTCACCCTGTGCCTGAGCATTGTCCAAATGCTTCTTGAACTGTTGGTCCTTGTGCTGTGACCACTTCCCTAGGAAGCCTGTTACAGTGCCCAACCAGGCTGTGCATGAAGGACCTTTTCCTAATATTCAGCCTAAACCTATCCTGACACAGCTCCATGCCATTCCCTTGGGTCCTGTCACTGGTCACCATAGAGGACAGATCAGTGCCTGCCTCTCCACTTCCCCTTGTGAGGAAGCTGTAACTGCAATGAGATTTCTCCTCAGTTTCCTCATCTCCAGGCTGAACATACCAAGTGACCTCAGGCACTACATATATGGCTTCCTCTCAGGGCCCTTCATTGTCTTTGTGTGCTTCCTTTGGGTTGCTCTCCAGTAGCTTTCTATCTTGCCTGAATTGTGGCACCCAAAACTGCACACAGGACTCGAGGTGAGGCCACCCCCATGCAGAGCAGAGAGGAAGAGTCACTGCCCTCGACCTGCTGGTGAAGCCATGCCTGATGCATCTGAGGACACAGCTGGACACAGTTTGGGTGTTGAGATGGAAAATCTACTCCACTATGCATGGACATGGAGGCAACACCCCTCTGGAGAGTACTGTGGGCACATCTGGGTATTTCAAAGGAAGGAGCAATAGTCCTAGGGGTCAGGAGAGGGGAAAATAAAGGAGGAGAAGGAAAAAATGAGGGGCTGCAGAGTTCTCTTTGAGATAGGAGGGAAATGAGGTGTTAGAACTCACAAGGAAAATATGCAATCAGGTGGGTAAGTGCAATGAGGAGCACCAAGAGATTTCTTTTTTCTTTTTCTTTTTTATTCTTTTTAAATTAAGGAACAGTCAGTATTTCATTCCATTTCAAAATGGAAAACTGTTCCTTTTTCATTAAAAATGTACGTTCCATAAAATATAGATCAGCAGCAGGCCCCTCTGGTGAACAGTGAGTTACAGTCCTCCCAATCTGAACTAAATTATTTGTGTTGGTTTTATGATCTGAAATGCAAAGTCCTGTGCTCCAGTGCTTCTTTCCAATGATTTTAAGCAATTTTTAAATAATATTTTCAGCTTTTTAATGTCTGAACAAACCCATACATTCAGGAATTATGAGAGGAAAAAGGGAAAGGAAACCAGAAGAGCACTACTTACAATGGAAAATAATAATAAAAAAGTTGCAAAGCACTCCTGTCTAGGGAAATGTGGAAAGGGAAACAGGACTGAGTAATGGAACCTCAGCGTATAATCTCTTCAAAATGTAAGTACTTCATATTGAATCATTTGACTTGAATATGAACCTACAATCATACTCATCAGCTGGCTCTAGAACATGAAGGGCCTTGCACCTTGCAAAATGCAGAAAATTTTGCCTAAGGATTGCCTTTTCAGACCCAGTTTCAGCTCAACACAGTCTTGTATTGAAACTCAGCTAATCATATGTGACATTCATCATTAGTTGCAGCTATGAAGTAACATCAAAAGAACATGAAGAAATGTATGTTTTATCACCAAAAACAGAATCAAGCCCAGCCTTGGCTTCATTTCAGATTTGAAGCTAAACGTTTTTCCATATATTTGCTCAAAACCAAAACTAATAAAGCTCTTGGGCTGTCCTGAGTTGGAAAAAGAAAGTTGGAGAGGGACTTTTTACAAGGGTGTGTAATGATAAGATAAAGGGGAATGGCTTTAAACTGAAAGACGGGAGGTTTAAATTAGATATTAAGAAGAAATTCTTTACTGTGAGGGTGGTGCGACAGTGGAAGAGGTTGCCCAGAGAAGCTGTGATGTTCCATCCCTGGAATTGCTCAAGGCCAGGTAGGATGGAGCTCTGAGAAGTGTGTTGTAGTGAAAGCTGTCCCTGCCCATGGCAGGGGAGTTTGAACTAAATGACCTTCAATGTCCTTTCCAACCCAAACTATTCTATGATTCTATGACTCCTTAGAAATTATGCATCATACTTGCCATATCGAAAGAGTAATTTGTACAGGTTTTTCAAAGTACTGCTCCAAACCCTCTCTGAACATCCATCAACTCATTTTGAATTGTTTTGCATCTGGGTATTGCATTGTTACATGCTCTATAGGCTCCTTCAACACATATAAATATTGTAGTGCAAATATATACACATTATATAGAATTATTCAGATGTAAATGCATTTATTCCTAAAGTCTGAGCTGTGTCCTGCTGAACATCCCTCCTTTCACTGAAAATTACTGAATTGACTTTGAACTTTAGAGCTGGTCACCAGTGCCTGATGCAGGTCCCTCTAAAGTCAGTATGGGTGAATATTGATTTCAGGGAGAGATAGTTTTGCTCTTCAGAGTAAATTTTGCTGACAGATCCCTGAAGATACTGAGGATAGCAAAACTTCTTTGAGGCTCTTCACACTGAACATTACAGGTATCTAAGAACAAACCTGTTTAAAAATTTTGTTATAAATTTTAAGACAAATAATCATTATGTGGCCTCTAACACAGTTTGTTAGCCTCTAACACTCTTTATTCCAAAATTTGAGCCATTGACTCTGTGAACATTAGAGTTTTATAAACATAATACTCTTATACCAGTTTTTATGAACAATAAACTTTCAATAGGCAAAATTGCTAGTCTGTCAAAAAGACTATGGTTTAAATTTTGTCCCATTCACAGACACATATAAATTCTCTCTTTCAATATAACATCTTTTACATAATATTCTTAGTTGTTGCTGTGCAGACTTCTGTTGCTCTCTCTTTAAAATGCCTCTCATTTATAATCTATTTTTCAAAGGTTTTAACACTTGGCCGTGTATTATATTCACAGCAGTGAAAAATTTCACCTCTAAGTTTCAGAGCCTTTTTGCCTATCAGTCTTTCATAGGAGTCTTTATGATTGTCCTTAATTTGAAGGAGTATAGAAGAAGGAATGTATGGAATCCAGATATTTACCCATATTCCTGCAACCCACAGCAGGCACCTTGGTGATTTCAATTGGGAGATATTCCAGGAGATGATACAGAGACAGAAATTCCAAGTGGTTGCTCCCTGCCAGCACGTTGCACTTTACTAAGATAGAACAGGTTTGGTTCTTCTGAAGATGGGGGAGGGAAATTTTTACCATTTTTCCTACCTTTCCAGCTGTGAAAAAAGAGCTGCTGCACACCAGCAGCATGTGCAGTAGAGAGACACAGGACAGAGAGTTTGTAATGGGCAGTCTATGAATCCTCCTCCTGTGATGGCTGGGAAGAAATGTAGTTGATACTTCACTGTGACAGAAAATTCTCCTTACTCTCCTTAAGCATTTGTAAGTGGTGACATGTTGAGTAAGAGAAGCCACAGGACTTTTGCTATCTCTGCCTTACCCTACCAGGCCCATGTCCTGTCCTGCCAGGCTTGTCACCATTTGGCTGTGAGAGTCAGCTGTGTGAAACAGAGCCTGACGTGGGGTTTAAGTGTGGAATAACAGCTAAGGACTTAAACAATCTGTGATTTGGGGCATGGGTTGTGTGTGGAGGGTGCATGGCTATGAACAGCTCCATGACAGACAGTTACTGGCTGCTGGAGAAGGGCAGCCTTGAGGGCTGAGAAGAAATTGCTGTATATCAGAATATGTAAAGATAACAAAGAAGGGAAGCAATGGCAAAGCATGGAAACACCCAGGCTGATCAGCCAGGTGCCATCTCTGCCACAGCCTGGAAAAATAACACCCTATGGTGTCACCCTGTGTTTTGCCTGGAGTGGAGACCTAACCATCCAGAAATAAGTGTCTTGCAAGAGCCCCAGATCCTGAGTTTGGGGAGACGAGTGGGATCACCATCTGCTCTTCCTGTACGTCACTGAACTTGGCAGGAACCACATGCTACAGAGCCAAGTGGGTGGGAAGGTTTGAGGGTCTGCCCAAGGATTAGCATAAAATAATTACAGATCTAGAGGTAGGCTCAGGACTTTGTTACTTGCCACTGCTGCTTAACCACTTATGAGACTAAGTGGTAGGTGCATAACAATCTATTGAAACAAAATTTCCTATTCATAATACCTAGACAAATTGTCCTGTTGAGATTAGGGGTAGAAAATTGAGACTGAAGTACAAGCAAATTTGAAAAAAAGTGAAATTTATGACTGAAAAGCAATTGGATAAAGAAAAAAATGAAGGAGAAAACTGTGATAAATAGATCTAAACAGATTTCTAGACAGAATACTGAGCCCAGTATATGCAACAATTCTATGTATGTTAACTTGTATGCTTAAGTGTATGTATGTATACTTCAAATCTCTTCACATTAAAAACACTTGCTAGAATAAATATGGGTATTCTGTGGAAAAATTAAACTATGTTGGGAATCTGGGACATGCAAAAAAGGTCCAGGCTAAATAGTCTGAAATCCAGATGTTGAAGGGTCAGATCCCAGCAGCACGTCTCCCACAGTGTTGGCCCAAGGGTTCACACCTTTCGTTGCTTGCTTCTGGGAAGGAAATCAATCGGGAATGTTATGGGGAGAGGAATCTAGTGATCTACTTAATACCAGAACAGAATAGCTGTGCCCTTTGGTTCAGCGCCTGTCCAGCCTAAATTCTTAGGGAGAGCTGTACTCAGCTATATTTATACATTTATAGCCTCACTTTACTGAGGCTCAATTTCAAGATGCTTGTCTAAAGAGATGGAGTCAGGTCCATGTGATGGTTCAGAATTAAGCCACACTTCACACCCGTGTCCTNTACCCGCCCCCCCCCCCCCCCCCAGGGTTTTGCGGATAATTTTACCAAATTTTGGCCTAATACCAACACTTACACGTAACACTGACATCCTCCAGTAGTAGAACTACACCCTTCTTGGTGAAGTAAAGCATCAGGTCTGTTGGTATAAGAAAGATAAAAATAAATTGCCCCTGCTGTGAAACCTGGAAGAGGCATCTGCAATAGCAGACACCCTGACAGTGAAGATGTTTGGAAAACCAAAGGAGCATGAGCCAAAATGCACAGCAGCATCTTTAGTAAATAAGTGTATGCTGAAGTCAATAGGAGCAGCAGGAGAGCAGCACCTCTAGGGAAAGAAAAAAAAGGAATTTTCCATATGTTTTGAATTGGAGGCCAGTACATAAAAGACTGGAATGTGAATCTTCCTAATGCTTAAAGAATACAGAAAGAAGGGTGCTTACTAATTATCTTTTAAATTGGCTAATATGTCACCTGATGAGTATGTGCCTCTGCTGGGCCATCTGGGAGCTTAGTAGCTGCAAGAGGCATTAGGTTACATTATAAAACACGCAGGAATTCATTATCTGGGGCAATTCTCTTTCAGCCATCAAGCTATTCTCCCTACTTGAAGCCAATGAGTTTACTTTCCCATGAAACCTACTCTATATTCACTCCCTAAAATAAGTACTAATTAGCTAAAGATAACAGTCAAATAAACCACTTTAATTGGGAAACAGAAATTGGCAGTTAAACATAAAAGTGTGTATGTAAATATGCTGATTATCTTCAGAGTTTGATAAAACATCTGTTTTCTCTGTAGAGTGCAGGTATTTCTTCCCAAACCATGAGAACACTGCTATTATCTCAATGTCTTAATTATATAAATTAAAAGGAAGTCCAAAACAATAAACCTGACACCATTTTTTTTCTATCTAAAGATGCTGGACTGCATTTTGCCTTAATACATTCCTTTAAGTGCCTGTAATTAAAAAAATGAAAAATATTGCATCCCTTCATTCTTTCTTCATGTTGTGAATGAAAAGTGAAGATTTTCAAAGGGTAAATTAAAAAGGGTGAAAAACATCCACATGAGTTTATTGAAAGTCTTTGTACTTAGTTTCTAGATTTGAAATTTATATTGTACTTTATGCATTTCAAATACTGATGCAGTAGTTCAAACAGAGATTTATGATCACATTAAGTTGCAAATTTCAGAAGTATTCAAACAAACAAGGTGAATAATTTTGTGTCAAATTCTTCAGGACAATATATATGTCCTTCTGCAATGTCCCAGTTCTGAGATCATTCTTTAATGAAAAAAAAATTGTATCAGAACATTTTCAGCCACCTTCACTCTCCAATCTTGCAAGGTCATTCACTGGAAAGCAGCAAGGTCATAGAGCAATTATCCCCTCTAGACATCTTGGTTTTATTAGCTTAGCGTGGTTATTACTGAAATGCTCATCTGCATTCTGTGACAGAATTAACATATTACTGTAGATGACATCTACTTGGACTGATCCTAATCTTGTGGAGACTGATTTTTGAGGTTCTTGAGCATGCATTTAATATTAATTTGCCCAGCATTGTCACAGCTAAATAGGTTTGCAGGATCGAAGCCATTTACAAAGCTAGTGCTCCTGAATTTTTGCAAAGAAACTACATGGGGTCAGCACAGAGCCTCTAGGTTTTCTGATGGAAAGAAAGCCTATTGTATTGTTAAAAAATATGAATTTTATTTAATTGGTTGTTTTGAAAGCGGCAATCTGAAGCAAATAGTGAGGCAAATGATGCAAAGTCCTCACTGTATTGTTATCTTAAAATGATGCAAAAATTTGTTTGGAAAAGTGTTGTGGGTTATGGTCCTGGAGAGAAGAGGCATCCAGGAGAGCTGATTGATTTTCAAGAAGCACTTTCTCAATTTCCAAACATGTTCCATCCCAATACAAAAGAAGTCAAGTAATGGTGGCAAGAGGTCTTCTAGATGAACAAGATCCTGATGGATTGGATATAAACCCAAAATGTACAGAGAGTAGAAGCAGGGACAAAAAACCCCAGGAGAGATACAGGAGAGATATAGAACCACTGTCTAAATGGGATGGGGGCTTTCCCCAGTAACAGCAGCTCTAAGCTGGCCATGAGCCCAAACATTGAGGAGGTGGAATGTTCCAATTGGAAAGCCAAAGCCCATCTGAGGCTGGACATGGCTGTGAAAAGCAACAAAAAGGGCTCCTACAAGAATATCATGTATCAGGTTATAGCCAGAGATTTTTATTTTTGCATGTTACTAATACAAGGGATTAGTCAGTTATCATCAATGAAAGAAGAAACACTTGGCCTTCTTTTTCTCTCCCTTTATTTCCTGTCTTTAGCTTCTTTCTTTTTTATGCTTAACAGCCAAGGCACATGCCTGATTTGGGGGAACGTACATTTATACCAGCTTTCTCCTGGGCAAGGAAGTCAGCAGATTTTAATCCAGTCTTCCTCCATTCTGCAGTATCACCTGCCAGCAGAGGCCATTGTATGGCAAAGCTGGGGGAAGAAAGGGCCTTCCCATCAATTCTATGTGTAAATGTGAGCAGGTGGCAAGGCATATGGAACACTTAAAATTGATTGCATGGTTCTCAAAGACCTCTGTATGTAGGTCACTAAAAACTTGAACCTTAGGTCAGAGGGCCAAATACGTGTGCTCTGACTTGTAAATAAAAATCTGTAGATTAACAGGAAAGTTTCTTCTTCCCTAGCAGTGTACTCACCTCAATCCTGTGGTGTTCTTATTGAAGTCGTATATGAGCTTTTATTTCCAAGTTCCTTTAACCTATCTTTATTTGCCTTATTCTAAAAAATAGTAATCCCCCTGCTAGTTTAAACATAGGACAAGTATGGCAGCAAGAAGACAGCATAGAAACAACAGCTGGTGCAGGAAATTATGCACTTGTTAATAATAACCATAATAGTAAAAGACACTGTGCCTGCACCAGCTTTCAGAGTAGTCACAGTCCTTGGTCTACTTATTCACTATTGTCCCTAGAAAAATATCCATTAGAAACTGCAAAGCACTGAATATGAAATGCCATGAAACATTTGTGCTAGAATACCAGTTTTCTAAAAGGTTAAAAATACTTGGAAAGCCTTATGCCCTGCAGTGTATGTTCTGTATTAAGGAACCACTGCTGGAATGAATGCAGCTGTATTTTTGACTGGGTAAACAGTGTTCCACAGACTTGTACCATATCTGGAGTCTGTTTCCAATTATGGGTCTTTATTTTTCTCATTCCAGTGAGGGAAATGTCTTCCCAACATCAATGTCACAACAAGAGTTGACTGAAAAGTTCTAAAATATAAGATCAAAAAAAGAGAAAAAAAAAAAGAGAAATGGATTAAAAATGAATCTTCTCTTTTTGAGTCAGCTGGAGAACCGATGAAAACAATAGTGAGATAATGCTTTAGAGGCCTGGACATCAAGGACTAGGTAAGATACAACAGATATAAATTTTTCACAGCCATTAACAGACTTGCTGATCCTTTTTGGTTTCTGGAGAAGGTATGAAGAAACATTTGATTGCAGCAGCAGGGCTCCTGCAGTCTGTAGTCTTAATCAAGAGAGAGGACAACAATATGTTATTGCTAGAACTAATGTGAGTGCAAAATTCCTACTGGCAGAATTAATCAGACTACCAACAGATTCATCAACTCCATCTGCTACCTATTCCTATTTCAGACCATAGCACCTCTTCACCAAGATATTTCCAGCTTTCTGCAGGCAAAGGCAAATGCAACAAGAAGAAACTCTCTGTAATGATGGAGGGCTTGATGAGAGTGCAAATGCTCTGAGCATCCTTGCCCAAAGTGTGGTCAGCTCACACATCTGAAAGCTTCTCCAGAGATAAAAGCCAAGAAGCAGAGTGACTCTGAAACACAATTGTTATTGCTAGCAAAAGCTCCCCCTGCAGCTGTGCCAAAATACATCATCAGCACAATGTGGCAGCCACAGGGTGAAGGAGAGCATATAATTTTCATCATTTTTGGCAAATGGCAAAAATGCTTACTGAAGATGAGGACTTTAAGGCTCTCATCAGCCTGCTGATGTTTGAACCCTCCTCCCTCATGAATGTCCACAGGTGCTGGAACAGTTGCAAGAGCACAGAGAGGAGCAACCCTTCTGCCAAGGCTGACCAGCTGGGCAGCTGTGAACACCCCCCTTTCTTGAGAGGAAAACCTCATGAAGAGCTGTCTTTAATAGGTCTCAGCTTTTACTTGTGCCCAGGACCCCTTAGCATCAGGCTCCATGTATGGACATAGCACGGAGCCTATTAGTGATCTCCTCAGGGCCATGGGCACAGCATGAGAATTCACACTTACATTTTAGAGCAGACTGCCAGAGAAGATCACCAAGTACAGACCTGGCAGGGTAGACCTGTGTGCACCAAGCTGGAAATAAGACAGTTTGATTTCCTTCATTGTGCAGTGGGGTGTTTACATGTGTTGAAAGTTTGCTTTCCCCCTCGCCCTCCAGTTAACTGCATTTTCCTTCATGTCCGAATTGATTTTTGGTCCCAGAAAGGTGAAGGCATCTATTAAGCAGAAGTGTGCTGGCTGCAGGGCAGTGTATTCTGGGGAACTGCAGGCACAGCATGGCAATTCATTTCTTTGCTACTCTGTTGTTTTGTCATGAAAGCAAAGCCTAATTGAAGATAGTCAGCCTTTAATGAATAAAGCTCTCTGTAATTTCCAGCTGTGGCCATGTAATCAGCGTTCATCTGCATGAAAAGGACTTTCTGTGCCCATATTTCATTTTGATGTGCATCTGTGCCTGTGTTTTGCCCTTCTGATTGGGTTGACAGTTTTCATCTTTATTAGTTCTGCCTTTCACTTCTGTCTTCCAATTTGTGTTAGAAAACAGAAGCAAAATCCCAAAAAGCCCTCAACATATTATATTATCTAATAGTTTATTAGAGTGTTTCTCTGAACTTGATGATTCAAATTAATTAAATTCTGTTTGGTTTTGCTTACTATTTTCCAAATCATTTTGTTGTAGTACTTCAGAATTTTTCTATTATGTTATTTTTGGTCACTCTCTCGCTCCACAGCACCACTGTGCCACTGCAACACACTTTTTAATTAGTTTCACCACAGTCATCAGCTTTGTGATTATCTCTGCATCTTGAACACCTGGTCCGACTTTAGAAATGACTTGCCATCTGGTCAAATACTGGGTAATTATAACAATTTAATGGCAGGATAAAATAGTGTTGGTTAAGAGACTTGATTGTTCCCTCCATTCCTTCCCCTCATGCAGTTTGGTTGCATTACTTCAAATTAAATTAAAATCCCATCATCAAGTTATCGCTCTTGGGTGGGTTTTTTTATCCCTCATTCACAGTACTCATAAACATCTCCTGGAGTTAGTTTAGTTTTAGACTCTCCAGACATTATGTCTCTAAGAACAGTGCAAATTACTGCTTTAAATTCACTGATATGATACTTATTTCATAACTTGCATTACATATCAATAAATGAAGCAATAAATGGGTCTTGTCTGGAAACTTAATGCTTAGACAACTGCAGAGGACCCATTTGTCAGGAACACAAATGGAATCTCACTAATGTTATACAAAATGGTGGGTTTTTTTCTATAAAAGTAGTTTAATACTACTGTATACTACTCTTGGCAGCTGATATGCATCACCACACTATAAATAAGCTGATTGTTGTGAAAAAGTCAATGGATCAGATAACAAATTTGATGCAGACTTGTCATTTTATGATTAGCTTATTTTATGACTAGCTCATTTTATGACACTTGGGTGAATAAGGGTTTATTTTCCCATTAAATATTGGCTGAGAAAGTTATTTGGGAAGCAACTTCTCCAGTGTTTTTAGTATACTAGTAGAAGCTGCTTTGGAAAAGTAAATAGATGTGGTGGTTCATATGACTTTCTTTCACATTATGCGAAAGAAAAAAACACTCTATTTTTTTTTTACATTTCATTCCCTTCAGTTCTTTTAGTCTGCTGATGTATATTATTATAAATATTCAGATTTCATTATAATAATGATGCTAACAAAAGCAATAATGAAGTATCTTTTCATTGAGAAATGAATGAGAAGAACTCTTTTGTAACTTTTTTTTCAGGTACGACTAGCAAAGAAAAAAAAGCCTATTTAAATTTCTAGGGATTCATTCTTGTATAAGTAATAAAGAATATTGGATTGATTTCTCAACTAGGTCCTTGTGAAATTAAATACTTTTGTTGTGTAGTACTTCCTCCTAGCAAACACCAAGTTTAGTCTGTAACAGCATCACATCTATGAAACAAAGAAAACATTATTGAAGGTGGAGAGTGGAAGGGGACCCAGAATTAAATCTGGAAAGCCAATGATAATAAAAAATATTGTCCATGCATCACATAAAAATCCCCTTATTACATCCAACACCTGTAGGATGTGACAGAGTAGCCTGAAATTTCATCCTTATCCACTGGAAAGGAGACTACCCTGCCCCCATCTCACTTTAGGCTACCCACTCTACTCTTCAGCATGAGGACTTCTGATCCCAGGCACATTTGCTCCAGGTCCTGGATGTGACCCTCTCAAAGATATATTTTTATTCAAATTCTTAATACCTAATAGTGGTTAGGCCAAAGTACCACCAGACAGGAGACACCCATTTGAGACCTGGTGCGTGCAAGAGCTGGTGAGAGAACATCAGTCTCTCCACAAATCTAATGCACATTTCCCTTCTCACCTGCAGGTGACAAACTAGCACTCTCCAGAGCTTTAGGGATTCTATTTGTGAAAACAAAAGCCCTTGAAAGCATGAAACAACTAACTGGTAACAAAAACCGAAAAAAAGGTAAAAAAAAAAAGCAAAAAAGACCATGTATACATATATATCATGAGTACAACCTTGACTTTTTGTAAGAGGAAAAATTATTTTTGTGATAAATTGTATAATTAATCAAAATCCAAACCATTATTTAATCAGATAATTCAGAGAAACAGAGGTTTTAGCTAAAGTCTTTTCATCAGGACTTCACCACTGCTACCAATTCTCGTAGGTAAATTTAGGTCTCAAGTCTGCAATCCGTTCCTCTTGGGTAAGGTCTTGGAAGGTACCACAGTGGTGTCAGATTGCAGAACTGGGGTCATGGCAATGCAGCTACACTGTGGTCCCATGTTCCTCATGTTACAGTCCTGAATGCCAAATGTCTAAATCTTCACCTGATAATTGACTTACATTATCTAGAAAATCTGAGGAAAAAAACCTCAAGGTTGAAGCAAAGTAATTGTTGGCTTGCATGAACGTATAGTAGCAAGATTTTTTTATTTTGTTTCTAAATTATACATTTCCTTCATAAGTAAAACAGTCTCTGCTGTAAAATAATAAAAGATGGGAATTTATTTGTCTTGTTTGTGTGAGAGACATTTGTCTCACATGTGTGTGACATTTGAGATACAGCATGAAGCAGCAGGGAGTTCTTCCCACTGTCATTGTAAGTTTTCAGCTGGCATGAGGGATGTGCTGCAGAAGGGAGCAATACTCCCTTCCACACACATTCATCCTGCTCCACAGTCACCCAGGCCCACTTCTTTCTCCTCACTTGTGTCCCCTGCTAGAGTTGTGCTGGCTACAAAGCACATCTGAGCAGACAGCCAGCTCTGGATTAAAATTCACTGAAGCCAGAGTAGGTCTTTACTCTGGTGCCTTGTCCTTGCTCTTGCTGAAGGGTGAGAGAGGGTGAGGGCAGAGAGCAGGGAGAGAGGAAGGGGCTCCCTTTGGCTGCCCAGCTGGCGGGTACTGGCTGAAGGAGCTCCTGGGCATAGCATGTGCCCTGGTTGGTCTCAGCACACACAGCCACCCGGGAGCATTCAGAAGTCACTTGTTTCTCCATCTTGGCTAAGTGTGTCTCAGCTCTGTGACTTTACCAAAGTTGCACAGAGCTGCCCCTCTCAAGCCAATTGTTTCCCTGCTCACATCAACTCACCAGGACACCTTTGGTATACAAAGGGAATGAAAATTGAGACTTCTAGAAATAAAAGGAGAAGTCCCACTTATTGCAACAGGGGCCAAATGTCACTTGGGATTAGAATAAAAGTACTAAAGAGAGGTCGATTTGTCTCAAAATAAATTCAGGGTATGAACCAGGTAAACAGAGGTGGTCTTAATGCTAAATAAAGTAACTGCTGTGATGAAATGTAGAGAAATACAGGGAACAACATCTTTTCATAACCCCATTGAAACTCCAGTCCTATAACTTTGTGTGTGAGTAAACTTATTTGCCATGTCTTTAATTTTATTTTATATTAGCTATATCATACTGTTCCAAGCTCACAAATATGAAGCCACTAAATCTAATTTCAGCTAAAAAGCAAGTGATATAGGTTGTGAGTTTCATAGGGTTGATCACATTCTTTCTTGTGAAACAAGGCATTCCTTGCAGTTTAAGATCAGTTGGTTATCTACAGATGTATCATCCAAAAGAACTAAGGAAATTTTCAAAACCGCAGGCAGTCCAAACTAGTAAAATAAGCCATGTTTAAAACATCAGCTTCCAATTTCAACTTTGTGCCTTGACATCATTAAAGATGTTTTGACTGATCTTGACTGAAACTAATAGAGACACAAAAAACATAAACCCCAGACTTATTTCTGTATTTCCTTCCCCATGGGTGTTGCAACAAGTACCAACAGAGAGGACTGAACTTACAGTCTACTCTTTTAATTTTCTTTAATGAAAAGATGATGGAAAAGAGAGAAATAAAAATGTGAGGGAGGGACCTGAGTTACGTGGCTTGGGCTCTGGATGTGATACAGAGATAGCAGCAGCCAAAAGGAGAAATACCCATTCTGCCCTTGGCTGCAGCAAGTCAGTCCCCAGGGAAACTTGCACATGAAGTACTGAAGAGGGCACCATGTTCATCCCTTGCATTAGTTACTTAAGTGCCATTATTTTAGAGAGTGGATCAAATTAATTTTATTCTCTCTCCTCTGCCCCTCTCCTAATACACATTTTTTCTCATGCTGCCAATATGATGGCAGATTGGCTTGGGCTGCTAACAGGGCACTCAGGACCTCAAGGTGAGATGATGAGCCAGGTGAACTCAAAGAATAAATTAATTACTTCAATGCCAGTAGCAGATTCAAAGCTCCAGGTGAAGCCTAACCACTTCTGGAAGAAAGACAAAGACAGAGGGACAGTGTCAGTGTACTTTATTCCATGTGTCTCTGGAAAACAAAGAAATAATCAATTGAAGAAATAAAACCTACCAACTATCATTCTTACAGGCTATGGTTGTATATAGCCTTAGCCAAGCTCCAGGGAAATGCTGTTAATCTTGATGTTCTCCTGGTGCAGACACAATAACTATACAAGTGAATACAAAGGAAGACTTTCTTGGAAATCAAATGTTATCCCCAAACAAAGCATTTCTTTTTTTTGTTGCAGGTACATGACTGTTATCAGCACAGATTCTATTAGTGATCCATCTAGCCTATTATTTCTCAGAAAATGGTGAATATTCCCAGTAAATGGGTAAGAAATCTTTGTTAGCATTTTATGATAGCCTATTAATTCCCTTTCACTAGTGTTAGTCCTATACTTCAAAATGGGAGAATTTATAGTTTTCAACTGAAATTTCTAACTGCTATAGCAGTGCCACTAGATAATATTGTTCCATAGTTTCTTGGTATTTAGTGAAAATTAAATAATTCCAAAAATGCTGCATGATTACAAATTTTATGCTGAAATGATACACAAAAAATGATATTTTCTGTCTGTCCTGCTGTCTGTATATGTGCCTGTAAGAAATTCTCCAATCTGAACAGCTTCTCAGGGACCAGGACTTGCCAGCTAGATTGAGACTCCTACAACAAGTTTTCTTTCTTGTGTCTTGTTTTGTGAAATTCATGTACGAATAAAACCAGACCAAGCTGGATTGTATCTTGTACTCCATGAAACTGATTTTTCTTCTTGCTAAATCAATGTATTGTCCCCAAATTTAGCCATTTTTTTGCTAGGTGAAGAGTGTGTCAAGAACATCTGAGAAAACGGAGTCCGAATGAGGGTGTGAGTGTGTTTGTATCAATACTCTTTTAGGGCCACCTAGGTCCAGTTACTCGAAAATGTGGTTCATTGCCTTGAACAAATAATTAGTAAAATAGCATGACTACTAAAGGGATGGTGGTGAAGGCTCGGAGGCCACACCAGTCACATGCCTCAGCTGGGATCATTGCAAGCCTTCCTTTGCTGCCTGAGTGAGTGCAAGTGCCTGCCCACACCACGCTCTGCGGCTGGGAGAGGTGCTCCTTGCCCTCTGCTCACAGCCCTGGCCAGACATGGTCTGTTGTCACTGTCAGAAGCTACCAGGCATGGACTGCTGAGTGACAGCCTCTTGCTGTTGCACTCGTCCCACCTACAGCTGGCCAGAGCCCCACCAACTCCGGCAAGCGTGTTTCCACAGAACAATGCTGTCTTTGTTGGCTACTAAGAGCATTTGAACAGCTGCACTTCCATAGGAACATAGCCCACAAATAAAGCTTTGCCTGTATTTAGGCCCAAACAGAATCCCTCCTTCACACCCAATTTCAAGGGCTAAAGATTGAACACAATATTTACATTTCATATACAGGCAAGATGTCTGGAACCCTTATAAAAACATCATTATTTTTATATTCTGTAGATGCAGAACCACAGACTCATTATGCCAAAGTGATGCCAAATCAGAGACTAACACTTACACCTGATTATGAAGCAATAATATTTTTTTGCTAAAAAATATTTGTGTTATATATGGTATTTCCATCATGTCTACAATAGCAACAGTGATCAATTATAAATCTCGCAAAGCTTGCTTGCCTCACTTGTCAAGTGGTTTATTATGGAAAGGTCCCTAAAGACCATCAAGTGACATAAGTTATTCCACATTAAATGGAAAATTGATCTAGTGGCTAAAGAAGCTAATGTTGAGATGCTTTCTATATCAGGAATCTTGAATTTCCAACTTGCTACAATTTGAAAAGAAATCTAATGTACTTTATAATGTAACTAAAGTAATCTCTAATAAAATATTGCAAAGAGGTAGTTTTTCTAAGCAAACAGAAGCTGAAGTAGTTTCTGGATGGACAACACCACACAGAGTGTTTTGCTGAAGCAGCAGAGAGCAGCACTGTGGGACAGTCTGCGAGCTTTCCCTGCAGAGGGGTGTGTATGAGATAGCAGAGGTGAGGAAATAGCCAAGCCTGCAGAGACTCTGGAAAGTACAGTGTCCTGAATAAGCACCTAGAGCCCAGGTTTGGCCCAGACATTGCACCTCCCAGAAACTGGCTGCTCTAGGAATTTATAAAAGAGCTCAGAAGGGATGTCATTTGATACCTAACTGCACAAAAACATTTCTGGTATCACAATCACCTCAGCCTTACACTATATTTTATATAAACCTGTTGTCCTGCATGAACTGGGGTATTTGAACAAACAATTGATTAACATCTGTGAAGACTTCACTGCTTTGGGTGGCTTAGCATTAATCAGCTGGAACCAAAGCAGCAAAGGGTAGTCAGATTGTAGACTGACCTGATTCTGACTGCATCACAACTGTTCTGATATGTGCTGCTTTTTGGCTTCAGTCTTTCAACTAATAAATGCAAACAGGCTTTATTGTTGTCAGTATATTGACAGTACAAGGTATTAAAGTCTTTGCAGAGGGCAGAGCAGACTCAATAACTGTCATTTGTCATACAGGAAATTTAACACCTCCTCTATCACAGTGTAGCAAACTGAAATAAGTATAAAAACATTTGCATGACCAAATGAAAACCCAGGAAACTCCAAACTTTGCCAAAAATCCAACAGTCACCCATGCATATTCAAGAGTCCAGCAGTTACCAATTCAGCTCTAAAGGAGATGACAAAAACAGGTGGGATATCACAGGCAAAGCTTCTCAGACTTTATTTATTTATTACTATACCCAGAAACATGGACTGAAATAGGAATTCAAGAGGAATAAGGTATGTTCCCATTGTTTTCTTCCTTTGACAAAACAATGCTTGTATATCCATATTTGATTGGACAACGTATCAAGGTATGCAGGTCCCCTTCAAGCAGTGGTGTCAGAGGGAGGCTCTTGGCACTATGCACAAACATGGACTGTATCAGGTCTTACTGCACATTTGCTGTTCATTACTTTTTGTCCCACATAGCAACCCTGTTGCAGCCAAAGTGGTATTTTCTGAGTGTTGTTTTGAATAATGGCAGCCCAAGGTCTCCGTCCTGATGGATCACCTCCTAGGACGGCCCTGAACATGTTACTTGTATCTCTCATTTGCTGTTCTCCTGGAAGAAGTCCTATTTTCCTGGCGAGCCTCTGAGCAAGGAGCTGGCCATCAGCAGCTTCCAGGTGAGTGTTTGAAACCTCCCTGAACAGCAGTGCTTCTTCCTCATTCAGGGAGCAGCACCAATGTCCCCTGTAAACACCATCCAGAGAGTACACGCAGAAACACAGAGTGGAAAATGTGTTTGAGAGTTCAAGTACCATACAATGCTTATGGGGCTTATTCTTAATTCTACAAAACTCAGAGAAGTCACCAAGTCCACCCCACATGGCCTTTGAAAGAGTTATGCCTCTTTATACAGTAAGAAAAATGCAAAACATTTGAAGCAATGTGAAGTGAACAGGGACAGCCAATCACCTTCACTGAGAGCCTCCCTTTCTGGAGGGGGTAACAGAGCAAGGTCCCACGGGCAAATATAGAAACTCACAGGAAAATCAGCTCAGAAATCACCACTGAGGAGTTGGTAAGAAGTGTCTCCTGTGTAGTGAATTCTATATTTGTAAAGGAAATATAGAAACAACAAGTAGGGAAAATGAATGGGGAAATTTAATTTAGTGGTATTTCAATCCCACTTATGAGACTTGTAGCTCAGACTACACTGAGCTAGTGAAAAACAGGGTGAGGAATCAAGGAGCGTGAGAGTTGGACTTCAGTGTCAAGTGGAGTTGCTTATTTATGTCTCTTCGTATCACTCTGCATCATAAGCTATTACATGAACAGGTTAAAGGCTTACATTTTGAAAAAAAGGGTCCACATGATGGAAATAGGACATCTTTTTCGTTAGAATGTAATTTTTGCTGATGAGATTGCCAAAGGCTGTGGATGGTCCGGGCAGGCTTTTACAAAATAAAAGAATATTCAGACTAGGGGCTGGGAAACCACACTCTATGCAAACCCTGCAAATCAGATACTGTCAAAAAGCAAGTGGGAAGTTTTCTCCCTCCTTTGCCATGTTAAAAAGTCCCTAGCAGATTATTTGATAATAGCTGTTTTGATATGATAAATGCTTTCTGCCTGAAAAAGTGACACTTCTCCAAAGTGTGTACAGCCATGCATTGTCATAGTAAGTTACTTTCTCAAGTAATTGCTCTCTTTGTATGAGGTCATTTTATGTGTTTTTAATAGATTTAGCTGAAACTATTAAAAAAAAAGCAACTGTGTTAATTTTGAATGAAGCAACTTTTGGGGTTTATGAAGTTTTATTGCTTTCTTTGATATGCAGATTTGTATTAGCTGAGCATGAAATAAAAGACCATGGTGGCTGCACATGAGAGATAAGTAGGTGTATTCACATATTCATGCTTCAGCTCTCTTTTTGGGGTAGGTTTTTTATTTACATTACTATGGACGCTGTCTGAGGGGTGAGATTGTCACCTGCATTTTTAGGCACAGCAAGCAAAGCATGTTAAAGTGTTACTTTACTTCTGCTAATTTCTTTCTTAGCTTTGCTTTTTAGGCAAACAGCCTAGCAAGAACCTCTTTTCCAAGTAGATAGTTTTAAGAGAGAAATTGTGAGGCTTTGCAGGACATTGCCTTACTTACAACAATTTTATCTTTCGATTTTGGAAATACGTATACCTGAGTTCTTGTTACCTCCTCAGCTCAGCCCATTTCTTAAAAGTATTTCACACAAGAGGGCATGGTAATATTTTAGGTAATATATATCAAATAAACATACATATATATGTTAATAGGACCTGAACATAAAATATCTTTTGGTCCTTGCAACTACCCCAAATTAATTTATATTTTGTGTACCTAATTAGAACACACATAATGACAGCAGTGACATTTTACACCCACTTGGTTTAAGAGTAACTAAACATGCAATATTCAGGGCAATGAAGAGTGAAAGCCCTAATTTTAACTTCATTCAGCTGATACTTTAGATCCAAGCAATCCATTTCCCAGCCTATGCAATTAACTTTGCTCTCATACATTAGCAGAACAAAGTAGCATTGGAATGCATAAGTAGAAAAAAATCTATTTTTCCTTGAATTTTAAAGAAAGACATCTCAAGTCTTGTCCTTAAAATCTCATTGATTATAATTGCTAAGACCTTAAAATTGAAGATGCTGATTCTAAAATGTTCTTACATCCAAGAGTCATGCTATGTAAATGTCCTCTTCCATTTTTTTTTGACTTGAGAAAAATCCCAGAAAAATAAAAAACTTAAATGAAGCATTTGAAAATTTTATTGACCCAATATAGGAACTTATTCTAATGACCATATTACCATGCTCCTAAATGGCATTGGATGTAAGCAGGAACTGCAAACTTTCCATTCCATTCAGCTGTTCTCTCTTTTTCTTCCATTAAACTGCATTTACAGAGGGCTCAAGAACTACCACAGAAAACCTTTTAATTGAGTTCCAACATAATGCTCTCTTGAAAGCAGACCTGGTCCTAATTTTAAGAAATGCTCTAGAAATCTACTTTATAGCCACAACATGTTTTTGAAACCTATATATCTAAGGAAACCAAACTAAATCCACTTACTGCTCTAAACATGAACTCTTATTTAATGTCCTACAGAAGAGAGATTGCCTATAAAAAAGACGATACATCTAAATGACAACCAAAGCAATCAAAAATAATGTTGCTCTTGGGCTTCCAGCTCTCTATAGCAGAAGCAAGCAAGGCTCCAGCCTTCTCTAACCTCCCTCCCCATGTCTACCTAATGACCTCCCATGCCAAAACACTGATTAGCCATGAGATCTTCCTTTGGTCATGTAGCTCTGTGACAACTGCACTGACACTGTATGACAATTTCACTTCACATTTGCATAGTGGATGTCAGAGACCTAGAAGCAACCCTTATGGGAAAGTCTTATTCCAGAAAAACCTCTGTTGTAAAAGGTTTCTCTGCAGAACTATAATTTCTTAGCTATTTTTCTTTTATGCTTCACCATAGCTTTACAGTAAACAAAAGGATATTTTAAACAACATCAAAAACCTTCAAAATCAAACCAGCAAACATACAACCACTCTGCCTCTTTTACAACCAAAAAATGAGCTAGTTGAGCTGGAAGTTTGCTGCCACTTCTTAGCTACAATTGATCATTTAAATACAATAGTGACTCATGTAAATACTGAGGCAGACTTACAAAGCATGAAAGTGCAGCTTTTTTTCATGAAATCGTCTAACACCATGACTGAACTTCAGTGAATCCAAATGTGTTTTCCAAATTGTTTGGGAACAGGGACTAAGAAGTTTGGCTACTCTCACAAAAAGCCTTTGTGGCAGGAAAGATGCGAAGCAATGTGGGGCAGACTTGCTGTATGGAGGAGGAAAGTTCATTAAAGGTTTGAAGGCTGATAAATGAGACAGGTAAAAGGACGTGTAAATATGAAAGAGATATGGATGCTTCTCTAAAGAATCAGATTTTGGGAGAGGAGAAAGCTGGAGCATCAGATATATTTTAAAAATATCATTTCAAGACCTTTAAAAAAATCCCTACGTATTTTTTTGTCACTGAGCTCTGAGAAGCAGATCAGATGTCTCATATCTGAACACTTATTCCAGATAGCAGAAACAGTAAAATTTAATGAAAATGTCTTATTGAAAATGTCTTATTAAAATGTCTCACATGGCAAACTATAAAATTAAGAATGTAATGTATTTATCTCATGTATAGCATACTTAGATTAAGCCATTTAACAGCAGCTTCTTGCAAGATAAGCAAATTTTAGGAGCCTGAAGTAATTTTGTAATTACTTGCATGCACACTGGTTCTCCTCTAATGAAAATAGGAAATACAATGAGCATGGATGAATACATTGCTACCAGTATGGGAATAAAAAGCCAATTTTCTTTTGTTGGACTGCACATCTTATAGGTTAAAATAATTACTGAGTTATTTTTCCAGTGTTGCATGTGCTTCTTTAGGTATTCCCCCTGCTCTTGTTCCACCATTTATGTAGAGTGCTGACAGTATCCTTCCATCTCATGTCTGTGAAGCAAATCTTCCTTGCCCAGGCTGACTTGCTGTAACTGTTATCCTGAAGCTTTAGCTGACAGCTCACTGCTATTCAACACCTGAATATTCTGAAAGACCAATATTCTGCCAGTTCCAGAAATGACTTGCACAAGTGCCTGATGTTTCATGTGCTGCTTTACTGGAGCCATGGCAGCAGAAATGTCTATCTGTGTGTAGCTATGAACAGCCAGTAGGTCATTAGGCTGATTAAGCAAAGGATCACCTCATTTCTCATGGGGAAATTGCATTTGACTAAATCTTTGCCTTGGGACCAGCTTTGTTCCCTGAGGAAAAGGTCACACAACCTTTGTGTGCCTATTGCCATTTTCCCTTCTCAGTGAGTCTGGATAACTCAATGAGTCAAATACGGTGTATTTGGCCCACATGCATCTCAAAACACCAAAAACCAGAACCATATCAAATCACATGGCAAAATATGTGCTAGAAAAGCCCAAGATTAGGAAAGCAGTGAGGCCTACATTTTGTAATTCAAGTTCAGTTCCAGACATGCTGAGCTGAAGCAACACAATATTATGAAATTCATCACAAATTTGTACGCATATGAAAAGGCAATAGCTTTTTGTCATGTTGCAGTGAGAAAGTATGATAGAATTATTTGAAACAAATACTTGAGGTCCCAGTAAAGGAGCTGTGTAGTGACCTCTGTAATAGCTTATGTCAGTATAGATTGTTAAATATAATATTTATAAATATTATAAAGAGGCAAGTTTACTGCATATTCCTTCACTGTAACTTATGGGAAAAATGACTCTACTCCTTACAATAAGACATAATTCCATTGCCTTTGTGCTTCACATAAGGACATATTAGGCAGGAGCCCTAGGATGTATCTATTCACTGCCAGAGTTTGCTGTTCTCAGTTGGTAGAGAGTGACACGATTGTCTATTGCTACTCTGGGGCAAACACAAAGAAGGTACTCCATGGCAGGAGCTGGGGAGGAGGGAGGGCAGGCAGGGAGCAAGAGAAGAGAAGGTAACCCCTTTGGAGATCCAAAAGGTCCACCAGACTCCATGCTGGTTTTCCCCTGAACGCTGAAATTCACAGTAGAGCACTGGAGTTTGCTGTAGTGCTAGTTCCCCAGCAGCAACTGACCTCACTGGAGGAAGCAGAGGAGCATTGCTTGATTTCAAACATGACTACATTGCAGGTGTCATTCCAGCTGAAGGAAAGGGTAATAGATGATAAGAAAGTCATTGCTATCCTTCTCAAGGCACAAGTGTGCAGAGCCCACTGCATCCTGCCACATCTTCAAGCAGCCATCAGGAGGCAAAGCTTGGAACTTGCCAAGACTGGACAGTCAGTCAGTTTTTAGCTAAATTTTGACATGGTTGGAGCCTATTGAGGGATTTTCAGTGAATTACTGCTAATGGCATTTATTACCAGCATTAATAGTAATTTACCCACTGTTAATCAGAGGAGCTGGATAAGAACTTCTCAATCATTCTGAGCTCTCACTTTGCCAGTTGACTAAAATATTTTATGCTACCACTAGTCACAAAGCCTCAGCAAACAGCTTGTAAATTTAGACAGAGCCTGGGATCTTGAAAATTTACACCCTGCTTGTGTCTAATTTATCGTCGCTGTTTATATTTGTGCCAAGACTTAGGCTTTCCCACTGATCGAGATTTAAAATACATAGCCATAAAATGTTCTCTTGGAGTGGGCCATCAGATTACTAGTATAAAACCACATTCTGCTTAGAGAAGATATTAGTGGTACTTTCATTACAGGAGAAAGTGGATCTTCCTATCTGCAAGGTGGTAGGTTTTGCTTGGCTCATTTAACTTACTACTTGTAGGACTTACTGAAATTCTCACTCATGTCTGTTCACTGAACTGCAGCACGTATTTGCAGGTATGGTGGTGTGAGAGCCTTGTTCAGGATGCATGTCATCAAGAGAGAGGGTCTGGTTCCCCACCTCCTCTGTGGAAGATCCAGTTCTCTCACTTGAACAGAAACTGTAAAAACATCCTTCTGTATGTAAATTAATATCAGTGATAATTAGTCTTTGCTGAAAAACAGGAAAGAAGGGAAGGTAACACTGAAAAGAAAAATAATCTCAAGTTAGAACCTCTTTATTTTGTCAGAAAGGGCAGTCTAGCTAGTGATGCATTTGTATTAGGGATGCCCAAAGGGAGGGACAAAGAGGACGGGAGTGCCTTTGTTAACATACCAACCAGTTCTTTATTAATTCATGCCAGAAGCAGATTCTGCACTCCCTCCACAAAGTTCTTGTAACAAAAAGCATTTTAGAAGCTAAATGTTTTCTTGAAATCAATTTAAGATGGCCACTCTGCTTAATCAGCATGAAGTTCAGTTCTGCATCAGATTACTAAAGCATACCATTACCCCCAAGGGCTTAAAATTCCTGTAGTTTCATATCAGTCATTTTGCCATGAGCACTGCAATTCCCATAACATGATCCAGGTCTTGGAAATAAGGATAAAAACACTGAAAGTATCAACATTAACTTGTCTGACACAGGCTACACTGATAAAATATATATTTCCAGATGTTTGGCTTCAGAGCATTATTCAAACTGACATATTGCAAAGATTTATTTTTATCCACCCTATATGACACAACCTGGTCAGACACAACAAAAAATGAAATATTTTCTCTTTAAATAAATTGGAAAATTGTTGAAATCTACAAGTGGAAGTCTGTCCAATTTTGATAGTGATTTATCCACCCCCACTTGGTTAGCCAACTGGGTTAGCAGGTTAGAAGTGTGTCAGAGGGGAGGGGGGTGCCTGGACATGGAGCAGCCTGAAATGCCAGTGTCCATGGCCTTGGAAGGACTCAGAGGAGGCCAGCCAAATGAGGTGTTGTTCCCAAAGCTATGTGGGGTACAGTACTTTCCCAGATTTTTTATTCTTTAAACTAAAAAGTTTTTGTTCAAATGGGAATAAAACCAAAGCATGCATTTCTTCCTAAAAATGAAGTTATTCTCAGCTCAAGTCTAAGCATATAAATTCCTGCTCTGTCTGTCTGTAGGCAGGTAAGAATTACTCTGTTTGAATAGCTGAAATGGTCTCAGAATATGTGTGACTGCAGGATTACAGGGAGATGTAATAACTTTGATTAGATCAGTGAACCAGGCTGGGCAATACAAATACATTTTGGGCATAATCCTTTCCACAAGTATGAAACACAAGTGTGTTTAAGACTCTGCCTAATAAACTAGTTTTATTTTTTTTTTGTCTAAAAATGCTATTTCCTTATAGCTCTGGGTCCTTACATGAAATATTTGTGGGTGCCTTTGGAAAGAACAAATGCTAAAATGGCTCATGTGTATATCTGGGATCAGATCCTGGATAATTTTCCAAAAAGCAACAGATAGACAGAGCTCTGTTCTGAATTTGCATGCTGTAGCATTGAAGTATTTCCTTTCAAGAGTTTAAATGTGAAATTAAGGAACCGCTGGTGACACTGGGTGTTCTGCTTCAGGGTTACAGTGGCTTTACACTGGCCTTACTTGGTTTTGGCACATTCTTTAACATCTTGATACATGCTGGAAAGGCCTTTTGGCCTGCCCCTTAGTGTCTCTCCTGACCCCACGAGAGCAGGTCAGGTACTGCTGTACAGTCTGGGGGGTCCTTGACCCACTGGGAAGGCTGAGAAACGTCCTGGGGACGCAGAGGTTGAAGTATCTGGCTGAGGTGTTCCACTACCCTGGTTTGTAAATTCCTGCAAATCCCTGAGGAAGGAATGCTTTGCTGTCAGCCAAAATTGTCTTAATTTAAACCAAGTCAAGGTAGAATGGTAAGGGGAGACCGTGGAAAGGGTGGATTTATTTAAGCAAAATTCGCAACACAGCTGCCAATGTTTATAAAAGACATAGGTCATGAAATGAAAGAAAAGAACTTACTTACTCTATTTAATTTAAACCAAGGGGTTTTTCCTCACCTTCCTGCTCCCTGATTTGCTGTATACATTCCTAGGTCTACCTGCTTAGAGATTTTGTCTCTGCATTTTATCTGTCTTAGATTGCATTCACCGTAGAGAAAAGTACTTCCTGATATTTTTGCTTCCTAGCTTATCCTACTTTTGGATTCCACCAAATTAATCTTTTTCTTCAGAATACACCTCCCTTCTTTTGCAAAAGATATAGTCTTGCTGCTCCTTTTTTAATTAAAAAAAAAACAGTGTTATTTTATAGCCAGTCTGCTAAAACAGCTCTTATCTTCTTTCCTTGATTTTAATTAACCCGTGTGTGACACTGTTATCAATGCTATTAATGACCAAAGCTGAAGTTTCAGATGAAAGTTTGAGGGCTCTATCAGAGTTAGATAAATAGTCAGGATAGTGACAAACGTGAGTGGCAATAGAAGGGAACTCATATTGAAGAGAAATAGTAACACTTTTCACCCAGATGTTTGTTTTTTAAGATTCGCTGTCTAAATAGAGAGGAAAAAGTATGTCTTGAGAGATGAGGAAAACATTGGCCCCATGAGGAGAAGCAATATGAAAAGAGATAATTAGAAGGTATTGCATGTATCAGGATTTGAAAACAGTCTGCGAGTCAGTGCTGTCTCCACATTTTACCTCTTAGGAAGTTTTGGTCATTCCTGCCACTAAAGGTAAAACTATAGTCCAGATGGAGTAATGAAGTGATTACTGACATGAAAGGTTTCTATGCCATATTAGGAAGAAGGCAAAACCCCATATTTTCAATACTTTTGTTCAAGAAAGGGAATATTTTAACAGATACTGCTTTTGAAATTTTTTTTCCTGGCTAGCTACTGTTATGAGTAGTCTAGAGAGGAAATGTATAAGGTGACATTAAACTGTCATCTGAAATGAACGGGAAGATATGAGCTGGATGCTGGAGATAAAATGAAAAGAAAAAAATCAATTGGAAAAGGGAACATTTAAAAACTAACATTTAAAACCAGAGTACATAATTCAGTTCTGTAACCCCAAGACAAACATCACTCAAGAGAAACACTTTGCAGAAGGTTAAAAAGGACACAGATAGGTGATCAAGATGAATATCATTCAGTTGCACTTGTTAAAATCAGATTTTTAAGGAAAAAAAAGCCATTTGCAGGCAAACAGCTCCCTAAAGTGAAAAAGAAACTTCCCTTTAGTTGCATCACAATGAAATAGATCATTACGGGTGGCTTTCACCTTTGCTTAAAGTCCTTGCCCTCAGCTGCTGGCAGGCACAGGATATTGATCAGTAATGACTGGTCGCTGAGGGCGGGATGGAGGTGACCTGTTCACAGAGATTTCTCTCCCTTTTTCTTGGCATGCACTTTTTTCACCTTTTACTCCTCCCACAGTTTTCATTTTATGTCCCCACTTGTTCTATTTTATATTTCTTCTACACTTCTGCCTTTAACCTGTTCCTCCCAGTCTCACACCAGGTAGTTGGACTTCTCTCAGTATTTCTTGTCCCTACAACCTTCTCATGCTGTGTATTTGTCCTATTCACAGAATCACAGAATGGTTGTATTGAAAGGTACCTTAAAGACCATCTGGTTCCTACCTCCCTACTGCAGGCAGAGACACCTGCCCCTAGACCAGGTTGCTCAAAGCCCCATCTAACCTGGCCTTGAACACTTCCAAGGAGTTAAACTTCATTACCTTGGAAGTGGATGTGGACTGCACACAGGGTCTGGGGCTGACATCGGATCAAAGCAGCCCAGGACTTCCCCTCTAGGATTGTGATCTCTGTGCTAAGATGTTCTGGTTTTGAGACACTGGACCCATCTGAAGATCACCCAGTCTATTCTAGACTGGCTAAGTTTCCACTATGTCCAGCAGAGCCAATCTCTGATGGATCTGAAGAAGGACATGCTGCTGGCCAAAACTGGGCCAATGAGAGAGGCTGGTACCTCCTCTGTGATAAAGTATTTAACAAGAAAATCAAAACAAAGTCACATAGTTTTTCTTCCAGTCAGAGGAGAGAAGAAGACAGAGTGTGCGGGAAAACAGCCCTGCACCAAGGTCAGTGGAGAAGGAAGGAGGTGCTCCAGGCATCAGAGCTGAGATTGCTCTGTGGGCCGTGGTGAGGCCATGGTGAAGCAGCTGTGCCCATGGGTCTACAGAGGATGCAGAGATCCACCCACAGCCCTTGAGGATCCATGGGGAATGCAGAGATCCACCCACAGCCCTTGGGGATCCATGGGGAATGCAGAGATCCACCCACAGCCCATGGAGGTGCCCATGCTGGAGCAGGTGGATGCCTGGACAGGGCTGTGATCCAGTGGGAGTCCCAGTGGAGAGAGGGGCCCTGCTTGCAGGCTGGAGCAGCCTGTCCTTGGAGGTCTGCACCCTGTGGAAGAGAGGCCCCGTGGCAGCAGTTTTGGGAGGATTGTTTGTGGGAGGGACTCAGCTGCAGCAGGTGTGGTTTGGCTGCTGCTCGTGAGAGTGGAACCATGCTGGGGCAGTTCCTGGAGAGCTGTCTCCTGTGGGAGGGACCCCACGGTCTCACAGGGGGAGGACTCCTCTCCTGGAGCAGTGGAAGAAAACCCCCATGCCTTGTGTCCCTGGGCTGTCAATGGGAAGAAGGGAGGGGCTAAGGGGAAAAAGATGTTTTAAGGGCTTATTTCACTTCTCTTTATCCTCCTCTGATTCTGTTAGTAATAAATTCACTTTCAACTTAAGTTGAGCCTGTTTTGCCCTTGCAGTGTTTTCTCCTGGTCCTTATCTCAATGTGTGAACCCTTCGTTGATTTTTTTTTGTCTCTGCCCAGCTGTGGCAGGAGAGGGTGAGCGAGTGACTGGTGAGTGCCTGGTGTTGGGCCAGTGTCAAACCACGACACCACACATCCATCCGTTCTGCATGGTCAAAGCCTCCTTCCTAAGGATTTGGTAACACCAGGCAAGCTTGACTCAGAGCACTGAATAAAAGATATAAAGATCTTTGCTGTAGCTGGATAAATAGATCAATAGATTGATTTTAGAAAAGTCCACCATTGCCTGACATAATTATTTTGCCGTTTTGAGACATTGGTAAGTGCATCCTGTGAATGCTGAAAAGGAAACTAATCCAGTCAACATGGAGCAGTTTATTTTTCTATTTTTTCTTTTCTTTTTCCTTTGGTCACCTTCCATGTACGTGCAGGTGCGACTAAGTAAAAATGTGCAAGCAGCTAGATGTCAGGATGACTTGCTCTCACTGTTCAACTGCAAAGCAACACAGAGGTGCCCAGCAAGTGCAAAGGAGAGCCCCTTTATTACAAAAAACAGGCTTTTAAAAGTAGTTATCCCATTATCAGTTACCTTTCATTTAAGTATGACAAATATAATTCAACTAACCACCATAAACCACGATGTGACTGCCTAATGGTCATATAACTTGTTTTTCTACCTGTAATTCAGATGAGTCACTCTCCCATAGTCCTTTTCTGCTTAGCTGAAGTAGCAGGTCTGAGCCATGATTTTACAAGGGTAATAAGGCCCTAATTTTATAAGACTTTATCTATATGGAATGTTCAACTTCTGCTCTTAGAGAAAATTAGGATGTTATGAATTTTCCATTTTCAGTTCATGTGGATCAAATGGATCCTCATCCACCATCATCCCCACAGAAAGCATGCAAAAACTCCTCAGATGATCACTACATTCATTGCTTCCTGGTGTTAAATGTTGACTCAGCTGATGATGACAAACTCTGTTGTCTTTTTATGAACTGCCACTTAGTGGCCCAATAAAATTTCAAAAATATGTAGTGTTCTTCAAACAGCAGCTCCCTTTATATTAATTTAATTTCCTTGATATTCAGCTTGAATGCAAAATCGCAATTTTATTGTCATTTCCTCCCCAAAGGCAAAGCCTATGAAGATCCATTAGAAGAGAGAGACTTGAGAGAGTCTCCACTTTTACTGATGGCTTAGCTCATGTCATGGCTGCAGTAACTTGCAGAGCATAGGACGTGCTGTTGGATATGACAAGCCTCTCACTGATGTGTTATCAACTCTCTTTCACAGTGTGAGTGAATACCAGTGGCCATGGATCTGTGAGAGGAACAGACTCCAGCCATTATGCTAAGAGAGCTGCATGACTCCACCTCTGAAGATCTTCAGCCTCAGTGTTATGTTGAGTTCAATCCTGATCCACAGCTACAGTCGAGTGGTGCTGGAAGCAGTGAGCACTGGCTCTGCCACCACCCTGCTGCATTTGAGAGTGTGATGGCTCAGAGTGCACCACTGCTCAAATGCTGTCACCAATTTCTTTCCTCTATGGGTCCTGGCACAAGTGATTAGTATGAATGTGGCTGGAATAATGAGAAGGTTTTCAAAGACCACCAGAAATGGAGACTGCACTACAAAGCAGAAACTTTATTATAGATATTAACCAGTATTCATCTTTTTGATGTCATTAGGAGTGGGTTTGCCTACAGGCTATTTTTTCTTGAGGAATTGGTTGGTTTTTGTTGTTTTTATTTTTTTTTTAATTGAAAACAAGTGAAGGAAAGGAGAGATGTAGGCATAATTAATTTCTGCCTTTAAAGCAGAAATGTTTCTTCTTTTAAAATCTGTGCAATTACAGGATAGTGTTAAAGTATTGTAATGTGGACGTGCATAGATAGTATCATATAGAGCATGCTGTAAACACTCCTAAACAACAATCAGACAGAGGCATGCAGCCACTTTTCTGTTTGATCCCAATGAGCCAATTTTCAAGAAGAGGATTTCTTCATCCAAAAGGTCCGAGACCTCAAATTATTGGCATAAATTTACTTTGTCCAGACTTGACAGGTTTTGAAGATTAAATTAAATCCTGGCAGTTTCCAGACAGGTAAGAAGGTAGATTCCTCACTCACACGAGTTACAATCAAAGGATGGACAGATGGACAAAAAGCTAGGGAGGGGAAGCCAGGAGATATGAAGTTCAGCACCAATTCAAAAGGTGAATTAAGGAATTGCTTTTAACCCATTCATTTCCCAAACATATCAGAATGATGTTCATTGTCTTGACAGCTTTTTTTGCCTGTCTTCCTTCTTTTTTCCTTGATTTTTGTTGGCATCTGTTTCCTTTTCTTTGTCTGGTGCATAGTTTATCCTGTATGGGTGCAAGTGTAGGTGTTTAAGACAATTGCTCAACCTTGAAAAGAATTCCTCTCTGCAATCACTAACTGCCTAAGAAGGATTTTGCTCCTGCCCAACAATAGTCATTCACCTGTGACCTCCTTTTTGTAAACTCTTGGTTGTCTCATTATTACTTAAAAAAATGATGCTTGGAATAAGAATGTGTTCCATTAAGCAGGCAAGTCTAAGCAAGTGCCTAACACCAGTGCCTATGAAGTTCATCAGAGGAATGCAGATTGATTTTCTTTAAATAGACCAGACAAAGGGTAGAGCATCAGGCTTGTCTAAACAATATGCAAGTCAGCATGAGGCTATGTGTTTTCAAGGAGAGCAAAAATGGATTCATTCAAACAGCAGAATATTGCACCGAGAATAGCCTACGTATAGGAATTTCGTCTGAAACTTTTAAAGACATATTTTCCATTGGGTTTAAGAGGAAATATTCCCATCTTTCATAAGCAGATACTCTTACTTTTAAAATTATGGCATTAGCACTTTAATGCAGTTTATTTTTATAAGTGTACCTGAGAGTTTTATAATAGCTGCCAAATGATTACTCACAAAGGGGTGTAAAGGGAACCTGAATTGAAGAAAAATAATTTTGGTCCTTAGAACTAGAGTATTAATATGTTTTATGCTCAAAGAGTTGTACATGGAATCACAGAATCAAAAAATCATTGAATATGCTGAGTTGGAAAGGACCCATCAGGATCATTGAATCCAAATCCTGGCCCTGAACAGGAAACCCCAAGAGTCATACCCCGTGCCTGAGAGGATTGTCCAAATGCTTCTTGAACTCAGACGGGCTTGGTGCTGTGATCCTGTGATCCCTAGGGATCCAGTTCCTATGCAATAGTCATCTTCTGGGGGAAAATCTTCTCCTGATATCCCACCTAAACTTTCCCTGACTCAGTTTCATGCTGTTTCCTTGAGTCTTGTCATTGGTCAGGAGTTGAAGAGATCACTGCCTACCTCTCTGCTTCCCCTTGTAAGAACGTTAAAGACAATGAGATGTCCCCTCATTGTCCTCTTCTCCAGGCTGAAGGAACCTGAAGGAACAAGAGTCAAACACCTAGCACAATTTACAGGAACCTGAAATTTGCCTAAACCAGCAGACTTTGGGTTCTTACCTGCTAAAGGAAGGCAAAGACCAGAATCCCTGTGGCCCAGAAATTCCTGCTCCCCTGCCCCAAACAATTTTACATCAGAGCAGCATCCAGCAAAATGGAATTTCATATTGCATAGGAAAAGATTAATAATTTGTTTCAGTATATCAAAGTGCTATGCCCTGTCAAACAATCCTAACCATAATTGACAAGATTCCCTGATCTGCCTAGGTTTTCCAGCTGTCTGGTTTCAGAGAAGCTAAGAAGCTCAGCATCTGGCAGCCTTTACCTACCTTGATTTTATTCCCAGGCATTGAGGTTGCCAGGCTTCCTGCTGCAGAGTTGGGCCCCAACTATCAGGACAAACTGGCAGAGGATCAGTCAGGAAATACTCAGGAGAAAGAAGTCCCTATCCACTGACAAGTGAATTAAGATTTTCTTTTCCTTATTTGATCTGCTCCAGCAGGGCAGGAAAATTTGGATGATCAGTTCTGGGCAAAGAGCAGCAACCACTCTGATCAACAACATATGTTTGCTCAAGGATATCTGCTGGAGACAGGAGTTGTATTTTTAACAATAATATTGGTTCTTGCATTTGAGCTATGGTTCAGGGCAGGCACTGCCTGTACATCTTGAAGAGATGTTTCCATTGGCAGGAAAGTAGGGCCTGATGCTCTGTTTCCCTCTCCTTCACCAGCATCCAAACACTCCTAAGAGTTGTCACTCTGGACAATGGAGAAAATCAAATCCAAGGCTGCAGAGATAAATCTCCTTTCTACCTCCCACCAGTCTTAAATAATAAAGAGCTCCAGCTCTCATTTAATTGTAATAGAGAAGCACACTTGGATTATTCTGAAGCTTTTGTGGACAAATTTGCTTACGTATATTTTCAACCAGTTATTCAACTTCTTTGCTGTTGTTGGCATAATTCACAGAACTAATATTTCATGAATGCTTGGAATTGCATCAGTTGTAAATATAGGGTCAGAGCCTATGCTGGTACAGATTGTTTCAGCTTTCTTGAGCTGCCTGGAGGCAAGTCAGTGTCTGCACTTGAGCAAGCACCCCACTGTGAGTACTCAGCAGCATAGAGAGTGGGGAGTCCCCTTCCAGTCACAGAGGCAGGAAGGAAGGAAGGAATGGCAGCCCCAGCCTAATAGCAGCCTTAGCACCTTTATTTACTGTGCAGCCTGACAGCAGGAAAGGAAGCAGAGGGGAGCCTTAATTGAGGGTTTCCCATGTGATCTCCAGCCCCTTGCAGGACAGGAGTGGGAAGTATGGAACAACAGCAACATAAGTGACATCTCTGGGGAAGCCTTTGCTCTCTAACTGCGAGGTGTCTGTGGATTCCTGCTGGCACTGCACAGCCCTTTGCAATGTTGCTGCACGTGTGTGTTGTGACTCTGTGCTCAGAGACAGCTTTTAAGTGCACTGATGAGAATTTCTCCAGGCAGGTCTTAACTCAGAGATGTGCCAGTTATCTCTGTATTATTCAAGTTAGTCACATGCCTCCTTCTTGGCACACACTAAACACCCCATGGAAGTTAAAGGAATAGAAGATATGGGCTCAGTGTGAACTACAGACTTTCAAATGCTTGCTGACTCATTTCAAATAAACCACCTTCTGTGCTATGACAGGAGTTAATTCATAGTCTATCTGTAGGTTACATGCACTATCATTTCAGTGTAGAGACAAGATGTAAATCATCCTGTGCTAAATGCAGGATGGAAGTTTAAATAAAGCCTGCTTTTCAGAATGAGGCTCATCTCTGTCTCTTCAGCTGGTTTTCAGAATACTTATGATTTTGGAAAGTGTATTCTGGATGCATAGAGTCCAAATCAGGACTGCCATGGTTATCTAGCTAGTACAGCCCATGCAAATGAATTGCCCTTGACACTGAGTATATTTTCAGCTGTTTAATCAGCTCATGATTTCAGGGGCTGTTTTCAGAAGACAAAGTAACATCTCTCAAATATATATCCCTTCAATTCTCTGTAAGCCTCAAAGACTGAGTTGTAGAGAGAAGAAAGAAAAGAGATGTTTGTTAAAAAGAGCTTTCCAAATAATTTATAACAAATCCAAACCAGCTTGGCTGAGATTTTGTCCTCAACCAGGACACAGACACCAGCTGTGAGAGCAATCCCAAAGCAAATTTGTTTGGGTACCATCACCACAGAAAGAGAGTATGGCATTTAACCATCCCTGCACAGGATTGGAGGTGCCATGTTACGTGGAGTTCTGGTGGACAAGTGCTTCAGTCCTGCTTGACCCCAGTAAGAGCTCACAAGCTAGATTTTTTTGTGTGACTTCCACTCTGGAGTAGCTTGCCAACTTCCAATGTGATCTGCTGCATTTAGGAAAGCCTATTGATATTCCTGTGCATGGTATGTGAGTCCTAAAGGTGGTAATTTTCTCAATGTTTGTTGTTCCAAAAAGTAGAAAATAAAAATGACACAGCTGGAGGATCCTTTGCCATCTTTTTACACTTGACAAATTCACTATTCTATAGTTCCCTTATCACAGCCAGTAGCATCAAAATTGAAAATAATATCTAGTGGTCTGAATGTGCAGAAAAAGACACATTTAGATACCCACAGAAGGGGGTAAAAATTATTATAAAGAATGTGCTTTCCCTACTTTTGAATTTTATCTATTCTGGAATCTAATGTTACAAGGAGACAGCTCAGTCTATAATATCACACAATTTAGCAATAAATTTTCTCTTTTCCCTTCCCTTCCCTTCCCTTCCCTTCCCTTCCCTTCCCTTCCCTTCCCTTCCCTAC
>VZTB01008047.1:284798-388202 GCA_013397245.1 Thryothorus ludovicianus | reverse complement strand
CTCCCTCTTTTTAATTTTTTTTCCCACTGGGATTTCATCTATGTGTCTGTGTTTTCATGAACTGGTTTGTTTTCTGTCACCAGCAGCTCAAGAAAATAATGTGCATTCCTTGATTCAGGACATCCCAAGTACACAGGGAAACAATGTGCCTTAAGGCTTTTTTGTCTTTTCATGTTATTTATTTGCAGTTCTAAAGACTGTCAGTCAGATCAACAGTTTTACTGGTAGACAATGATTATTACTGCCCCAAAATCCTGCTCTGCAAATTTGTGTTGTGTTTTGGGACAAGACCGCAATCTTGCTTTGTAAGTTTTGGAAATGTTTGCCAGTCTTGGGGTTTTTTTTGGTTTTTTTTTTTACCCTGAGAGTAGTTCTTTCATGAATTGGACAAGGAGTGAATTCAGGTTGATTAACTAAACCCCTCAAAAATCCTCATAAATTCTCTATGGTTTATAAATTATGCCCTTTTGTATTGAGGAATCATAACAAGACCAGTAACGAAGAAGACAACCCTGGCAAATCTCTAATATCAATGAGGACACTATGGGAGAAGGTGATAGATAATTCAAAATGTGTAGAAAAAGCATGTTAGAACATTACCAATCTCTCTATATGAAGTCATTTCTAAAACCTCAGTCATCTTAGCTAACATAATAGTCATATAAGAACACCTATTTGGGATACTTTTTTCTGAATCTCTATCTTCTTTCATAGCATTCTGAGGTTTCATCAGTCTAAGGGTTTACCAAAATATTTTTCACTTACCTGTCAGAGGATTTTTGGACTGGGATATTTTAAAATAGAAACTGAGTTCTAAAAGGAATTATAAATCAAACCATCCTCTGATATTTTCAGTTGTAAGTCTGTTTTAATTTCTCAGATCTCTTCAGTTCTTTTGGCAAACCTTCCCCAGCACTGGAAAGCCCAGGACCCCAACTACATGCAAAAGTGAGAACTTCAGAAACAATTTTGGTGTTGGAGTTGCACCGAAGAGAACAAGTTTCTGTTAATGGTCATGATACCTGCAAGTGATGAAGGGAACAGGGACTTCCACTACCTCTGGAGAACCTATATTTATGAGTTTTTCTATGAGTTTATCTTTCTGAAGCATGTCATGTATCTCTGCTTCTTAAGCAGGATTTCTCCAAAGTCTCAGTTTGAGAAGAATTTAAGACTTTTCAGGGAAACATCAACATTTCACATTTTTACATGGCATCTCCTCTTAATCCTATTCAAGGTCCTAGAGCATTTCAATGATTCTGTATTTAGCATAGATTTTCCCAAAATCTGGTAGCTGTTATAAGCTGAATGCTTATCACCTGTCCACTCAACATCTGTATTTCAGATATGGTACAGCGTGGAATCCAGATGTTCCATATGTACTGTGCTGTGCAGACACAAATCCCAGTACTTTTGAGAAACTGGCTGTACTATACAGTTGTTTTCCTCAAAAAAAGAATGTTTAGACAGATTAGGAGAGAATTAATGGACTTGCTGAGTATGGACTGTGTGCATGCTGCCTCTGACAAGTTCTGAAAGCATTCACACGGAGATAAATGAGGAGTTCACAAGGGGTCTGGTGATTCCCCAAAGGACTAGATTCATGTTTTCTGTATGTGCACAAATTTCTTCAGGAGCAAATGCTAATTATTCTTTTAGAACACCAAGATTCTGGGCCTTCCCCTCCTGCACAGGATGCTTGCAAACTGTCTGAAGTGCCGTGGTGGAATCAGATGGGTGGGTTTTACAGGAGTCCAGTTGCAGTAATGCAGCTTGGCTGGCCTGCCTTAGCAAGGGAAAATGCAGAGTATTGTTGTGGGAGTTATGAACAGACGTAAACTCAAGATGATAAATAACCAAATGATGGCTAGCACTATGTATTTTGTGGAAGAATACTTTTTTTTTTTGCAAAAGCCCTGTCAAAACTGGCTGCTCCTGCCTAAGTAGATGATCTGGCAGAAGTATCTTCAAAATATGTGGACACTCTCTAATGGATATGGTTACAAGATTTTAATCCAAACTTATAAATACTGAAAGGAGTGGAAATAAACCTGACTTCAGAAAATAATATTTCTTTTAAAATACATTAAAAATTTGCAGCATCCACACAAAAAATGTCTGTAATTTAAGGTGTATTTGCCACTGTAATTCAGACATACAATACCTCAGGCTTATTGTTGTTCGAAACATTAAGGCCAGCAATGCCCACAGTCCCAGTGCCATATTCAGCTACATGGAAAACCAAGAAACTCAACTGCTTGGAAAACCAATGTGTGAGGGACAAACATAAAGACATTTGAAAACAATTTCACCAAATGTGCTACAATTCAGTAAAAAGAAATAGCGTAAATGTGTTTTTTGTTGGGCTGCAGCATACAAAAGAAATCTGAATTTGTCATCTTCAGAAAAAAAAGCCCACTGTCTATACAATGTTGTGGTGTTTTTGGGGTTTTTTTTGGTTGAGCTGTTCGACACTCTGCTACTGTTAGATCTAGACCTGTACAAATTTATCTGATCTGTGTGGGTTTCCTGGGTACTGTTAACCATCTGCTGTTATAATCAATTTTATGATACAGGCACCGAGTTGGACCATCACAAATAAAAAGAAGAAAATCTCAAGGAATAAATTATTTAGTGCTGCCATTCATTGTGCTGGATTCTCTTTGAAACGTCTTCTTTGGGAAATGGAATCGAAATCATTCTACCCTAAAGCAGAGTGTTAGGATTTTTATTTACATTGGGGAGCTGAAGGTATGTGAACCAGCAATAGATGAGGAAAAGTGCCAGACAGAGTAAACTGTCAAAAGTAAAGACATTTGATCAGTTTAGGAGAAAGGCAGAAGGAGCACAAGAGACTTAGGTCAACTCCTCAGTACTGCATTTATGCTTACTTCCTGGTGGATTAGATGAAATTCAAACTACTCAGGTTATGTTATGTTTTTCTTCTTACAAGGAGCATACACAGTTTTCCTTCCTCCAGAGGACAAGTGAGCTGTCAATCAACAGAGGGTATGACCTCTGCTTAAACAACAATATTTTAGCAGAGGTTAGAGCCGCTGGAATCTGGAAAGCAGCAAAGGATCTGGAGACAATTTTTATGCTAAAAAAATCTCCATGGTTTTCATTTTGAGGTTTACATATTTTTGCCCTCAATGTGACATTTTTAGGGAATGTACTGATAGAATCTTCAATTCTTTTTGTATATGCATTGTGGTCTCATTTTAGCTGGGGAGAAAGTATGCTGAAGTTTCATCTCCTGCAGTAACACCCCCAAAAAGCCAAACAAAACACAGAAATACACAAATCACCATTCAGCCAAAACTTACTGTATTTGCTTTGTGCTTTGCTGCACACTGATCCACCATATGTGGATCTATCAGGTCCTTGCTAAGGAAGGAGAAACAAAGATGAAGAAAGTTTATAAACACTGAATGAACAAACTTCTGGGAGAGGTTTCTAATCAGAGGAGAACGGGGTCAAAACCTGAAATGGCTGATAATAGTTCTATTATAAGGTGTAATGTATTATAATGCTGTAATTCAAGCATGTGATTAAGGTTTCTAGTGCTTGCTTTGCTGATAGATGCAAGAGAGGGTTGAAGAGATTTGGCCATACATTTTTATTCCACATATTGCTAATGCTTTAAACTGAAACTATGTTTTAGTGTTGACCGCATGCAGGGCACAGGAAGAAATTTATGGTTTTGGTTTGTTTTTTTTCACTCCAGGTACACAACTTGGCTTTGATGAAGAGTGAGGAAGAATTTGGGTTTTTCCTTTCTTTGGAAAGGAAAGCCACAGATAACAAAACTAACTACAGCTATCAAAGGGACTTTTCATTGGCATCTCTAGTGCTAGCAAATTACCTTTTGGTCAGTGGTATGTGTCTTGCTTATGCATTCAGGACTAAAACAATTGTGTTATAGGACACAGGGAGGATTTTTTCCTCCATTACACCATCAGGGACTACTGACTTGTGTTTTTTCCCTTCTGTATTGAGATCCACTGCCGAGGCTCATATGGTCATTTTTGCTCCAGAATTGTCATAGTATTTCTCAATTGGAAGTCCTCTCATTCTTCAGGCAGAAATTTTGTGAAATTCTAGTCAATGTTCTAAAGGAATGAAGACTGTTATATGGGGTCAGGGAGGGCTTAATGAATTTTGGTTTGAGGACATCTGGATCATGTTGATCCAGGTGGTGTCTTACTGTCATGTGACACTGCAAAGCAAACTTAGCAAACAGAATTAGACCCATCACTGATGGAGCATTTTGAGAATCACCCACAAGAAAGTAGGAGGTGATGAACTTATGAGAGTTCACTTTTGGATGCTGTTCACCTGAAAGGATATGGCTTCAGGGGCTATATTTAACCAGATACCCATCTTTGTTTCAAATATAGACTTTACAAGTGTCAGATATGATTGTATGTGTTGGTTTATCACCTACACTACTTAATTCAAAGGCCTGAACTAGAAAAGTAATTGATCTACCCTTTTCTCTATAAGGTTACTGCAGCCATGCTTAACATTCCAGACTGGTCTGCTTATTTTTGAAAGGATTGACATATATTTGTTTAGACTAAGAGTGTAAGGTCAGTGAGATTGCTCATGTGTTAAAATTATGTACATTGCTGAATCCAGTCTTTCTACAATTTGAGATTTGCTAATCTGACAGACAGTCAACTTTGCTTTATGGAGATATTTGGGCTGTTGGTCTCTTGGCTTAAAAAGAGGGAGCTGGTTTCAGGACAAGACTTATGAAAATCCTGTCTTAGAACTCACTTTCAGCTTTAGTAAAAAAACCCAGTTTTTATACCCTGAAACCATGTTAAAAAGCAGATCTTTATTTTTACTCAGAGGAACCTAAAAAAATTTCAATATGTTAACAGGAGATACTTGCATCAATGTGATTTGAAGTTCATAACTGAATCTGACTGGATCAACCTTTCTTTGTTTCTACTAATTTTGTATTTTTCATACTTTACCTATAGACATGACAGAACTATAAATATAGTATTAGTATATATATATATATGTACAGGCAAAAATGATCTGCCTATTTAATACAACAGGCTTTATCAAAATTATAAATAGACCTAAAGAAACAATTAGGAAAAGGATGGTTAAAAATTGCCTGAAATGTTGAACTGATGAGTCAAGCATTGTGTTTATCTCTTTATTATCCCCAAATACTAGGCAGAATACAGAATAATGTGAGCCAATCAGGCTGCATATGAAAATAATGCCTCATGAATCACCAAGACTTCTGAAAACAGCAATCATCACCCAATGAACCCATATAATAACTATATGCACATCATCTTCCTGACTGGTTTTAAATGATGAACAATAGTTCTCCACCTGACCCTCCTGAGAAAGAACTGTTTCCATTTCTCAGTTTTAAAGAGCACTCCTAGGCACAAAACCCCCTGGAGTTGGAATGAGGAGACTTCAGTACCTTCTGACAAAAATACACAGCACCTGTTTCCTCAGTGCCTTCTGCAGGCAACCCTGCGTGTGTTCAACCAGAGCTCTGTGTGGAGGATCTCTACAGGACATGGCCATGAGAATATGTGAAATATATATGGATGATTACTCAGATTCCCTCTTGTAAGAGCAGAGTACTTGAAGAAAGATCAGAAAAGGGTAGGGAGCAGGTTAGTTTAGAGGGTTTTTTTTGGTGACGTGCTGGGTTAAGAGAGCTAGAGGTACAGAGAGGGCAGATACATTAGTTATGCAATTTTCTGTGGTCACAGTCTCTGTCTGGGGTGTAAAGAAGGACATTAAAGCAGCTCTCTGGTGATTCTGCACCTGCTGGGAATGTGTCTGTACAGGTGGAATCCCAGGAGTCTTGTTAAGGTAACTTTTAATTAGCTTCACTGCTTTTGGAGAGACTTGGAACCTGTGCTTCTGACCTCTGGTTTTAAGAAACAACAATTGTATTATTTCTCAGCAGGGGTTTGGCCAATGTTTATTTTCTGGATTAATACATTTTAGTATTCACTTCCTAGAGCAAATGTTTTACATCCTTGAGTGAGGCAAATAAATATGCACACCAAGAAAAACTCTGTGTTTTTCTTTTCTGTGACCCTTTTCTGTGCAACAAAAGGCAGCTGTATGAGAACTACAGCTCTAATGTATGCTCATAAAATCTTTCATTTATTATTTATATAATTATTTGCAGAGAGCTGTTGCCATGACAACTTTTACACATGGTGAGATAAATCCTTACAGAGACAGTAGTCACGACTCCAAACACTGTCACATGAAGATAAGTTTACATGGACATTTCAGGCTTTGACAGATTTTTCTAAAGTAGTTATTGATATGAGAATAACTTTCTTCTGCTAAATTAGAGAAAACAGCCTTGTTTTAGCCTGCCTTCCTGAAAAAAATGTTTAATTAATAGTTTTTTTTCCATCCATCTGCTTATCCTTTCCTAATATCCTTCAAATCTGTTGACATAATTTCAATTACCTTTCACTATGATGTCTCAAGGATACTTAAATCTGACACACTCCATGGAAAGTGGTTTTATGAAGGTGCAAGAGTACTAAAATAATATGTCACAGAAATAAATATTCTCTCATGACTATGAATGCGGTGAGCTCCTTTTGTACACTTGTTCAGACAGCATCAAACTGGCCAAAATTCATGTTATTCTTGTTGTAACTAGAGGGGAATCAAGGCAGAAAAGGTGGAGCTGTGGGAGGGTGGAGTGAAGGGTTGTAGTGGAGACTGGAGATGTGGCAGGCAGGACAAGAGGAATGGTCTGTAGTAATGGAGCTGTGGGCTTGTGGGACACAAATTAAAATGAAATGAAAGCTTCATTGAATTCTGTCACTCAAGGACAACAGCTTCCAAGTTATGCAGCCTAGAGCAACCTCCAGTTTGGAGAGCTAGAGCTTAGCAATATCTGAGGCAGTCTGGGCTGCTTGACTCCCTGTCTCACTCTTTGGGGCAGAGATTTCCAAGCACAATAAATTACATACATTACATATGCAGGGGTTAGGAACTTCCCATCAGACAATTCAGTCAGTCAGCTGGCATCATAGCCCAGTGCTTTAGTAGTGATAATGCAAAGCAGACTTTATCCTGGGACCACCTGACATGGATTTTCATCCTTGGACTGAAAGAAATGAAGCTAAGTTTCACAGATTCTTGCCACTCAACAGTGACACCAAAAGCCACCAAAAACTCTCCAGGCTTCCCAGCATCTACTGGATAATGGGAATCAGGTTTCATATTTGGAAATACAATATGGCTTTTTTTGGAAATGCAATGTTTGTTTGGAAATGCAGTGATAGATATATGGATTTTAGACAATTGCTGAACAATTCTATATTTGTGTGTGTTCTCACTCATGTTAGTTGCTCAAAAGTATGAGGATTGAGGAAAAGAATGCTTTGAATGCTTAAATACGAACAATTCCAATCACAACATTCCAAAGCAAATGAGAAATAAGGTCAGTCTTTTACACCTTAATGCCTAAAATAGTATTCTGCATGTATTCACTTAACTGAATTCTTTACTGCAGATATTGATATCCCTGTTATCAATTACATAAGTTCAGAATCTTTAAAAGTAATTCCAACTTTAGATTTCTGTACATGAGAGTTTGATGTCTGGGACCAACCATCTAGTTTTATTTTGATTATTATTCACTACAGAACATGTCAAAAGCCTTAGAGTGTATCAGGAGGCTGGAAAATGCAGTGGATTGACCATGGCTGAATGCCAGATGCTCACAAAAGCCACTTTATCACTCCCCTTCTGAGGGGGGCAGGACTGGGTGGCTCAACATCACATTAGATGAACATGAAGAAGGGCAGATTTCTTCTGGCATCTTAATTTATCCACTGTACTCCTTAAATTCTGCCTTGAAACACATCACATTTAACACTTTTTCTCTTAACACTCTTTCTCTTCCACTCTTAAGGTAGCCTGGCAGTCAAAGATGAGTGATTCATGCCCTGCATGATTTTTCAATAAAGTCTTGAAATTCTCTAAATTCAAAAGGAATTAAATAAAACATTTTCTAAGAGCACAAAGTAAACCAAATAGCCAAACAACAGTGTGAGAAATTTTCAGGCAATGCAGAAATAACCAATAAAACCAGCCAGTCAAGGCTGCCAAGAAGCCAGATGCTGTGATAGGAAGAGCATTTTTCACAGCTTTCAGTCAGTGTCATGTGATTTCCAGCTGAGGAAAGAAAGAAGACACTCTAATGGTATTCATTTGTTAAGATTGGTGACACCTTAAGTGTTTAATTTCCTAATCTTTTTCTTTAAAGTATGACAGGAATTTGAGAATAATTAAAAGCCCTTCTGATATCTGGGTCTGATTTTGGTGGCCTCATACTTATCCTCATTCATTTTTATTACCAGATCACCATAAATGTCATCATAATTCATTAACTAGGCACTATTTGAACAAGAGTGGGTTGGGACTGAAGTAGAAAGGGTTTTGGAAATCAGGCTATTAGGTACTTAAGCAAGCTTTCCCCTATAGCTCTTCCACAACTTCCTGGCACTATGCCTGGCTTGAGCTAGCACTGATAATATTTCGTTTTCTTAAGCACCACATTCATTTACAATTTTGTCCAAAATTAAATAATGTACTCAATTTCTAAGTGGAGCATATTTTATCTGTGTATGTTTTCATCCCACTCTCCATGCAGTTCATGGGCTTTCAGAAACAGGCAAAGAGAATTAATATTTTGACATGAAAACAATGAAAAATATTTGGAACAATATAAAAGTTCAGGTGATTTTGGCATGTTTTTTGAACTACTCATAGCTATGATATCTTTGGTTTTCTGTATCTGTATTGCTTGTACTGCTGAGAAAGTTGCAAAACAGAAAAAAAGGCAAAGAAATTTGATTACCTATTCTCACAAACATGACACGTCATTAAATCTGGTAGCCACATAAGGGGCTTGCATACTTTGAAATATTTCTGAGTGTATTTGGGGGGATTCTAGGACAGAGAATACCACCTTGATAAAAAGTCAGCCTGCTGAAAAGTCAGCAATGCTTCAGGACAGGAAAACAGCCTCCTAGATAAGCAGATTTTCTGACAGTGTCTACAAATAAAGCAACAAAGGTTGGCATACTTCCTGGACACTTTCAGCTAAGGCATCAATTTCCTTTTTGTCTTTGCAAACAACTTTTCATTATAAACTTTGGAAAGCTTCCAAGAGGATTTGGACTTAGACCTATCTTTCCAAAACGGAAATAGATTCTCCTACCTGCAACACTCATGTTAATATAATGAGGGCCACTTTTACTGGTACTAGGCTTTTGGGAATTAGTCACTGAACGAACCACCTGTAACTTTCAATTACTTTCATCCCTCTTGTATTCTGAAAGAGAAAAATCTTTTTATAGACATAGAGAATGCTGGAGGAAGAATGGAGCATGACTACTGAGCCAGAGAGAGTGAAGCAAAATAATAAAGACATATATTTCCCGTAATCTTAGCTGAGAGGTCATACATCACCACAATTAAACATACAATGTTACTGTTACTTAAGGAAAGGGAGGTGCATAAAAAATTTAGAAAACTGCTGCATAAAGAACAACATAAACTTCTTACACATATCGTCTTCTGAAGAAAAGAATATTCCTCCCTGTCAGTTCAAGGGCACTTCTCAGGAGCCTTTCAGCTGAAAGAATGGCAGTCTTGCTCCCCTACTTGACCTTATTACCTCAAACTGCAGCAAAGAAATCTTCTTTCACAGGAAAGCATATTCCTTCAAAGATGATGAAAATGAAGATAAGAATTAGTCAAGGGCCTATTCCAAGTGCAAGAAGTGAAGAAAATGGTGGAAATAATTTAATTCATATTAGCTAGTTAAACTTAGTGTTGGAAAACAGAAGGACATATCTCTTTACCCTAACCTCTGTCATGGAAATATATGTAGAGAAATGGCTTTTGTTTTCTTTTTCATCTTCCCACTGCCTTTGGCATTCCCAGCTGCAAAAAAAGCTTTCATGCCACTCTTCCAGAGTAATCCAAAGGCAACATATGCCCCAGACTGATCACACTGGCATGCCAAAGCACATGACAATTTCAATTGCTGTGTTGTATCAGTTAAATCAACACACCAGTTGATCTGCTGGGTAACAAATTTGAAAAGCTCTTCTCCCTGAAGAGAATAAAGTGTCAGTGTTGTTTTCTGTTCTTTAATGTACCCTTGTAACTATTCAACCCGTCCCTTGGGAACAGCAGGAGAAACCAAGCTACTCAAACTGTGCTTGAACTGCAGACACCTCTGCAGAGATAAGAGGCTATGATGAGCTCTCTTTTGCTGATTCTGTGCTTATTCCTGAGAGTTCATGTTGTCACAGCAACACACCATCTTTCACAAAAATGACATAATCTCCCCATTGGACAGACTTTTTAAAGCAAGACTGCACTCCCATTCACCTCCTAAAACAATCCTTAAATGACTCTCAGAACCTGAATGCTCCCAGGACCAGCATCTGTAGCAGAGTGTGTGTCCTTGTATTGTAGAAGGCTCTGGTTGTTATCCACCTTTCTGCTAGAGCAAACACCTCTCTCAGCATTCATTGATGCCATTGTGAAATGCTGGCAAATTAAAATGTAAATCGTTTGACCTCAAACACTGCAACAGAAAAAAAAAAAGCATTTTAGGCTGAAAAGCTAAATTTTCAAAGTGACATGTGACATAGACTGAACTGTGTGAGAACTCACCATCCAAGCATGTTGTTTGGTTTTGAACGGAGACAGTAATTTCATTGAATTATTCCACTTAAGAATATTTCTCCTTGCTGCTCCATTAGTGGATTTCCATCGTGGGGGTGGCAGTGTGAGGGAGCCAGAAATGTTGTCCAGAGAACTGCAGGGAACACTATTTGCTGCCTCAGGTGGGTTCAGTTCAGTGTTGGTAAAATTCATACGTTTGGAAGAGACTTTGCTGGCTTAACCACTGCAACCACCTTGTCATAAGGCACACCAGTGATACTGGCAGATGTTCATCTCCCATGCTCTTAAAGGACCTCAAGCTTGCTCAAACAGGTCAGTTCATTTTTCTCTTATTCCTAGGAAGGACACGTGTTCTTATGACATTGCATATTATTTTTTTGCTGTTTAGTCTATTACTTCTTGTATGCCTGTATGGTCATGGAGAACTGGTTACCATTTCAGTAATATTTTCCATCTTTGAAAATTGTTGTCACATCCTCCCTGAGGCTCCTCTTTGCAAGCTAAGGTGCCTCAAGTTCAGATTTTTGTTATAAGTCATGAATCATTTCTAGATGGCTTGACTAAGCCAAAAGAGACCATTTGATGCAGTGACTCTGACACGTTTAACTTAAAACAAATGATCATTTTAGTATTTTCAAAGTGGAGTTTTGTTTTGTATTTTTTTCTTAATTTCATAAGTATTTTATGACTTCATATCCCAATATAGGATGAAAACAAGTGTAGGAATATCTGATTTTCACATGGAAATTAAATTTTAGCATCCAGGTGACACTTGTGGGTGGTTTGCCTCCCTGCAGCTTGAGATCAGAGGATGATGTACATGAACACGCTGGTTGTTGGGTTAAAACTGAAAGATGGAACAAATGACCAAACTGTAAAATATCTGTTCTGTTGATTGATGCTCTAGCTGGTAAGTTATTATAGAATAAGTGCAAAATCTGTTTTGAGGAGTTATTTCTAACGGGTGAATCTTGTGCACCCTTAACTTCACTGTGCATAAATTGGCAGCACAATCTGAAAGTCTTGTCTTGCATCTCCCTGGGGTGCAAACTGCTCCTGTGTCTGGGCCTGGGCCCATTTCAATGACTACAGTTCTAAGCTTGATCTCTGATGCTTCTGACCCTAATGTTTGGCTTAATTTTCTTTATCACTGGGATCTAAATCTATGTTCCTGCTGACAGGGCTGCTCTCATCACAGTGGAATCCATGTAAGCCTCACCTTCTTAGTATTTAACACTAAGAGTAGTGGGAGAAATGTTGCAAGCATTTCAATATCTTCCAAGCCAATGTCCATCAGAATGCTGAGCTGGCTGAAAATTAATTTGCTGCTGTTTTTGGATTAGGCTTTTGTCCTACAGCATATAACTCATGTTCATATGGATGAAGTGCTGGGAACATGTGACTGGAAATAGGATAGTGTAGAAGCATCTTTTTGAGTGGAAGCTGAGAGTTTGGCTTAGGTTGTTGTGTGACCCTTATACATTTGAATATTAGCTTTACAAGAAGTGATTTGAGTATCTGTTCTTCCTCTATCTGGTTCAGCCTCTCTGGATTGTTTTGCCCTGTGTATTAAGCAGGACATTCAATAAAACCTAAAAATAACTCCAAAAAGGAGAGAGGCTTTTCCTCTGACAGTCGTGTGTCTACGTCAGTAGACTACAAAGCTCCTGTAAATACTTTCTGATGATTCTTTTGTCTATTTTCTCCTCCATCCTTTCTCAGACCAGCATGGGGATGTGAATTGGTGCCTCATGCTGGGGTCTGCAGGCAATCCCCCTGACAGGTGACCATCTGGACATAGGAGAAAACCCAAGGAACAAAGGAACTTCAGAAGAAATAGAATCACAGAATGGTTTGAGTTGGAACCAACCTTAACAATATCTGGTTCCAACCCCTCTCTGACATGAAAAGGGCCACTTTCCACTTGCATAGTCCAAGAGGATCAATCTTTGGGCCATTGACAGCTCCATGTGGTGCTGAGGGACCCTGATTGGATCTATGGGAACCCATGGAGTTGCTTTTTTTAAATTACTGACATGAAATCCCAGGGCTTTGGGATTGTGTGCCCACAGGGAGCAGAGTCACCAGGTGGGGTGGCTCTTTGGAGCTGCAGCTGGCCAGTCAGAAGCTGCTCCAGGTGGCTTGGAGAGATGGAGCTCTTTATTGAAATGCCTCTGTACTCTCTGACTGCTTGTTAGGCAGCAAACCTGAACAACCATCAAAATGAAACCACTTCTTTAAAATCCATAATCCAATTTATAATATAATTTGCATTTAGTAAATGTTTTTTAATTGTTAATGAGATAACAGTTGGTGAATATGAATTATTTAAGGCCTGAAAAATATGATTTGATGGCTACTTGGCCAAATTTTCAAGGGAATAATTATACTAATGGTGAATTAGAGCAAGCTGCATGCTTTTGTCTGTAGAAACTGGCTAATCAGAGGGTTAACTAAACATTCTGTGGTTCAAATTTGACCATGCATGCTTTTGGCTATGCATGGATCCATAAGCAAATTTATGCATGTGAAAACAAATCACCCTATGATTTAACAAATATATATGTTAATCTGTAAAATGAAATAATTTCATTTTAGCGATTTTTAACTCTAGCAGATTATATTTTGTTTTAGTTTTTTTCTGGTTCATTGTTATGGGAGAAATATGTTCTCATTTATATTTATTTTATATTAATTAAATATCTTAATAAATATAAATTAAATATACTTAAAATATTTAAGTACTGCTAAAACTAACAAACAAAATCTCTGTGGAAAGGTATAATCACAAATCAAGTTTATTTTGACTGCAGTTTTGTTTAGATTTTCATCACCATTTTTGCATACTAGTATTTTTAATGGGATTCAAGAGCATTTATCCAAAAGTTGAGGATCTCATATAATGAATATTTTACATGTGCTAGCTCTGTGATTCCACTACTTGCTATTGAATAATGTATTGAACTTTTCTAGGCTCCTACTCTTTGCCATATGAGAGCTGCAATAGTTTCTTGTTCATTTGTTCTTCTCATCTGAGTAAGACCATATTAACAGGTATGCTGTTGTTTAACAACAGAAAAATAATAATAAATAGATCAGAAAACTGCCTAGATTTACCTTTCCACTGAAAAAAAGGAAAAAGCATCTAGCACTTGCCCATTGTCAGTGTCCATGTAACGTGTACTTGCACGTACAGGAAAACTCCAGCTACTACATCTGGAGAGCTACTGTCTTATTTTCTGTCTTATTAAGACAGGTTAGCTGATTTCAAGGGATACAGAGTTGTCAGCAGTGGCTCTTGGTGATCTGTGCTCATTTCCTCTATTCTGTCTTAGTCATAATTTTCAGGTAAGCTTGCATCTCATCCTGTGTTTTGATCATGTAAGTTTTGTAATGGAAGTCAATTACAGGTGGAAAAATTCCTTTTATGTTAATATTTTGTTTTTCATTGTGATTTAGAGTGCTAATATCCCATTACTCCAGTGCAACAACAGAGGTTGTAGGTGAGCTATAAGTAAAGCTGTTGGGAATTAGAAGCTAGGTAAGGTATTGCAGAGCAGCCATTTCCTCACTTAGCATATTCTCTTGGAAAACACGGGAATAAAGGGCTCCCAGAAGTTAAGTTTTGCAAAGGAAGGGTTTGGCTGACATGTTTGTGAGAAGGAGCATTGGATGTGATTTTTACCTAAGAGGTTGGGAACTATATGCTAAAGCTTGTACAGGAGAAAACATCTAGGGTTGAAAATTGTCTAAATAGCTGTGTAGAGTGAGGACATGGAGGGTGGGATAGATCAAACATGTTAGAAGAGACATGAGAACATAAATATCTTAATAAAATACCAAGAGAAATATATTAATCCTCCTCCCAAACCAGACATATTTATAAGAGGAAAAAAGACCTTTCTCTAACCAGTTAATAATGACTATGACAAAGTGCAAGGGAATTAGAATCTTTCTCTAGCCACTTAATAATGTCTATCACAATGTGTAAAGGTTAAAGGAATTAATCTATTGTGTAAACCCAACTAAAAGGTTTTGTATAATCCCTGTAAAACAAAAATAATTTGCATTTTGCAATCAAGAAAGAAGAAATGTACCCATCTACACACTATGTTCATATATATCATGAACATGTTGAAAGCTAAAGCAGAATCAAGGAGGACAGTTTGTATTCACTTTTGAAAGCCTATTTTCATCAGGGTTTAGTTTCTGAAGTTTTATATCCATTCAGGATCCAGTGTTATGAAAGAACAATATTTTTCAAATTCAGATCTGAGCAAAGTGGACACTGGTATATGTGGCTATTACCCTGCACTACATTAGCACAGCTAATCAGGAATGATGGTCCCCCTTCAAGGAGACAGAAAGACCACAATAAACTAGGCTAAAATGTGCTCTTGGGCCTGAAGAAGTTTTACAGCTGCAGAAACATTCATCACTGGTAACTCAAGGCTAATAGCTGTGAAATTTCTAAAGGGAATATTTTGCTTCAACATTCAAATGACCTGAGGTTTAACAATGTTTCATTGAAGCTGAATTAAATGTTTTGCTATCTCGAGAAATGATGTAAAACCCTCCCTTAACTCATTCTGTGCCCTTTATGTATATGCATGTCAATTCTGTTTTTTAATGAGAGAGACATGTATATCTCTAGATTTGCACAAAAAAGGGAAAAAATCTGAAAACAATCTGTCCATGGTCCCGTGCTTTTGTTGTGGAGTTTTTGTGGGGGTTTTTTGTTGTTGTTGTTATGTTCTGTTGGATTTTTTATTTCCTTTGTTTGTTTGTTTGTTTGTTTTCATGATTTGTTTTTAAATGATAAATATCCCCAAGCTTAAAAAAATCTACATCTGAGGGAACAGTCAGATGTAGGTCATTGCATAGTCCTTGAAACACATTTTCTAATTTTACCATTAAAGTTATATGGATCCATTTGACTTATGTATAGATTCTGGGGATGATTAAAATCTTTGGAGTGATTCTTTAGTTAGTTAAATTAAAAAGGATTTCATACAGGAAGATGAAATAAAGTTAAATGTTTGTCATTTTACACAATAGCTCATCTGACTTACGGGTACTATTATCAGAAGGATAAATAAGGGCAGTCATTAATGATGAATATTTTGGGGAAATTCACACACAAGACCCACTTGAAACAGGTTCATGTTTATCATTGCCTGTCTTTTCTATGGTCAATTAAATTAGCATAAATATTTTAACAAGAAATGAAATATGACACTGAAACAAAAGAACTTTTAGCACTTTCAAAGTTCTCTTGAAGTTTCCAGCAGGCAAAAGACAAAGAGGCAAAATGAAAACCATAAACTCATACAAGGGAATCCTTTGTGTTTGTGATTTTCATCAGACCTTGCTAATAAACCCTATTTCTCTTCTATCAGTTACCTTTCACTCCTGAAATTTTTCCTACAAAATCTGCAAGACTGACAAGAGACTATGATGAAAGCCTATCAATATGAGCATGGCAAAATATCACCTTAAGAAAGATGTCCATCCTGACCCTTCTGCCTCTTGTACCCAAGAAGCAAGTTCCAGCCCAGTATACCTCTTTCACAATATTTGGGATCTTTCTTGGAGACACCAAAGTAGAATGTAAATTTGGACTGTTGGAAGGGCAAGGCATTTTTATCTGTGGTGATTTTTGTAGCTGTTGCATTCACTTTTCTCATTGCCCATAACTTTATAATATCAAATAGTGCATTTCATGTTTCTTAATGAGGGCTTTGCTTTAAGGCTGAAGTGCTTTGAACCCTGTATGGTTCTTTTCAACACAGCATGGATCCTTGACAGAAAAGTCTGCTGATCACAAGGAAGACCGGGATGAAAGAACATTAGGGCAAATTAGGGCATTCTTGTGGAAGCTAAATTCTGTCTTCTACCACCAGTGAAGGCTATATTTTATTTGCTGAGTACATCAAGCTGTGCTGCTAAAGTAATGTGATTGTGGATCTGCCTGCAGTTCCTTTCTCTACAAACTCCATCTCATTCACAGGAGCTGCATGGAGTAACATAGTCCAGGAAACTAAGGGCTCTAAGCAGCATGCATTAAAGTGTGGAGACAAGGAGAAAGTCAAGTCATTTGCCAAAGCTCAGAGCAAAGCAGTGACAAATGCCTCAGTCAAGCTTGGGGATATTTTGCTGCAGATTTTATTTTGTCTAGTGACCAGTCATCTTTTAAAAGTGCTTTGGTGGCTTCAGACCTTTAAGCAGGTAGGATTTATTAACAGAGAAATCATCATACAATAAAAGGTATGACCAAAATAAAACTTAAGCAGTAATAGAAAGGACATTAATTTGCAAGCACAATGAGAAGAAAACATGAGTTTAAATCAACCCTGCTCCAATTTTTCCCTGCCAGGGAGTTTTTTTTTTAAATAATTTCAGTCAAATTCATGTGAGATGCTGTCCTGAGAAGTTTGTCCACTGCCCTCACTTCCCCACAGCACTGTGCTAAGTGGTGACCATGTTAACCCATTTCAGTTACCTTGCAGTTTCCCAAGGCACTCTTACAGCCTAGGGATTCAATTACCCTAATTTGCTTAATTCAGTGATTCTTTTACATCTAGAACACAGGAAAGGAAATAGTATGTTTGCATCTATATTTAATCAGAAAATTTTGTGAATTTGAAAACTCTGCAGTGATACACACCACAGACCCAATAAAAGTTACTGCCACTGGTCAGTCCTCAGAGACATCTTACACATGAATCAAAGAGAGGGAGTTCAGGTGGCTGTCACAGGTATAAAAACTCAAATGAACACCCAACCCTTTTAATAAACCAGACAGGAGCAATTTCTCTTCCTGTAATTTGCAGAAACATATGCCTCTGCAGGATGGAGTCAAACAGGATAGTGAATGGCATCTTTCTATGGACAATGTGACAGGTATTCTAAACTTTCCTTTAAGAGTGGTCATCTACAGCTGTCTAATATTAAACTACATGCAGGGAATCTTGCTCAGTCATTTCCAATGGAGCCCCTGAGCAAGAATGGAAAGATTTTATTTGGCTCCCCAATGGGGAACTTTGTGCCCAGAATGAGCTGAAAAACAATAAAAGTTTTTATTGTCACTGATGGAAAAAATTATAAAACAGACCAACTCTTGTTACCCTCATAGAACAAGAATGAGAGAATATGTTGTATTTTTACTGTATTGGCAATATTTTCAGTTTCTGAGAACTTTTGGTGACCAGAAAACTGGGCTAGAGGGAATTCTAGGTCAGGTTACAGCATTTAACCATGTGGACAGGGCATACAAATCCAACTTACAGCTTCAGCTTACCATGTGTTAGGTTTATACTTCAGGTTTTCTTTCACAGTCAGATGCATTTTAGCAAGAATCATTTTGTTTCACCTTTTTGACTCATGATGTTACATTTTTTAACTCTCTCAGTGTCTCAGGAAATCAGATTTTTCTTGAAACTCATTGACTAAATATTAGTGAAACTAATGGTCTGTCAGAAATTTTGAAGTAGAAGTAGAAATTAAGGTGGCTGCAAAATCACGCTTGCAGTAGACTTTAATACTTTTAAATTAACTCCTCTTTTAACTGGTGTTGGAGCTTTACAGAGGGTATCATTGCCTTTTACCATTAGCAGTGATCTGGCTGTATTATCGAGGGAAAAGGGTAAACCACAACTCATTATGCTCTGAGATAAAGAACTGAAAGATACTGAACAGAGGAATTTGAGACCAACACAAAACAGATGTTGGAAGTGTAGGGATAAAGTAAGAGGAGCCTTAGCCCCCAAAGTGTGCTGGCCAGTATGCTAAAGGAAGGGTAAAAAAATTAAACCAATACAAAACCCCAAATATGAAACTGTAGTGGGTTGATGCTGGCTGGGTGCCAGGCACCCACCAAAGCTGCTCTATCACTGCACTCTGCAGCTGGACAGGAGAGAAAATGTAATGAAGGGTTCATGGGTTGAGATAAAGAGTGGGAGAGATCGCCCATCAAATATTGTCATGGGCAAAATAGGGTAGAAATAGAGATATTAATTGAATTTATTGCTAACAAAATCAGAGCAGAATAATGAGAAGTAAAATAAGACATTAAAAAAACACCTTCCCTCCACTCCTGGGGAATTGGGATTACGGTCAGTTCATCACCTGTTGTTTCCCTGCTGCTGCACCGTGGGGTCCCTCCCACAGGAGAGAGTTTTCCATTAACTTCTTGGACAATGAGTCCATCTCACAGGCAACAGTTGTCTGCCAACTGCTGCAATGTGAGTCCATCCCATGGCAACAGTCCTCCCAAAACTGCTGCAAGTCACTCTTCCATGGGGTGCAGTCCTTCAAGGACAGACTGCTCCAGCAGAGGCTTCTCTCTCCATGGGCCTCCCATGGCATCACAGCCCCCTCTCAGGCATCCCCCTCCTTTGCTGTGGGTCTCCTCCATGGGCTGTGGGTGGATCTCAGCATCCCCCTGGACCTCCATGGGCTGTGGGGGCACAGCTGCTTCACCATGGCCTGCAGGGGAGTCTCAGCTCCTCCCCCTCCTTCTCCACTGACCTGGGTGTCTGCACAGTTCTTCTCACATGTTCTCACCGCTCCTTCTCTGGATGCAATTACAACTGTGCCATAACCTTTTTTCTTTATTCTTAAACAGATTATAACAGTGGCATTGACACCATTTCCAACCAGCCTTGATCAGCAGCACATCCATCTTTGGAGCTACCAAGGATTGGTTCAGCCAGGCATGGAGCTGCTTCTGGCAGCTTCTCACTGAAGCCACCCCTGTAGCCCCCCTTGCTACCTAAGCCTGACCATGCAAATCTATTACAGAAACATATATGTGTTTTATATTTAGAAAGATCTGGAAAACATCCAGATATGGGAGAAACTCCTAAATGACCTGATCTTGGCTCTGTTTTAAGATCTTTTAATCCTGGTTTCAGGATTCAGCCTGTCAAATTCTTGCAATGTATGCTGAAATGAATAGGGTGGAGTAAATGAAAAATCTAGTTTTTTAAAATTGCATCAGCAGTGTGTTGCAAATTATTGCAGCATGGAAGGAAATCAGAATTTGAAACAGTTTACTTTGGTTTGATTCATGTAGAAATGACTGTTAAAGGTGTAAGACAACTTAAAACACACTCAAATCCAAAGCAGTAGCTTTTCTTCTGCCTGCCAGAAGACATGGAGATTTTGAAATACCTTTTAATTTAGAATATATAGTTATTTATCTGTCTATTTTTAAGAGAAGACAGAGAGAGAAAATTGAATGACTGCCCAAAGTGTTCTGAAGATCTAGCTTTCTCAGCTTTATGCATGGGCTGTCCTTCTTTTATGTGCCACATGAGAGTGACAGGTGCTCAGAAGAGTATGGTTTTTCTGTTGACATAAAGGGCTTGAAGAGCTCAATGTGTTTAGCTATTAAAAAGAAAACTGAGAGTTGATTTTATTACAGAATATGAGTACCTCATGGGGAGAAAACACCAAAGGAATCTTTTGTACAGCTAAGAAGAGACTTAGGAAGAATCAGTGAGGGCATAAAAAGCTGACAAATTCACATTGTTAATGACTTTATATAGTGAAAGCAAAAGTATGTGAGAACTGAAACAAAGTTCTAACCAGACACTGGAATTTATTCTTCAAGTTAGAGAGTAGCTTTCTATACAATGTGTTTACTTGTTGGATAAAATATTAGGGAAACAAGGTGGAATATAACAGCCACAGTACACAGGAAATTACTTCAAGCTTTAGAGCTGGTGTGTACAGCTAGGCTAAATCCTGCTTAAAATTTAAAATTTTAATATTCTTTGTCTCAAAGCCTGAGCAAACTGTCCAGGGTCTCCACTTGGAGAGGTGGCTTTTGCATGCTACTGAAGACCCATATCAGTCAGTACCTACATGTTAGACCATTTGCTACATTGGCTTGTCCTGATGTTCATACTCTGGTCAGCTTTAAACATGTCCTCCAAAACCACTTTACTTGTGGATGATGCAGTCTTATCAGGGTCAGTTTAGCTGCCAAATTTTGTTCAGTGGCCTATAGCACATGCCTAGGACATGGAATATTCCCCACTTCAAGTTCAAGAAGATAGGTACTATGTTCACATCTCCTGAATGTCTCAGTCCTCACAAAACTGGGACTGAACCACAGACAGGGTCTGACAGCCTGAGGAAGATACAGACTGACTCTTTTGCCTTGGGTAATGAGGGGAATCTCAATCCTTGGGTAATGAGGGGAATCTCAATTCCTCTTCTCAGTGCCCTTCTGGCACTTGGGCCATTAAATTTTATAGGGAATCACACAATGACAGAATGGCTAAGTTTGGAAAGGACCACAGGGTCACCTGAGCAGTGTGGAGATTCTTCCCCATGATCAGAACTGTGTATCAGTTTCTGCCCATTGCCACTTGTTCTATTGTTGGCACCACCAAGCAGAGCCTGGGTCCCTCCAACTCCTTGGCACCTCCATTCAGACCCTCATAAATATTTATAAGTTTCCCTCTCAACATGAAAATATGAAAACACTTCTGGGAACTGTGGCTTGGGATAGCCCTCTTTTCCAGGCATGTTCATACAAATACCAACATGAGGCACAAAAACTCCATGTAGGACCCACATGAAGTTACATATTTGCTGAAAATTGTGCATGAGTTACTTCTGTTATGGAAAGCCCTCATTGCAACAGTGGAGTGAGTCACATGTTGCACATTGCCCTTCACAGTAGTCCACAGTGCCTAACAGGGAAGAAATAACTCCTCTCAGTCCTGCTTTAGTTGTTGTATGAGAGGGCTTTTTCTTGCACAACTTAGAGGGAGAGAAGGTAATTACTGTCATTATATCTAGGATTGTTACTGTTTTCTGCAACTGAAAATAACAGATTGTCAGACACTGGGCATATGTGTGCTTCATGTTCTTTTCTATTCAGTTAATCAATAAAAATAATTATGAGAACAATTTCCATGTCAAAGAGAGAATATGTTGCCTTTTCACACTGAAATAGATTTGAGTGGGGGATGGTGGCAGCAGAAAACAGTAATATTAAGGTGTGAAAGACAGAACTGGATGTGTTCAGTCTTGGGTAAACTGAAAGGAAAAAAAGGAGGAAATAAGAAGAATTAATCAAAACTGAGTCAGCTACCTTAACTGTTTCTTTAAATGAGGTGTGCCTCATCCTGTGCTGATAAGAGTGTTGATCAAGCTTCCAAATCCCACTATTTCAACTGAAACATGTGTGGCACTAGTTATCCCAAAATCATGTACACTTTCAGGGATACCCTGTCTAAAGAATATAATATTTCTTGGGTTAATCAGACTTAGAATGGCTAGATTGGCACATAATTTCTCTCTATCTCAGTCATGGCCAAAATTCTGTGTCAGAAGACAGGCATCAGACTAGGAAACTGCATCTTTATAAATGAGATGGGTAAAACATGTCTTTGTAAGATTGAACATATGCATCAGATTATATTTGGACAATGGACCACACTAATGTCACAGGGCTGGGGGCTATTTGCAATAGTGTGGTGGTTCAGAGCCTGGTTGAAAGGGATAACATGAGGAAAAATATAGCAAAAGGTAACTGAGAGGAGAACAGTTTGAGGGTGTTGAGGTTACCAGTAGGAAAGACAAGCAAGACCCTTTTATTTTTTGTTTACGAGTTTGATGGAGGTAATAAGAAAGCAAGTGGATCCTTTCAGTTGCATGAGTGTGCCTGGGGATTTCTCTGAGTTGTGGTATATAGAGATCATTGTTTAACTCAGCCCACAACTAAATACCACTCAGCAACTTTCTCAAACCATCCTCCATGGTGGCATGGGAAGAATAATCATATAAAAGTAAAAAAACCATGCCAAAATTCATGGCTTGTGACAGAACAGTTTAACAATTGAAACAATATAAAATAATACAAATAACAATAAAAAAATGAGGAGAGAGAGAGAGGAGAAATAAAACCCATAAGCATACCCAAGCAATTCACGATACAAGTGCTCAACATCCGAAAATCAATGCCCATCCCATTTCCAGCAATCCCCCAGTGACTGTCCCCTCCAGACCAACTTCCTCCAGTTTGTGTACTGAGCTTGGCATTCTATGCTATGGAATATCCCTTTGGCCAGTTTGGGCCAGCTGTCCCAGATGTCCTCAAGGCAACTTGTGCAGCTCTTCACAGACAGAGCATGGGAAAATGAAAATCCCCTGACCCAGGTTAACACTATTTGGAAACAACCAAAACATCAGTGTGCTTTCAACAATATTCTCATCCTGAATCCAAAACACAGAGGTGTACCAGCTACTAGGAAGAAAATGAACTCTATATCAGCTGAAACCAGGACAATAGGACCCAAGTACAACAGAAGGGCATGCAAGGTGTAAGGAGCCAAGAATAATGTCAAGTCTCAGAAAACAGGTGGGAATGTTCCTACAACAAATGCGCATGCAAGAAACTGATTACGAAAAGCAAAGACACAGAAGTCAGTCTACTTTCTTTGGAGCAGGTTCACTATGTAAGGGTTTGCTGAAAAGTAAGAAGCAGTTTTATATCAATTTTTTACATTTCCCAGGGCATCCACAAGAGGATCTCCTCCAGAAATTTATCAGAGTCCTAATCCTTTGGCATTCACCACTCTTCTCTATGGAGACCTTCAATAAATGCATTTAACTCTGAGACATGCCTAAATTTTGTACCTTTTCAGCAGAGAGGAATAAATGCTTACAGGACACAAGCCATCTTCTCCTAAGTGGATTGCTGGAAAAGATCAGATGAATCATAAGCCAAAAGTGCCTATTTCTCTTTGTTGACTGTAAGGGGAATTGATGGTAGTACAGGCTCATCCATATGCTGCTATGTGTGTCATTTTCTGTGAAAAGCTCAAACAATTTATTAGTCACCCCAAACTGTCAGTACTAGAAATAAGCAGAAAAAGTCTTTGGAGCACTCTGGTGCTCAGATATTTGCTACAATTTTAACTTGGAAAGGAAGGACAAAATATCTGAAATAACATGTAAGAGTAAATATAAACTCCTCACAGAGGCCTAAGGATCTGTATATCTGAGGATATGTATACAAAGGAGACTCCAGACAGGATACTGAATGGTCAAGGAGATAGAGGGCAAGGAAATAATCTGATAACACCCATGTTCTGATGGGAAAAAAATCACATTAGAAAACTTTCGGTTTTGACTTTTACCATATATCCCAGTGTAGTCCTCCTTCAGTGGTAAAAAAAACTCCAACTCTTTCTAGTTTCATGATGCACCTGAATTGATGCTTTTACACCAAAACTATAACCTTCCCTCTCTGGAGGACTGAAAGACAGAGGGACTGGCAGATGTTATAAATGTGTAATTTGGGAAGAAAACTATAAATTTACTAATGATGGGCTGATGATGCTTTGATCTACTTCAGCCTATTGTCTCTGGAGAAGTGGTTTTGGGGTCCTAACATACCCAACACTAAGACCACACTCTTTTTCAGATTGAAGGCAACTGTGAACTTTAATTAAGCTCTGAGCCTTATTTCACCATGATTGAACTACTATAACTGGGGAGGGAATGGAAGACAAGAGGGATAGCAGTGGACATAATTAAGAACAAAAAGTGGAAATCACGGCAAGGCAGCACTAAAAATCAGCAAGAAGTGGCTCTTGCAGATATGTATATGATGTAATTTCAAGTCCTTGGAAAAGTCCAAGTTCCTTCAGCAAAGGAGTTTTCCCCACATGTGGCTCTGCTGGCAGAAGCAGGATGCCCTTTGGTTAAGCTTCTCTTCTGTGTATCCAAATACTTCCTCAGGCAACCTGAACTGTGGTTCAGTTAGTGCTGTTGGTAATGTGGCTTGCGTAACACTGGGGTAAGATAAACCTGGGTGAGAGGAAAAGGCATAACTCGACAAGGAAACAAACCTCACCATGCCTGGGCGTTTCTCAGGATCATCTGGCTGCCATACAGAGTTGGGAAGGGCATAAACTCTTTTGTTGGGAAGGGTTTGTTCTCAGTTTCAGCAGAGTATGATACAGCAGTTGTCTCTCCGCAGGGGTCAAAGAGAGACACTCAGCTTGACATGCCTCTGGGCCAAACATCAAGTGATGTGCAAGAACAGAAACAGGAAAATATTTCATCCTAAAGTACATAAAACAGGATAAAGACTTTAGGAACATTATCTCCTCCACTCTGTCTTTCTTTAAAAAAGTGAAATACTTAGCTAATAAAATTGTCTTTTTCCTATAAGTGAAGCAGTTGAAGTAAAATTGCTTAACTACCAGCAAGAAGCTTTTGTCTGTTTGAATTCAAAGAAAAAAGTGTAATCACACCATTATTAACTGAAATTACATTAAAAAAATTGAATCCAGCCAGGGTTTTTTTCTAAGGTTCTCAGCTAAAGTAGATTTTAGCCCAGAAGGCAGCAAAGCTTTGGGCACTCAGTGAATTGACAACAGAGGCAATATACCTAAAATCTCAGTATCCTAAAAGACTAAAAACTTTTCTCTTTTTATTCCTATTGTTAGTCTTGATCAATTTTCATTTGAAGAGGTACTTTTAAGGCCCTCTTGAGACTCAAACCCCACTGTAATTGTACTACAATACTCTTCAAGACATATACTCAAATGAATGGAAACTCTCTAGTCAAAGAATGAAAATGTAGTTATCTCCTGGCTTTTCTTTTTTTCCAAACATACTGATCCTCTTAATTGTAATCTACAGGGAAAGGAAATAGAAATAAAAGTTTTTTCTCCCCCAACAGGCAACACCAACAAAAACTGCAAACCAACCAAACCCAAATCCAACCAACCAAAAAGCCCAAAAAAGTCAACCCCAGACAAACAAAAAACCCCCTGGAAACAACAAAAAAGAAGATCTTAGTACACAAAGCAGACTCCAGGCATAGGATGCAACCTGTTCTTTTGTGCCTTGGTACCAATGGCTTTTACTGACGGGGAGCATCAAGATGGAAAATCAGGTCCAAACCATTTAGTAGTGTTTGATTGTTCAAACCAATGGGATACAGGCTGCATGGCAAAAGACATGGGTGGAAGAAATTGCTGAATATTTTCTGCAACCATAAACTGAAGACTAAGCTTACAGAAGAGTCTGGCTGCAGCCTTGACCTCCCGTAAATGGGTTTTAGAAAATAATAACAGCTGTTCCTGCTCCTGTCGTTTCTGAACCTTCCAGATACTTCCTGATATCTGTAATAATGTCACAGTTGGTGAGCCTCCCTGCTGGCAAAGAAAAGTGATGTAGGATAGGCACATATATCATTGAATCAAGAGAAAGTTAGAAGTATCCAAATGGTGGGAGAGAAACTCCATAGTATATTCAGAGGGAGTTTAAAATAAATTTTAAAATCTTTCTACTCCTCCCGAATAGCCAGCATGAACACCAAGATCCCCTAACACCCTTCAACATCTGCACTGACTCACATAATTTGATGGTCATCACCAATACATGTAAAAGAATGTGACTGAGAACCTATAACCCTCATAAAAATGAGTGGTTTTGCAGGAATGAACATTTCAGGTATGAGAGAAGTAATTTTGCCCTGTCCTTCAGGCAGGTATTCCCTGAGAGGCTTTCTTTTAAGGCTGGTGTTTGAACACTCCTAAAATATGGAAACTTAGTCTTGTGATGAACATGGAGTTGGATGCAATGATCCTTATGGATCAACTTGAGATATTCTATCATTCTATGAAAAAAATCAACACCATTGCTTACTTTTGCATAGAAAAGAGGTGGAAATGAAAAGTTTCATCAGAACTTAGCAGACCACACTCATAACTCTGCTGACCTCTGGGAAGAATCTATTTTTATTCTACCAATCATAAGTATTGTTTATGTTTTGATAATATGACATCTTGTGGGAGCTGTGCCACTGAAAACAGGGTCTTACTTCTCCTGAAAATATTATCAGCTTTTCAGTGGATTGCTGCTAGATTTTGCAGGTTTGCAGTGAAAACTGATATTTGGGAGCAAAGCAGCAAAATGAGTTAATATGTGCCAGTGATATGAAAGCAGTATAACAGCTTTTGGAAGCTTACCAGAGGGAATAAACCAGGTCTACTCATAAATAAGGAAGACATGAAATTAATAATGTTTCAGAAGTGACTGAGATAACTTACAGTGGTATCAAGCCTGTCATCAGTAAAAATATACATCAAAAAAGGTTGAAATATTAGGTACAGAGAAAATTTACTCAAATACATTTGGAAATCTGAATGCATACAATCCAGCTGGTCTTGATCATATCTTAGGGCAATCACCTCCCAGAGTTATATAAGCTGTAGGCTTTGCCTATTCTTGAAAGTTATGGCAATAAAATTGATGATGTGGCCCCATAATTGAGCATGATTGAATTACTGCAGGTAGGCAAGTTACTTCATGCCAGCTGAGCCGTGGTGACTGCCTCTGTGTGCTCTCCACTAAGTAATGTCTATTACTTTCACTAGCAATATAAAACCAACAAACAGAGATTGAAGCTAAAAATCAGGGCCCCCTTTTCCAGTTAAAGAGTGGCACATTTCATTTGACTTAAGGAGATTCATAATTTATCTCAAGTAAACTATGAGTGGAGAGGTATAAATAGCTGGGGGGAAAATTAAGATAAAAGTAAATTACTAAAGTTAATTAAAAAAAAAAACTACTGAAGCCTTCAGACTAGGAAGGAATAACCTTTGTAAATGCTCTGTGAAAAAGACCCCAAACTTCTAAGAATTAAAGGCTAGGGAAAAAACATGTAAAAAAACAGGGCTGGATTTTGCCACTACTACTTCATGAGTGGATCCACCTTTTTTAATTGATTTCCTTGCTTTTCATTCAGGAAGTTGTGGATTAAAACATTTTGAAAAGTCAGTGAATTAATCAAAATAAGGCTCCAGTTATCCCCATGCTAGACAATACATGAATTGCTGAGGAACAAACACAGGCCAAAAGGTTTGCTTTTCTAGAAGCGCTAAAATTAAGCAATTCAACAGATATTTGTAGATTTACTTAAGCACTAACCATCCTATTTCATAAGGTCTTATCTGAAAAAAAAAAAATTAAGATTACCCTGGACAAAAGTTATCTTCTGTATCAACAGCCTGGAAAAAAGTTTTGAATGCCAGAATAAATTTCAGAACTGTATTCGTACATTACTGAGATTGGATAATTTTCTCTTAAACTGAGCACCTCATTAATGAGAAAGGAACTGGCACACTATTGAAAGCCTGCAGGTCATATTGCATAGAAATTTCTATTAGAGTAAGCAAATCAAGCACCAGCTTAGTACCATAAATATAGATAGAGAAGGAATAAAAGAGATTTAGAGACATTTAAAAGCCAGATTCAACTGAAGACTACCCCGAGTAATCCAATCAAGATGGAAAGAAGAAAAAAATGAGAGGCAACAATGCTGAAAGGTACAGAAAGGTGACAAAATAGCATGCATGAATTTGAGATGTGTGATGGCAGCTGAAAGCAGAAACTGATGCTGTGTATGCAAGTGCTTGGTACACAGCACACAATATGTCTAGCTCTGTATTCTCAAGCAGTGTCTTTAAGCAAGAATGCTCAGCTCAATGCATTCTAAGAGGAGAAGGATGCCAACAAGTTTTAGGAAGCAGAAACACAGGTTATGAGACTGAAGGATATAGGAATATTTGAGGCATCTCATTTAATGAAGCAATGACAAATGAAGAAAGAGAAGGAAAGAAAGGTAATAAGTGGCAACTACTTGAAAGAAGTAGAAGCCTAAAGAAGGTAAATGGGGCATAGAAATGGAAAAAATATATTAAACATTAGGAATATAAAATGGTAAATCAGCTTCTTTTTCTTTTATTTTTTTACCTTCTGAAATAATCTGCAGATAATCAAAGTTCTTTGACTTGTTATTTTCCTGGAGGCCAAAGACATCATCAAGTCTTTAATATGAACCACATACTGGCAGTGAGCAGGTCAATGGGAACTAACAAATCTTCATTTTTCCATTAATTTTACCTGCGATTTTTCTCATTCTGTTCCAAAGTTTCCTCAGAAGCACAGTTATGAGATATATAAAATTGAAAAGCTGCTCTTATTTTTCTGGATAACCACGTTTCTCTGAATATACATTATATTATATATATTATACATCCATAAGATTTTCCCTTATTAGGGACTGATCTTTCCAGCTGGTTGCGTACAAAGCCGGTCCTTTCCTTTCTTTTTCTTTCCAGCAGGTTTAGAATGAGTAAATGTTCCAAATCCACATTTCATTAGCTTCTCCTTCTTCAGCAGTTTTTTCAGCATCTCAAATCATTATTTCTTGTGCCTGTTGCAGAGACAGGAATTCCTCCACAGTAACATTGGTGTAACTAAGATCAATTTTATCCTCTCCTAGTTTTCTCCAAACTCATGCAATCTAGCCAACATTTCACATATATATTTTTCTGTCAAACCATATCCCAAAAAAAGTTATAGAGAAAATCAGCAGGCTAATTTATTAGGAGCTGTAGTTTAAAAAAAAAAAATAAGTCAGGAGGACTGCAGTCTTTGAAAAAAAATGTTTTGAAAGATGAGTGTCCCCAAAATTACAGTGTATGAGCCCAGGGTCTGCTAGATTCAGCAAAATCTAAGCAAGATCTGATGCCTCTGGCTGAGTTAAAATAGTCTTTTTTCAGACTTGAATAGTCCAGGTTTTTATGAAGGTGTCTCCAGTGAAAACAGGTTAAGAATGACATCACTGTGTGCTGTGGCTTTCAGAAGGGGTGTGCATTTGTGCAGTTGAGAAGATAAAGGGCAGGTCCCCTAGAGCAGACCAGCCTGAAATCCACAGTCTTTTCAGTTGCTGAGCTGAATGCATGTCTTACTGTTTTTCCTCGCAAAAATGAAACAATTATCAAGGTTTCTCACGCAGTAAAATAACATTTTGAAATTGTTCTGGTTTCCCTTATTTCAGGGGTTTTTTTTCTACTATTTCTATATTAATTAAATTGCTGTATTTTTTATTATAACTGTTGAGGAGATCTTGTAATTAACATCCTTTGGGTTTGGGTTTTTTTCCTAGGTTTAGAAATTTTATCTGGTCAATAGTGAGTAGCTTGACACAGATATGTTTTTTATTTCACCAGCAGTAAGGGTGGGCATCAGCACCACATTACAATCCCTGTGTGTATGCCAGCAACTGCAGAACTCCAGACACTGTCCCCCCTGGGGGTCTGGTGCCATTTGAGGCCATTTGGGGTGCTTGAGCCATCGTCACAGGTCAGGCAGTGAGGACACAACGCCCAGGGGAGAGGCCCCAGTGGACTTGATGACCCTGGAGGTCTTTTCCAACCTTACTGATTCTATGATCCCAAGTGTCCATTGCTCTCCAGGCTCTGCTGCCAGCATTGAAGCCTTTGGAATCTTGGATGTTTGGTGCACATACAGAAACTTAAATTTAGGTGTCTTAGTCTGGAAATTAATGCCACTTAAAGGGCAGAATCTTGATGCTTGAATTTAGGCACCTTGTGCCGTGTAAGCTCTTCTGGCATATCTAAGAACCTTCATGGGGCAAACAGATATAACAGAAGACACACAGGTAGCTCAGGCCACAGTGGAAAGACAATTGAAAGCCAAGTGGGATCCCTAAAATGTCCCAGATGGCAGTAAATACCTAAATTTAGTCAACTGAATCCACTCTGAAAAATTATTTAAAATCTTCTTTTCTACTAAAAAAATAAGGAAAAAGAAGTAAAAAAAAAGTATCAGATACCTTGGATTCACTCTGTAGTCTAATGCTATCTGAGACAATCAGGCTGCCACTCCAGGTGGAAACAGTTCCCTCTAAGGATGCCTAAGATACCCTTCTATCCCTCAGATGACAAAGAATGCATTTAGTGAATGACACCCTCATGGAGTGCTTTTCTTCTTGTCCTAGGCTTGAGGTTTAAAACAAAGTAGATAAAATACATTTCAACAGTGCTCTAACTTGACTATGAGGGGATTTTTCATATAATTTAGCCATTTAACACCTGAAATGAATCCCATGTAGGGTGTCAGACTGTTCTTAAATAACTGTTCCTCTTAAAGATTAAAGCAATGTTTTGGCAGCTTTTTTTAGCTGCAATGTTCTCCAGGTCAGAGTTTAAAATGTGAACTGTAAAATGCATGAAGAAATACAAAATCAAGGACATCAGAAAATTATATAAAAATGTACAAGTCAAAATAACTCTATGTCATAACATTAACATTTAGAATTTTGAAATCTGTAAACTTTCCAAAATCAAAATGTCAAGACATTTTCTTTTTTAATTTCTCCACAGTAACTTTTGCAAAATTATTATCAGGAAATGTTTTGAAAATGGATTTTTGACAGCTCCAGATTTTGAAGAAAATAAGACGAAGATAATAAATGCAAAAGAACTACCAATATGGCATTCCCATCAGCTCCCCAGTATCATGCTGCATAGCTCTTTCTACAGGCTACAGAGTAATTGAGACTCAGTCACCATGATTGGTAGGTGGGTGGCTATTACAGATTTCACCAGTTCTCAGTTTCCTGTTAATGAACATGAACATTAGTTTTGATATCTCATGACATATCTCCTGCTTATGGATACATCAGGGAAATCAAAGATTAGTGTAATTATCAGTAGAAATTTTGGAGGAGGTGATCATGGTGGGGAAACACAAATATCAGGATAGCATAGAAAAAAGTACCAGAGACATTTTCAGAGGTGTTTAATTATTGCCCTAAAAATGGTCTGGCTGGAGGAACTGGTAAATATCCTACTTGCTTAAAGAGCTCAGAGTCTTACACATTTTGGAAAAAACCTTTATCTACTGGGGAGAGATGGAAAGAAGACAGAGGGCCCAAGTATGAGATCATTTGACTTCCAAGGCTGAGGGAATGGATTTATTTCTGAAGGCTGTTCTAAGACTTCCTTACACAGGAAACACATAAATGAGAGAAGATGGAAGTTTCTTTCAAGACTTCCCTATGTGGGAAACATATACGTAAAAGAAAACAGAAATTTCTTCACACTGGAATTTCCATGTGAATTATGATGGCTTAGATCTGAAGAGTCACTTCAGCTTGGAACAAACACTAGAATTAAGGTGCACCATTGTGAAATGCCTCTCAATGCAGTAAAGGAGCACTTACTGAGCAGGCAGTGGACCTGAATGTGTGTGTTCCTGCAGATATATAGTATTGATATATTGGTGAGCTAGGAATTCATTGAAAAAGACACTGCAAAACAGAGCTTGGGCTCCACCTTCCTCATTGGCTCCATCTCCCTCTCTCATCCCAGCAACTGCAGAGGACTGGCATTCTTCTCACATGGATTTCCTTCAAGGCTGTTGTGACAGGAGCTAGATACGTATCAGAACAATGGGCTTTCAATTTCCTCTTCTTTTAAGAAGCTCCAAAGATGGCTGGTGTGTAGATGGGACTTCATGCTTTTTATTTTCTCTGCAAAGAAAGCTTATGCATTCTTACCTCTTGCTGAGATACACTTGTGTTCTCAAATTGTCTGTGCTGATATTTTCCCTGTGCCATCAATGACAATCAGCTTCTCCTTCCTTAATCTCTTTCCACTGAGACTACCAATACAGACATCCACATTTATCCATTCATTCCTCCCCTCTTACTCAAGAAAACAATTATTTGTACTGTGTCTTTGGAATGTATTCTAACATAGCAGATGAAATAAGGACTGAAGACTTCTACTTTTGAGGTCAATTGTAAAATTCACCAAGCGGAGGCGGAATGAGACCCTGAAGCCCAAAGGTAATAGGATAAGAGCAAGCTAAAGGGTAGAGTGCCCAGTAATTATTAAGCCTCCATTTCCTCTCTCACCACAATAGTATTAAAAACTGGTACAGACATGTAAATTAAAAATAAACACTCTGTAGTTCAAGGCATTCATTTAACCTTAATACTGAGGACTCTCTCAAGGGATACAGGCTGGGATTTTTTTTTAATTACAGGCTGCTTCAGTGGATGCTCAATATAAATTAGAGACATCTTTTTGCATTAAAAACACACAGATGATGGTCCCAAGACACCATTTTCTTATCTTCAGCAAGAGTGGTGACATCTCTGCCACCTTTAGGATGTTTGTTCAGCCAGAGTGGAGCTTGGCACCCAACCCTCTCCCTCTGACCATATGGCAGGGAATGGGACTGCTGCGCCTCAGGGGGTGATGGATTTTCTTGTTTCTGTGCCATCCCTGTCTTTAGTACACATAAGGATGGACATGGGAAAGCCACTACATCAGTAAGAATCCCTGTCCAAATGATGTGTACATATCCTCATCAAAATATCACTTTTACTCCAGTCAGAGGCAGTTGACAGTGGGAGAAAATCAGTCTAACTGCTAACTCAGAGAGAAAAATAAAGATTAAAAATAGGATTTTTAGGTGAGTCCAGAAAGATTTCATTCCTATGTAGACTGTGAGGTTAAAAAAGGGCACATAAATATATTTAGCTCAGTAAGAATGCATACCCTTCTGACTGCACCATCAGTTTCTCACCATTAGTGGTTGAGACAATCCCTTCTCTCCATTTATCAATAAGAGGCTGACACAATGCCCATATTAAGCACTATTTTAGAAAATTCCTAAAAAGTTGTGACTGAGGTGGGAACTGAACTATGTCTTAAGCTGTGTGTTCGTGCTTAGTCCTTCAAACTAAAAGCCTGCACAGATTTTGTTAGGCAACTCTCCCACAGTTATTCACTTGTTTCTCATCTGTGTTGTTCTCATCATCCTCTACAGCTGACTGTTCTGGAGATATGCTGGGAAGGTCTGTCACATATTAACTGAGTAAATATAGATTCCACTGCCTGGAACAGAGTGCAGGCTTCCTGTGAACCAATAACAATGGTCCTATCACTCCTCACGCTTTGTCTGGACTTTGTTTGGCCTTCCTGGAACTTTATTTTAGCTAATACCAGCAATTCTGAAGACAATGTACTTTGATTTGGCTTTTGATTGGTTCTGGTATAACACTGTATGCTATATGTATGCTTATAGTAGTAGCAAATAGTTCTTTCATACAGAATGACTTTTAAGGCCAGAAAGAAATAGAGCTTTGAGGATTATAGGCTTGGGAACATAGGAGACAGTCTTGAAAACATAGGCAAAGAATGTGTTCCCAGGGTTATAAGCAACTCACCAGTACTCAGTTACTGGTCACCAGTTCTCAGTCACCAGAGGAGTGCAACCGTGAGAGCTGGGTGAAATGGTTTGAGAAGTGACTTCTATTTGACATTGTAAACTGTGGTATTGAGAGATTTACTCATAACTTGGATTTGCAGATCAATGAAGAAAAAGAAGTGATTGAAGTTTCTTGGCAAACAAGCAAAAATTATCCCAAACATTGCAAGGATGAGAAGGAAGAAATGATCAGTGTTGCATTCTAACTGGAGAAGGACTTGTTTGCAAATTCCCAGCAGCAAGCAACCTCAGGACCCTTGGGGCAGTGATGAGTACCAAGGAAATGTTGTTATTTAAAAGTTTTTGCATATATCATTTAATGCTATGTACTTTGAAGTATCTGTGTCAGTATCATCATAACTGTAATGATAATTTTTTAACTGGCCTATTAAGACTAATTAAAATAAAAATGAACTATTGTTTTCGCCTGTATAATGTGTTCATTCTGCCCATAAAAAGACTTTAAGCATAACAAATTAGTGAGAATTCAGACAAGCTATTCTGTAACTTGGATGCAACAAGCTATAAAAAATGTATACCCCAGAAACTCTTGTGCACCTTTCAAACATTTAAGGCATGCAGCCTCCTGTTGCCTTTCTGCTCATTTCACCATGGCAGGATGATGCAATTATTTTGACACAAATTTGGCCAGAGAGAAACTGAAAGTCTCAGAACCATAAACAAGAAGAAGAAGAAGAAGAAGAAGAAGCAAAAGACTGGATGACTAACTAACTACCTCATCCCACTAGCCACAGCCCTTAAATTAATATCTTTTGCAGGGTAGTAGAAATGTGACAGGGTTGTGATGATTGAGGAAGTCCTGCTGAGTGACCCTGATCTTGTAGTGCCAGCAACTCTATCCTGAGCCATGCTGCTGTCCTGTGAGGCTCTGAAGGAATAAAGCCCCTGCAGTGAGTTAATGTTGACTGTGGAGCAGCCAGGGTCTTTACCTGGTCCAGTACAGGGTAAACAAGATTCTTGAGAGGCTGGCCAGTCCACTGTGCCTGCTGGTTTGCTTCTCTTGAGCCCACTATATTGCAGAGCTATGATGTGCACAACATCATGTGCTGTGTCTGGATGAATATGTTCTACAACACTCTGGACATCATTTAGGAGGAGCACCCCACTCTGGTCTGTTAGGTTGTTTGTAGGACAGATAGTTTGACTCTCCTGTCAGGGAGGAAGAAGGGGAGTAGAAGGCCACAACTGTTGCAATTTTGAAAGGCCAAAGCCTTGCTAAAAATTGTGGCAAATTTATTCTAGAAATCTGGAATCTTCATCTTATTACAACATATCACCTTATTCTTGTACACGAGATTGATGTGGTGGGTGTGATGATACTAAGCTCAGAGGCAAAATTTATTCCCTGTGCAGTAACAGATGGTGTCTGATCCAGGGATTCTTGCCAGAAGTTCATCAGCTCTGTGTTTGGGTAGCTCAAGTCACTGTCTGTGGGATCAGCTTGTTGGCAGAGTGAAGAGCAGCATCACCACCATGGCCTGCTGCACATTTCACATGCTGCTAGTGAGTGATGTGGCTGAAGGCAGGCCAGGTGCTCCACTGGATCCCACCCAGCCTTAGGCAAACTTGGGGGATTGCATAAGTGACAGCAGCCTCTGGGGAAGGAAAGAACACTTATGTGCAATGTTCTGCAAACACCAGGGAGCTTCTGCCTTGTCCACAATCTCTCCATCCTTTCCTATTTTTTTTTCAACTGCCTCAGTCCTCTCTGCAGAGAACAAATTCCTCTCTTGATCATCCTGAGACTAACAGCAAAGTGCCCAATCTAACGTGTTTACAATAGTAGTCCCTAATATCTTCCCTCAGCATAGAGTAACTTCTTTTGTAAGAAGCATTATCCTAGTGAAGAGGGAATATAGATAACTCTTATTCCATGCTAACAACCATCCGTTTCTCTCCTCTCTGAACAGTAAACTCACCAGAAGGCTGTGGAAAGAGAGACACATGATGCCATCCAGCCCTCACTGGAATGAGGCCTGTCATGGGTGACCTCAGACACTCAGAACTCCTGAAAAAAGGTGAATCTTGTCGTTTGCTTCAGTTGTAAGGGCAACAGGGACAGTATTCTCATCAAAGAACTGGACTAATTGTGGAAGATAATCTATTCAATTTCAATCAGCCAGGCCACAAGTAACAGCTTGGACACAATTATCTGTCCCATTGAAAGAAGAAAAAAGCTCAGAAAAGGATTTGATTTGGCTTGGCCTTTCTTTTTAAATAGATGCCCACTCCTTTTTCATAGGACACTTATGAGATGGTTTCTTTATTTTGCTTGAGCTTTGAATAGAGTTCAGTCTTGTGAGGACTGGCTTGGCTTTTGTGTACACACACATAACTCATTGCCAGACAAGCAATCCTTAATTAGTGAGGCCAGCTCATATTAGTCATAGCTATCATCACAGTCAGCTGAGGCTGCTGCAAAATCATCTAGAATTCACCTAGAACACTCAGAATAACAACACTCCTGCACACCAGCACTGGCATTTTGAAAAAGAAGCAATGTCAGAGCCTTTGTACCTCTGATCCATACTGGCACAAAAGACCTTTCTATTCTAGACAGGTGTGTACATGGGACCAAGTGTTATACATTCCTGAGAACAATACCTGATATATTTATTCACTAAATAGTTGCTGGAAATGAGATAATATTATGTTAGATGTGGTTTGCAAGAGTTGTGAGAATGTCATAGAGAGTCATGGAGGATAGTCTTGGATGAAGTGACAAGGGCTTTTTTAAAGAGACCAAACTTCAGTAAACTAGGAATACTGATTAGGAAATTCAAACGACCTCAGAAATCAGGGACTAGAATGCTGAAGTTATTTGGGATTTATTTGGATCAAAGTTACAACAGCCAGCCAGGAATGTGCATGACAGGCAAGTTACAGGCTTCCTTGCTTGAGTAATCTCTCCCTCCCTCCCAGGAGGGGTATTAGAAAGAAGCTGAGAGCTTGGAAAGAGTGAAAAAGGCTAGATCAGCTCAGGCTATGACTGCATTACTTGACTGGGAGCACATCCAAATTCCTTTATCTGGGTATATGCTTCTGATGTATCCCAAATCCCATCCCTTTTTCCTCCAAATGCACTCTGGTTACTATGACACGGCAAGTTTTAATAAATACCAGATCTGAATCACTGCAGGACCAGCATCCCTGAACAAACTTCAGGTGAGTCTGTACATGGCCAAAGAAAGCTGGAATATATTGTTATATATATTGATACAATAACAATTTACCATAGCGGAGAGACGCTAGGTTTATTTTCTAATCTTAGGGCAAAAAATAGATTATTCAGGTGTCAGATAGGGAGACCAAGAAAAGAAATGGACAATAATGTAATATATATATATGAAATTAAATTAGAACTGTTCTTGGTTTATCCTGGATAACACATGCCACAGTGGTGAGCAGAGGTGCAAGGCCTATGACTTTGGGAGACAGGGAAGCCAGAATGAGGGCAGGAAAATGGAAGTCATCACAAGGAAACCAGAGCAATGCTTAGACTGCACTGACAACAGTAGTACAAATAGTTTTGAACAGAAGTATCAGCTCAGCTAATAAGTAGTCTAACCATGCTTTCTGGACAGCAAACTCGTCTTCTGTAGAAGGAAGTACATAGCAGGATGTTTCCTGCCACAGGAGGGCTTACCTGTTCTGCCTATCAGCCTGATAGCTCAGGACACCCCCTCACACAAATCTGGGAATTGGTGAGATAACCCAAGCTGGACATCTGTCCAGTAGAGAGTTATCTCTGGTGCCATGGAGGTGGCATACCCAGCTGTCAATAAACATCTTGCCTTGAGAGCAGATTGAAGGGAGATAAGCCTTGAATTTCTGACTGACAGACACTTCACTTTACAGACTATAAAATATACAGAAAACTTTTACAAAGTAGAAGCCTTCTGCTCATTCCCTGGAAATGTGTGAGGAGATCTCTTCTCAAGGTTTGGGATGCTGGCCTTTGAGTTACTCTCCCAAGGATTGAGTGAAAGAAATCTGTGTACCCCATCATCAGTTTCGGGTTATATTACATTGACTGCTAACCTATAATGGGTCTTTACTAGCTACAATATGTTGTGCACTGTTTTATGGAAATCAACTAGTAGTTCTTTGTTTTAACCTGTGCAGTAAGTGACTCTGTTTAAAGTCTTTTGTTTGCTAATCTTCTGTCTATTCAATAAATAACTCTTTTTATATTAGACCTGATTTGCCATTTTTTTTACAGCTTGTGAGCTGGGGTGGTTTAGGTGCAAATCACCTGAATTTAAGCTTCTGACAAAAATTTGAACCTAAGGCAGTGTTGTCAAGTGCTTTCGCTGAATCTGTAACAAAGTAGGTGCATTGGGAAGAGGTGCAGTGAGAGCACCACCTCTTTTGAACCCCAGCTGACTGCTTGCACTGTCTTAAAATGCCCTCATGTGGTACTTCCATGACAAAGGTTGGAGGAGGTTACTCCCACTTGGCTGCAGAAGTGCTTATCCTGAAGGGAGACACAATCTTAGGAAGCTGACTAAAGTCAGCAGAGACTGTGGTAGTAGATATTGTTGAAACTGGGAAGAAACTACTACAAACTGAGGCATAGAACCTGAACATTTGACATTCAAAGATTCAGGAATAGATAGACGTGAATTGACCACAAACAGGCAGAGGCTGGAGATTAAAAGACTTTTAGATATCAAGGCAGAAAATTTCCAAAGAAGCCTTCCAAAATGATATAATGCTAAGCAAAATGAATGCTCTAGATAATTTGCAGATGAGTCTTGGCTGAATTGTGAATGAGTCCATGAGGAAATCAGCTAGGGAGAGAAAGAAAGGTTATGTAGAATTTGCTGTAAGGATTTTTTCTTCATGTGCAGTTTCTTGTAGACTCAGCTTGGACGATATTCCTGCAAAGGAAACAGCTCAATTTACAATTAGTCCTACTTTGACCTGGCCTGTGCTGCACAGCAGCAAAAATAGTGCCAATAATAGTTCCAGCTCAGGACTGGGAAGTGCTCGATGACGATACAAGGGTCAACTGACACCCCAAGGAGTTTCCACAGATTTTCATCCCATTTGGCTATATACTTTTAAGATTATTAGAGTTGGAATAGTGCTTCCTTCCTCATGAGGTATGAAAAATGGTGATATGCTTTGGAAAAAAAACCCTTTTTGGGGATTGTTATGTTAAAGCCACAGTGCTTCAAATCAAATTGGTCTCACTGTGGCAAGTTAATTCTTTGATGTTACTTGCACTGCTCTTCACAAGTTTGCTTCCTAGGCAGAGCCAGCCAAAGAGTCAGAAGGTAGAAGAATTTTCAGGCTTCTCTCCTAGTCCTCACTATTCTATGGCTTCCTGAACCTGATCCATGAGCATAATGAACTGAAGAAAGCCTAGGAAAAGAGAAGGAGAGTAGTAGTCTAAATTAGATATTTGTCGTGGAGAGTAGGATTGAAGTATCTCACTTCCACAAACATTTGATAAGTACGCTTGTGTATTTGAAAAAATTCCTTTTATCTACTGCTGTAGCCCATGCTGGAGGGGTTAATTGGTTTGCTAAAGAGATGTCAGTAGCAATAAAGATTTGAATAGTATTGTCATAAGTGATAGCTCTTCATTGGGTGATCCTTTATTGCACAAGACAGCATCTCTAGTGACGGTGTTCCTTCATATGTATGATTTAAGTTGCTTTCCAATGAATTACTCATGAGCTGGATATCCCAAAGTCCCCTTTGCAGACAGACTAGACACATTTTTTTTCATACTGGAGCCTTGTAATGAACTCTCAGCTCTCATCATCAACAAGATATTAATAGTGGTATTTACTTTCTCCAATTACCGGAGGTACTCACCTATATGAAATATATATATATACATATGTAGTGTAAATCTGTTTATTTCAGTCATTTCCCATGTATTTTAAAGTGAATTAAAGTGGAGTAGTGCATGTGAACATCCCGTTTTATTGTCAAAGACACTGGTTTCTGTTTTAGCCAGTCACAAAGTCCCATTTTTACCCTGCTGAAACAAAATATTCCACATGTTGGAAGCTAACCTGTGAAATGAGGATTATATTTTTAGAGGTAGAGTCATAGCATAGTTGAATACATTCACAGTGTTATTACATAGCACTTTCTGTGGGATAGACAGCAATGTGTCTTGCTTCTGCACTAATCGCTTGTAGCCAACAGATAATAAACCTGAGGCTATTATTTGTTCTGAGCTACAATAGTTTTTGAAAACAACCCAATGACATCTCTGGGAATCCATCTCTGCTTTCCTGTTGGTGTTGATGCACAGCATATATATATTTTCTTAATCAAGAGGCTTAGTACTCCTGACACCCTCCCAGAATTTTTAGCACAAGTATGAAGTCCTCCAGCAATGAGATTCCCTGTTAAGTGTAATCCATTCTACTCATTGTCTAGTGTCCTAAGACATTTATTACATTCAGGATTTTTAAAGATTTAACCCATCCTTTGGAATACATAATCATATCCTTGATGTGATTGTGTAAGAAACCTGAAAGGAACCCTATATTTTTACTTGGCTTTCATAAATTTGAAAACAATTTCCATATCTCTCTTTACAGTTTTAAGGAAAGTGCTTCTAAACGTAAAAAAAAGACTCCAAATATCAAGAGGCTTTCCATGATAGAAAATGCCACCATTTCTATATGGCTATTCCACAGATCCTTCCAATTCTTTGGTGTAAATTTAATGAATTATGAAGTCTACCAAGACCAGCTTTGTTTGTCTCCCACTGGAGTGGGGGAGGGTAGTGGCTTGTGGTTTTCTCTCTAGTGGGAGTGCTAAATTGGGGAATACCAAATTCCTAAACCACAACAGCCACCATGCTTTAGCTTTACCTGTCATTGGTAGTGAGAATTTCAGGAAAGCATGTAGTGACCAGCTACTTTGTGTTTTAAACAAGAAATCAGAAGTTGTATGAGGACAGCACAAGGTAGTTTTAAGCAGTCAGAAATGTCCTTCTGGTGGTATTTGACCTTCAGGTCTGCTCATGTGAAATCCAAGCAGAAAAAGGTAATAATCCTGCAAGGAAAAAGCTGGGTTTTTTGATACTCTGATAAAATTCAGGCTTTATCATGGTGAAGAAAGGGAATATATGTCTATTTATTTGACAATTTGTAATAGTAAAAAAAAAATAATAAAACAGAAGTTTTCAGATACATCAATAGTTTTCAGATTTGAAACAGAAATCCAAATGCTACAGCAGCATAAAGTATTCTCTGTGTAATAGCAGGTAGACATGGAAAGGTCCACAAAGGACTGGATCATTAATGTCCCTTCCCAAAGAGATGTCCTATCATGCTCAGAAGCCTTCAAACAATCTCACTGTAGCAGCTTCAGCCCAGAGTAAGTCCTATGTCAGGAGTGATTGAGAAGAGTAGAAAGCTTTATTTTACTGGGGAAAAAAAAAAAAAAAAGCCTTTTAGAGTCAGTTCTGGATGACATTAAATGAAGGAACACAACACCAAAAGGATTTGAGAAAAACAAATGCAAGCTGAAATGCAGCTGTTGATATAACCTACACACCAAGGTAAAAGAATTTATTCCCACTTCTACTTTCTGCTAAAAGCACAAGTTTTCAAACCATAAAGCAACCATGTGCTGGCTAATTATGAAGCATGGGTGTATTTTTGGTGTCCATTGGAAGGAGGAGCACAGGAGAAGAAATGCCACTTTTCTACTCTGACAAGGATTTATACATTTATTAATAATGGATGTTAACATTGGCTCTGTTAGGTCACATTACCAGGACTCTATTGAGTGAGTCTCCAAGTCAGCAGAGTGAATGGGCAGCAGGCAGTGGAAGGTGAGCCCACAACTTGGTTTGGCAGAAAACCAATTCTCTCTGTACTGGCTGAGCTGAGATTTTAATGCATAGCTGGAGCTGTGAGACCAGAACCTCTAGAGAGATGTAAGCTCACTGCTTATTTGTATTTCCTGCCTCTGAATATTTTGTGCAGATGAAATAACATTAAAAAGGATGACACCTGTAAATCGTGCCCTCTTTCTTGTTTTGGAGGATTAAGGTGTATATATTCTGATGGTGAGTTGGCCTTGAAATTCTTTGGGGTCTTTTTAACCTACGTGATTTTATTTTGTAACTTATCTTCCCATCACCTACCCCCAGCAGTCAGGTTGGAATATCTTAAGATGAAATAGAGAAAAAATTTATTTCCTTGGGATTTTGCATTTATTTTACTGAATGTAAGGCCTAAAATAACTCATAGAATGTGCTTTGGAAAACCTTTCTAGTAAAAGTATTTAATTTTATGACTTGAACTGAGCCATGCATATACATAAGACATATTTTGAAAAGAGACATTCAGAAAACCCTGAGAGATTCAATATTCAGTAAATTCATACCTTTGGCAGAAAAAAGCTAGCAAAATTTGACATAATCACATTTTAAAACTCATAGTTTATGGAAAGACTGAAAAAAATTACAGTTTTCTTTAAGGAGATTTTACCCTTAAAACTTAATCCTAACAAAAGTAACAGATTTTAATATGAATGTTCTTCCCTGTAACTTTTAAAGAAATTTGTTGCAGGTAGATTTTCTAGGGTCTCAGTCCATCAAACAAATAATCAAGGTAACCCTGACACTGAAGTCTTGAACTTGGAATGTAGAGAACCAATAAGCGTCGTAAATCAATGTCCTGAGTCTAAACCCCTTTCAGTATTTCATAGTACATACACCAAAATTTGTTTTTCAGTCAGTTGCCTGTATTTTTTTCCACCCTCTGATTTTTTCAAAAACTTTTGCTGCCATTCCAGAGATACTAGCCATTCCTGGGATACTGTTTATCCATAGATTCTTAATATAAATACAAACCTTGTCTGTTAATTTGTCAAGGAGATTTTTATTAAATTTGACCTTTTCCTGCTAAAATATCTTTATCTTTCAATCTGCCATTGCTATCAGTGGAAAGGGATGATTGAGTTGAATGTATTCACCTCACCTCCAAGAGGAAATAGGTGCTTTTAAAATGCAGTCATTGAGCCGTTTTTGTTGGTCACTTCCTTTGAGTCACAACTAAAATATTATTTTATAGGTGGATTTAAATAAAATCTTAAGATTTACAGGACTTTCCTTGAAACTAAGAATTCTGGTTGTGCAGTAGCTTAAGCCATGGAAGGTACTTGTCCACCTGAGACCAAGAGGCCAATTTGCCTTTCAAAGCATTCTCTTCCATGGATCTCATAGTGGCTTTAATGATATGCTGATATATTACGTGCACCCATGCATTTTAACTAACAACATTTTAAGAACACCCATATATTTTAACTTCAAAAACTTCACTTCAAGAGAGTTGCACTGTTCAAAGCAACCTAATTTTATTCAGTAAATTTCAGTTTCTGAAATATAAAAGTTATATGGTGCAAACAGTGAGATATAAGTTTTCTGTTATTTCTTTAAAACACTACTGATTCACCATAAAGCTAAGACACAATTTTTTCTGTACTTGCTACTGTTGATAGGGTAGAGATATTTGGTATTTTCTACTGCTCTGAAACAAACAAAAGAGAAATCAAAGTATTTCTTGATGTATGAGGCAAACCCCTTGGCTTTATCTGGTTCTTCTTCTCAGGGTCAGGATTAAAAGCGCCAGAGACAGAATTCTTGTTCAGACTTGGTTGTTTTTTATGTCTTATCTAAATTACAGCCTCACTGACCATGAGTGCTTCAATGTGCTAAGCTAATAGAGTAGAAATGGAGTACAGAGTTATGTCCTTAAGGCCTTCTAAAGCCTAAAATACCCAATTATGAGATGCCAACTAATTTTTTTTTTTTACTTTTAACCCAATAACTAACCACTCACGTCCCTCATTGAGGATTTTTTCAACCAATTACACAAAATCACCCAAACTTTTGAAGAAGAAGAAGAAGAAGAAGAAGAAGAAGAAGAAGAACTAACCTATGCCTTAAACCCTCCATCTCTTTTCACATATATTACTGTATCCCAAAACTCCAAACTCTAAATCTTTTACTCTGTGATGCAACACACTACTATTCAGCTGCACACTCATAATCTTAGTGCTATCACTCAGCTTTGGAAGCCTTTTCCGTGGCCTCAGGTCAAATGCAGTGTATTTTTGAGGATCAGTCCCTGTCAGCACAGAAAGCCCGAAATCCTCTGTGTCCAGGGTTCCAATAGATGTGTGTATTGTACTCTTGTATAAAATGTATATATTTCGTCATGTAAGGAAGTAGCAAACACCCACTGAAAATCGGCTGGTAACTGCTTTCTGAGTGACTCATCCTGCAGATCATCATGTCTTAATGTTGAGACTTCAGCTTCTAATTTTTTTCTCAACTTGCCCTGAGTGTTCCGATGTAAGCTCAAGAAGTTTGACTATAGATAACAAGAATTGTTTGATTGTGTCAGTTTTTATGAGACCATGGGTGACATTACAGGTGTCATCTACACTGCTGTTGCTGGCAATAAACAACTGCTTTCTCCTATTCATCTCTTTCACTACTTTTTCCATCAGTCTCTCCACTGAGCAGTAATCCAGTTACCTTCAGCAACAGGAAAGGGGACAGTTTTCCAGCATGCAAGTGTGTGTATATATATATGTACATAAAAGCATACACAAATGTATGGATATATATTGTTGTGCATGTGTGTTTAAAACACATTGCATTCCCACACTGGTCTGCGGGATGCACACATGGCAGCAGTGGCTGGGACCACCCCAGGCTCCTGGCAGATGGCTCAGGGTTTTCTCTCAGGTACCAAAGGTGAAAGGGGTTTTCTGCTTTGTCTCCCTTGACAGATGGAGTCACTTACCTGCTTTCTGCATGGACCCCAGTCCTCTTCAAGCTGCTTGTCAGCCAACACACCAGTCCCGTCATGTAAGTATCTGTTTGAGTCAAGGTCAAAGATCCTCTCTATCTCTTCTCAGCAGCCTGCCACAGGCCAAGCTTTTCCTCTTTGACTTTCCCTCTTGTAAGGACAGTGCAGCAGAATCCTCTTTCTTTAGCTGCTGAAAGCATTTGCACCATCACAATTAAAGCTTAAACCCATTAAATTATTTCAGAGTGGCAAGACATGCTGCCCTTTTGTATTGAAAAGGTTTTGGTGGTAGGTGGGCTGCAGAAGTGGTTTCAGTGAAAAGACATCAGGACACATGTGCTCCATGTCACACAGTGCCAGTTCCAGACAGCTCCAAGACAGACACTGCCCAAAGCTGAGCTCACCAGTGACCATGCAGGACCTCATGGCTGAGCAGGTGGAGATGTCTTGAAGAAAGCTGAAGCCTGCAGAGAGGCCATGCTGCAGTGGTAGCCCAGGGAGAGAACTCCATAGAAGCAGGTTTTCAGACAGAACCTGTGACACATGAGGGACCAGGGGAAGTTCCTGAAAAATTCCACCTTGTTGGAAAGGACTCATGCCAGAACAGTTCTTTGAGAACTGCATCCTGTGGGAAGGACCCACATGGATAAAGCTGTCAAGAATGGTGGAAGGGAATCCATGCAGGAGCAAGGAAACAGTGTGAGAAGAAAAGACTGGTATAGACAGTGTTCTGAACTGACCATAACCACAATTCCTGTGGTCTACTTAGGGGAGGAGAGAAAAGACTCAGCAGTGAATTTGAGGCTGAGAAGAATTGGAGGTGTGGGGAAAGGGTTTCTAGTTTTGGTTTTGTTTTGTTTTATTTCTCTTTTCCCACTCTGTTAACAGTTAGCAGTAAATTAAAGTAATTTCCCCAAATCAATTCTGTTTGCCCATGATGGCAACTGGTGAGTGATATTCTTGTCCTTGCCTCAACCCATGATTTTCTTCTTTTTTATTGAATTTTATACCTCTGTCTTATGAGAAGTGGGAGTGGGAAAATGGCTAGAGAGGCAACTGTCATTCAGCTAACTTTAATCTACTGCTGTCCTTTGAAGTGCAGAAAGTAATTATTAATGCTTACAATTTTTAGATGTGGTTTTTGGGTAAAGATAGTCTTCTAAGAACAACTGAATTCTCCTATGCTAGCACCCTTTGTTCATCATCCCAGCCACCTCCTGCACATTCCCATCTTTCTTCTTCAAACAGCCCACAAATACTGGACAGCCAAAATATATCTGTTCTTTCTTACAAAATTTTCATTCCACCTACTCTTCTTTTCACTAAAACCTCTTATCTGGAGGGCCTCAACTAATCTTCCCTATGGAATTGCTCAGTAGGTCTTGAGAAAAAAAATTAAGTTCTGCTAGAGCTGGTGTGACCTTGCTTTAGTCCATGCCTCAACACTTCTCTCTCAGTTCCCGTACTTGCAAAGTGGACTGGTGCAAACTCTTGCTCTTCTCTGAACCTTACTTAGGCTTTAAGGCAGTGTGAGGAAGAAAGCTACCTTAAGAGCACTGTTCAGACATTAGCTCAAGGATTCAGGATTCTCCTTCCATCCCTGTAGTGGATTCCAGTGCTTGAAATGCCAGGAGAGAGCAAGGTTATTTTCTCAGAGAAACCAAGAAGGAAGGCCATACTCATAATTACTGCAACATTGTCTTCAACAGTATTGTGATAATTTTATTCTCTTCTCATTATTTCCAGGTGATGAGATCCCTGCATTTCACTCAAGATGGCTAGAAATAGCCAGGTTCCAAGGAGCATGAAGAAAAACCTTGAATGACACGGCTCTTTATAAACCAAATCAGATGTGCCTTTGTTTCCCAGATGTATATGCAATAGGAAAATCAGGTGGAAAGACCTGTTCCAGGAACTAGTATGTGGCTGAAAGTGAAGCAGACAGCAGTAAATGTCACCCAGACACGTACAAACATGAACAAAGAAGGGGAGAGCAATGAGTCATTGTGGAGCAGTAGAAGGAACAGAATATTAGTTAAGTATTGTAAAGCCATCAGGGGTGGATTTTCTCCTTTTGTATAAAGTCGTAACTATTACCTTAAGTAGACTTGAATAAAATATTAACCAATAAAAAACTCTGTTCTACAGAGAGATGTAGTTTATGGATTGCTGCCATTCCAAGAAAATTTTAATATTGGGAAACTATCTGACAGATTGGGAGTGGAACACATATATGCAAAGTGCTGCTTGAGAAAGGATCATAAACACTGTTCAACTTTAATTTAGCCTGATGCATATTCTGACCAAAAATCCTCTCAAACCTTTGTACCTTAATGATGGAAATATGAGCATGAAGGGATATACTCTGGAACTGCTTCTGCTAGAACTATTTGATCAACATTAGAACAGAATTATTAAAATGTACTTTACATTTACTGTGTGGAGACTCCTTGAGCACTTTCCTCCTCAGGGATGCAAAAATCTGTCCATGCTGCAGTGAAACACATGATGGAAAGTTTTGTAGACACCCAAGCTGGCTTTACCAAATGCAGTTGAATGTTGATATTAGCTTTCCAAATACTTTCCTTCAGTCCCAAGTCGACTTACAACCTACACTAATCTACAAATTGCAGAAGTGTTTGCTGCACTGCCAACTTTCCTATTATGAACTAGACTTGAATATGCTTAAGTTATGCTGAGGTCATGTCTTTGGCTGCAGAAAAACTTCCTGTAAAAGAGAAATTACATATAATCAAGAAAGTCCTTTCTCTGACACAGGACTGTCCAGCTTGGTGGACCCTGCCAGTTCTCAGGATGTTTGGAATGAAGTCCAGCATGTCTTGATCTTTAAGGCCTGCCTATCACAAGGAAATTTGCACAAGGAGAGCTATTTATAATGCTAGGGCATGGCATAACTTTCATTCTGGAAAATGAGAGAGCAAACTGTCCCAGTGCATGTCTTTTCTGCCCCAAAACTAGTCAGGATTGCAAGCGGAAGCTGTTGAGACAGGGTTTTTCATTACAATGCTCAAACCCATTGTTTTGATTTTAACTAACCAGATATATAAGTGTTTTTGAAACTAAGGCTCAAATCTCTTGCATTTAAGAGGGAGGACATAAAGCTGATTTACCCTCTGTGCAAAGATGATTTATTTATGTGGATGGTCAGAAGGTTGTGGGAACTGAACCACAGAAAGAAAACCAGAGAGGAAAGATCAATTTGTTTATGAATATCAGTTTCAGAATTAATGAAGCCTGCATTCCAGTGAGTGTATGTGTCATGGTTGATTGACTTTTTTATTAAATAATATCAAGGTTGCAACATGAAATTAACCCTTTAAAGACCCTAGTGAAACTACAGAGGGTACACTGCCTGGACTGGAGGCCTGGCAAGGTAAGAATTAGGACAAAAGAACTCTCAAAAATTTCCCTGCATAACTGACCACTAAGTCAATGCGTAATCACCTTACTCCAACTCCTTAGGAACACAAGCTTAAAGATGATAACTAAAATAGGACAATGCATTTCTGATAAAACTCTCCTCACTACAGACATCCCTTGGGTTATGTGTTATGTCTCTTTCCATTGCCCTTCATCTTTTTTTATTTTACACTGTATGTTCTGCAGGAGGAGCACTATGTCTTCTGCTAGTCTGAAAAATAACCAGAATATTTTGGGTCCTAACACAATTGAAACAATGCTAATTAAACAGGATGGCTTCTAGACCCAAATTTGTAATTTGAGATCCTAGAAAAGGTGGATTTCAGGTATAGATATTGACCAGAACTGAATTCAATTTACACCCCTATACATCCACAAGAAATCTATTACTATTTGCAGAAGTACTTCAGATGGCTTTAAATTTTCACCTGAACTGCTGAGGTCAGAATTTGACCCAGGCTGATGGATATTATTGAATCAGGAACAAGAGTGCAATAAATCATAAACCAGAGAGAGAGGGGAGTTTGGTCTCTCACCAGTGAATTTAGTAAAGTGTACTCTAAAGTAAGCGTCTCTGTATCATTCACTTTCCATTAGATTATATTCCTTTTATATGTCCTCCCAATACCATGCTGGCATGTAATTTTCATCTACTTTTATCTGCTACATGTACAGAGGGGAATGGATCTTTCTCAGACCTATGCAGAACTGAAGCCACATATATTTAAGTCAGGAATCTGACAATATTCTCCTGACACTACGGATTAGTGACTACAACACTGCATTTTACAGCTTATTGCATCTGTGTATAGAGGTGGGATAAACAAGTGAGTCACTACAGATGCTAGCACTAGGACTTAATTGTGCAGTGCATTCTCACCCTGATTTCCCTTCCTTAAACTACACAGGTACCATTCAAACTTGCTCAAGATGAAAGTTTTATTTATTGTCCCCACCTTAACTCTCTTACCTGATGCCATGAAACATTTGAAAGAAGTTTGACTTAAAAAAACAAACACATAGAGTCGAATGGGAGGAAGAATCTTTGTAAACTCCTCTCAGTTGTAATAACCACTTTCTTCCTTTTGCAGTCAGGGGACTGGAGGACAGGCAGATGGGAACTTTCTCTTTTATTCATGTGTTTACCTCCCTTTGGCATTTTTAGAGACCATGTTTGATAGTCTTGAATACTGATCATTGACCACATTAAGGTGCCTTTTTGATATTCCTTGCCCTTACTCATGTGTGTGCTCTCTCTTTAAGATGAGAAGAGCAACCCAGAGAAAAACCCATTCAAAGAGAAAACAAGGTGGAAACAAGGGAGTGATGTTTACTTGGTGGTCACCATATTTATTCACCCTATTCAATATAGTTAACAAAACATGCAGCAGACAAAAAGAAGGAAGCAGAATTACAAAAAGTAACTGCCAGTTTAATTTTTGTTCAATATTGTAAATAAAGGAAGGGAAAAAATATCCGCATTTACATTTAATTCCTGTAACTAAATCAGCTGACTAAAAGTGCATAAATCTGCTTGCTCTCCCTGGCTTCTTCAGTTTTGCAACAGAGACCCTTCACTTTACCTTGAATTTCCTGGCAGTGTAATCAGGAATTACTAGTAATTATTCTTCAAAGTGCTTTATGGATCTCCATTGCCTCCTTCATGTTTTTCCTGCTACTCTTCTTTCACAGGGAACTGTCATGTGTTCCAGGGACAGACTTCTTTGTTTCACCACACAGACCTTCTACAAGATTGAGAAAATCTCTTTGCTGAAAAAGGATAAAAATCTGGTTATACAGACATATTCAAGCACACTTTCTCCATTATCAAAGGAGAGTTATGATTATTGAAAATATGGAGATTTATGGGAATCTCATGAAAAATACTTAGATTATTTTGGAGATTGGTTGAATCCAAACAAATTAACTGAGATGTCTTACACAATATTCTCAAGTCCAGCTTATGAGTTTGGCTGAACATTAACTGGGCAATAAAATAGGTCAGAAGGTTGAAAATAAAGCATTCCCAAAGTATTTTGATGTTGTTCATTCATGGTCTAGACAGTAGAAAACATTCAGAAATATGGTCCTCTCCTCCTCTCTTTTATTTTTAAATGCATGGAGTTTTAGAGTTCGTGAATCCAGATTCTGCTTCCCCTATGTAAGCTAAAATACCTTTGAAGATTTATTTCTGTTATCAGACAAGCCTATCTAGCACAGCAATGTACACAGAGGACTGCTAATATGCTGAAGTCAGGGAAATATGTATGTCACAGAGTCTGCACAGTACAATAGCATTGTAAGTTTACTGAAAGAGTAATTTAACTTCATAAATGCAATATATCATTGCTACAAACCTGGCTGTAACACCCAATTCTGAGTAGTGTGCCAAATGCCACCTAGAAAGTGCTGGTAGGCTGTTGACAAATATGTTCAACCCAGAAGACTGAGGCCTGAGGGCAGACTGTGTCTTTACAAAGGCAATTCAATCACTGAACTCTCTGAGCCATCATTACACATTGCTTTCTGAAACAGTATTTTTCAGCCTCTAACTACCTTTAATTATCTTTTGTTTCCTGCAATGGGGGTCAGAAGAAAAATTGTTAGCGAGGTCGTGTGTATTTATGCCTGCCAAAATCTCCCTGCAGCTATTTCCAAACTGAATTTTTCTATAGAAAACTTTAGACTCATGCCTGCAACGTCCATGCAAGAAAAACAAACCAATAGGAAGAGCTGACTTAGTGACTGAACTATAAAATTGTTCCCATTGAGTTGAAGTTTGACCTTACAGTTCTAACCCCTTTAACTCATCCTCTAACGTTACATCCTAGCTGCAGCTGGGTTTGGGATTAGGGATCTGGATGATGGTACTGGGCAGATCTGCAAGGTCTTATGTGCTGTGGTCCCAGGAGGGTGTGAACATTGGCACTTGTCTCAGTGCAGGGAGGCACTCTGTTCCTTTCACTAGGACTTATGCCATAAACACTGTGCCACTGCCTCCAGCCCTGCAAAAGTAATGGCAGTCTTCTCCTTATTGCAGGGCGTGTTGAGCAGTCTCCAAGGGCATGTGTCCACACCAGACTAAGTTTCCTCCAAAGTCTGACTCTGTAGTGCTTCCTCAGTGCAGAACACCCTGCTGTAATCCTGCAGTAACCACAGTGTTACATCCCTGCTGCTGCTGGGCACGAGTGTGTACCTGTGGCATGGCATCCTTACACGTGCCTGGAGCAGCTGCAGGTGTTTTCATTCCAGCCTGACAGCTGTGTAACCTGTGCTGAGCACCCTGCAGCTATGTGTAAGGCAATGCCTTGCATCAAACAGAATGTGTGGGTTTATAGAATGAAAAAGAATTACTTTGACCAAAACCACACCTTGGTCCACCAGAATTTCCCACTGTCCCCACTAGACTTACCTGTGTCTTCTTGGCAGCTAAAGCAAGTTCTGTCAAATCTGGGCATACTCACATAGACTTGGTCTGCCTGATGGGTCCCAGACCACTGGAATGTCCTTAGTTTTCCCCTGAGAACCCTTCTGGGGTTTGGTCATGCCAGGGAGTCCAAGAGAACCTTTTTAGTGCAGAGGAAGAAAATGTTGAAAGGGGAATTAGGATCCCTCACCTCATAGAGGTGGTGTGAGTTCAGGAGCTAATGTCCTTCACTGGGATACAGCAGGAGACAGTGACACCATAGGTATGTAATTGTTTCCTAGTGAGGAAACAGTGGCTGTTGCCCAGAACACACATCAGACAAGATTTCTGGGGCACTTGCATTGTGAGGTATACCAGATAAACAGACAAGTTTTTTGAAGAGATATGCCAAACATAAGTCCACTGGGAAATGGGCAGTTATGGGCTATGCTGTGCTGCAGTTTGGGCTATTTTAATGGCTTCTGCAGCATTTTTCAAGCATAGGATACTCTTTAACATGTCCATTGAATGACCCCAGAAGACATTTCAAGGCTGAAATGTTCGTCTTAATGTGTGAAGAGGAATATCCCTGAAGGTCCTCCACTGGAAACGTGTAGGCAATCAACAGGGACTCTAAAACTCAAGCCAAACCAGTATTAAAATAATGCTATCAGAGCTCTCAAAAGTGATACACGGAAATCTTCACAAACACATGATTTTGTGTATTAAAAACATGTTCACGATGTCAATAGTTATATACTTTAAGGGCAAAACTTTTGGGTGATTGGTCTACACTTAAAATAAAATTTTTTGTTCTTTTTCTCACTCGGTGGAAAGGTATAATAAACCAGTGGGGAACAAAGACACACACACAAAATCTTTCAAAAGCCAGCTGCCTTCAAAAGATTTTTTTTTTAACTTTGGGGAAAAAATAACTCCATAAAACCTATTTGTTTTGTTGCCATGGGATGATTTTTTGAGGAATTATAGAACTATCCGAGAAACACAATCACTCTGCAGTAAAATGAAGTGCTGAGGCAATGTAGCATATTTAAAAAGCCCTGACAGCATAAAACTAGAGTCAGCATGAAGTGCACAGACTTGCCTATTATGAATTTATAATGAACAAAAATTAATTCTCTTTTAGATATCTATTTAATGGATATTCTCAATACACAGCTGTTCACTGTGCCTTTGAGAAGATGATATGTTTATCTTTTCATTTATAGCAGTACACAGGAGCTTTTCAGCTTTGTGCATATCAGGCAGAATATTCCTTGATATACAGAATATTGGGTGAATAGAATTTTTCTTTAAACCAAGAAATAAAAGTTTCCTGATTTATCAAGGGGGTCCATTACTTTCTTAGCCTTAGATCACTTACTGTACTTAATGCTTTTCTTTGTCTTTCTAATTCTTCCTGCAAAAGAATTCTGCCCTGCCAAAAATAAGCCCCAAATTTACTGTGATGGCTTCAGAAAAAATGGCCTCAGGGGAATAGTTAGATAGATGACCAGCCTATGCTTCTAGATTTTTTTTACTTGTTATTTTATCTTAGATGCTAAACCACTTCCTGATTAGATCTGATATTGTTTCTCTATCCATCATCGCCTTGTTTTATCAAGTTGGTCCATGTGAACCACATGATGTTCAGCAAAGCCAACTGCAAGGTCCTCCGTGCCTAAGCTGGGGCACCCTTGGTATCAGTACAGCCTGGGGGAGAACAGATCAAGAGCAGCCCTGCCAAGCAGGACTTGGGGGTACTGGTGAATGAAAGGCTGAACATGAGCCCACAGTGTGCCCTCCCAGCCCAGAAAGGTTATCCTGGGCTTCATCCAAAGCAGAATGGGCAGCAGGGCAAGGGAAGGGATTCTCCTCCTCTGCCTGCCCTCGTGAGACCCCACCTGCAGTGCTGCATCCTTCTCTGGGGGCCTCAACACAAGAATGACACAGACCTGTTTGGAGTGGGTCCAGAGGAATGGGTCCAAGGACCAGAGGGAACTTTTCCTATGTGAAAAGACTGAGAGAGATGAGATTGTTCAGCCTGGGGAACCTACCAAAAAGCCCACTCGGCTCAAGGGATTCTTATAAGAAAGACGTGGGCATTTTGGAATGGCCTGTTGTGATAGGACAAGGGGTAGTTGTTTTAATCTGAAGAATGGTCTACTCACATAACATAAAGGAAAAAAATTTTTACAAACAGGTAACAAGTTGCCCAGGGAGATGACAGATGTACCAACCCTGAAAACATTCAAGGTCAGGTTGGATGAGACTTTGACCTGATTAAATTGAAGATGTCCATGGCAGGGTAGTTGGACTAGATGACCTTTAAATGTCCCTTCCAGAAGCTATTCTGTGATAGCAAAATTACTTTCCCTAGAATAGAATTGAAGGAATTTCTTGTGAACTTATGATTCATTTGGGTTAAACACGAAGACCAGGTTTTTATAAGCCATCTGAGGCAGACTATGTCTTTCATGTAGTTTGTGAGAGGCTGCCAGAGTAGATGGTAAGTGAGTTGGAAAGATGATGCTTATTACTCATGCTAATTGCTGTGACCGCCCCAAGCTTGACATAAACAGCTGGTGTAATAGAAAGATCCATAGCCCATGTCTGATTTCACATCAGCCAAGAGACACAGAGTAATAGGGCTGTTTAATATTTTCCTAGAATATATTTCTAACCCATAACTGTTGTCAGAATATGCACTGATATGCCATGTCCTCACATATAGTATGACAATGTCTCCTGATATTTTATGTCACTCCTTTGTTGTAATGGTTGCTAACAGTGGAAGAACACATGCAGAAATCTGTAAGGTTTGGCAGCAGATATGTGAAAAGAAAAAAATTCCTTTACAATCAAATATGGATCATGTGTGCTACAGTATGTACTGTCAAACCCTCTCTCTTCAAGCAAATAAAAACTTACATAAGTCATACCAAAATTTATCAACAGCAGAATGATACAGAGAATCTTATACAAAGTGATACCTCTTCTCTTGGAAATATAATGAACGAAAAATACAAAAAATATCCTATCATAAGCTGAGAACATAGCCTAAGAATAAGAAAATTAGTGAGAAAACAACATCTCCTCTGTATACGTCATTGTATCCACAAGTACTTAATCCAGGCTTTATAAAGTGTTTATGGTCTTTCTTCTGCATAAAAATGCAAAGGTAGTCTAGAGTGGTTTTTGATTGATAAATTGCTCTTTCAAAAGCACATTTTCATTTAAAAGTACACACTTTTCTCAGGAAAACACTTCTTTACTATGTGCTTTCATTTTTGACGGATGATTCTGTAATGGCATACCTTTTTCTTCCCAGGACTTGAGTGCTATGAAGGCATAGGGCCTTGTTTATTGTTTGCAGTCCACAAAATTCTGTACAAGAAATTTGAATGAAAAAATCTCATCTGTAATAAATCTATTTATTTTCTATTTCTATTTCAAAAATCTCTATTTATCACTATAGTTGACTGTTTTTCTGTTTTAGGAGAAGAAATTGACATATGTTAGAAACTAAATAGCAAAGTTCTCCAGTCAGATCTCACCATTTCCCTTACATGTTGCAGCTGTAGTTATCCCAAGTCTGGACTGTGGGATCTTGTTCTGCTTTGCCCCTCCTGCTCTTGGATCCCTCTCTCAACAATGGGATACTAACTTCACCTCTCCATGTCCTTCTGTTAAAGCTGAGTGTGCTCTCCCCCTCTGGTAACAAAGGCCAGTTACAGAGCAATGCTGCCTACTTGTTATTAATGTGTTCAATCCAAGAAAATAATACTTTTATAAGGTGATTTTACTTCTATTTTAACGTTGTGACACTCTATACTGGGTGGATTTCACCCAACTGGAAAATTGACCAAACTGTAAGATAAATGCATTTTTTTGTGAAATGAGTCTGGCCTCACCCAGGGCATGACTCCAAATGCTACTCACTGGGGGCTGCTTGTGGAGATGAAAGGGTAGGTAAGGTTCATTCAGCTCCTAGCAGCTTCTGTTAGACTGCACAGGATAGGGCGACTTAGTGAAGCACAAGACCCTTCCAAGCTCATCATAAAAGATGTGCTGGGTAGATGCTGCTGAGAGAACAGTCAGCACATCTCCTGACCATCCTTGGCACATGGCTCATTCTTTGTGCAGGTCTGGCCAGCTGATGGTTTGCCAGCAAAGGGGATTCTGCAGCTGTCTTGTGCTGCTGAAGTCTCCAGCAGTGCCCCTGGCTGACCTTCTGCCTCAAGGTCCTTCTGGTAATCTAAGCCACCAGATGCTAGCCTAGAGATTGAAAAAAAGAAGCAGAATTATAACAGAGAAATTAATTTTGCCTAGAAAAAAAGAAGGAGGTCTTTTCTGGCCAGTTTCTGTGAGTGAGTGCTACATACAGAACACACACTGGCTGTAAAATCTTGACTTGCTGGATCCATAGGATCTTTTATTTATTTTGTTCTAATAAACCATCAGTGTGAGAATGGACTGATGAGTCAGACCATGCTGACAAAAGCATCTTCTGAAGTGGCAAAGAAACCAACAGAGACCTTGATGATTTCAGACAATTTTTGATCAGGATTTTAGCCACTCTGAATAAAAGATTTAAAATATGCCTCCAAACTAATAGTTGATGCACTGGGGATATGAAGAAGATTTAACACCCCAATAAGCATGGGGTGAAGGACACAAGGCTTACCAAGTCATCCACTACATGTTTCCAGCCCATTGGAATACTTTGATGAACATAAAGCATGTTGATAATGGTGTTAACCAAATGAGATAGAGAACACTGTCTCCATGGAATAAGGGAAGTCTCAGAGATGACATTGTCACGTTTGAATTTTTCTCAACAATTATATAACTTGAAAGATCCTAGTTTTTTGGGTTTTATATGTTTTTGCTTTGTTTTTTTTTTTTTTTTAACGAGGCTGCAAGGACTTAAAAAAAAAAAGGAGATATAAACCTAGCCTGATATACTTGCAGTTCCCACTGATCCTCACTTTGAGATATCACAATATAAACTTTTCCTCTGGGGCAAGATTTTCAAAAGTGCTCCATGTTCTGCAAACCTTCTCTTAGTGAATTAGATGACAAACATGAGATGCAGATTTGCTTTGAGGGAAGATGGGAAATAGTAAGAGGGGATTTAACCCCATGACAATATACAAATACTGGGTGGTGTGTTGTACATCACCTGGAAAAAGCACTTCATCTGCGCTGGATCTGCATCTCTGCATGTACCTGTGGGAGCTGAGCTGGGCTCAATAATGAACCTATTCATAAAATCCCAAGTTCATCCATACCACAGCTGGATAAATACATGTGCAGGTACCTAGTGTAAAATAGTCTGAGATTAAAATGAAACTAATTCGCACAGTCATGACTCTACAAAATTGTCACAGCTTTATTATCTCCTTTCTTTTCCAAGTTCACTTGTGAAATGTCAAGGTTCCTTAAGATATAGTTTCCTCTTTTGAAGATATTGCATATACGGTTAGATTTAAAGGTTTAAAAGGCTCTTGCCTCCCTTCAAAATGTATATTTTGTCTAAATGGATATATATAAGATCTTACAGAAGGGACCTCATTTAATGTGAAAAATGAAGGTAGTTCATGTTTTTACAGTACAGGCACTTTTCTCTCATTAATGCTGCGCAGTAAGAAGGAATATTTGCAGTGCTGCAGTGGTGAGATGGATGTTCAGGATAATAACAGAGGATGCCTACCATGAACCTTAGGAGAAAAGGTCATATCTAGGAACATGCTGGAACTATGAATATGTATTTATAACGTGGCTTTATCTCATCAGTGAATTTCCCTTAAGAGAGAAATACTTTCTTCAAGGACATCTATTGTAATAACCCTATGGTATACATTTTTCTGCTTTGTCCCGGTAGTCAGTACACTGTGCAAGATTATACTGAAAAATCACATAGTATTTCATAGTTTAAATATCAAAATTTTTAAAGGGAAGTAGGTGAAAAAGTGCACCAGGCCATTAAAGGAAAAGAAATTACACAAAAATAGTACAAACAACCTTTTAAAAACAGGCTATCTCTTCTATTTTTTTAAAGTTACCTTTCATGTTTGTATGTCAGCACCAACTTCTTATGAGAAAAAATTCTTAGGCCTCCTGCTATATTGCACTGATGCCAGTAATATGAATTTAAACAGCCTTGTGTTGAATTTGGCCCTGAGATACATTTCTCCAAGGAGATGCAAGTGGTTATACCCAAAGCCAGCCAGATGTGACTGTCTCTGAGGGCAGTGTGGAGGAAAGCTCACAGAGAGAAAGATTCTATGACCACATTCCCCTCACCTCTGGTCACTGTTGTTACACTGGACAAGATTAAATAGGATCAACCAGGCAACCTCAAAGCAAAATCAAGCTGTAGAGGTGGTAGAGGAGCCAAATGTCTGCCAGTGCACAAAAGTGCTACTTCTGTCTATGAAGTGTCAAACTGATGAGTCGTCTTGCCACCATTCCACAGAAAATGACTGTTTCTTAAATATGCCAGCTAATCTGCTGAAGTTTGATGTTAATGGCAATCAGTATAATCTATTACACATCACATTAATCCATTAATGAAGCAACATCTGCAAGTCAACTGGCTCTGCTTTTATCTATATTTAAATGGTGCATTTAAAAGAGTGCCCAATAAAATGTGACTATTTATCAAGCCATAAGCGTTCTGCTTAGAATTTAAGGCATTGTTCATTAGTAGTCTTTCATTGTGTACTTTAATTAGGTTTTGAGCAGATGAGTAGTATGCTTATGCAGAACGATTAATTACTATTTTTCAGGTACAATTATAACCACATAGCTTAAATGATTGAAAACTTTCCCTTCTTAATGGATACAGGCACGTGTACAATGAGTGCTGAAGCTGTTTCTTCAGCTGCAGAGCTCATAGTTACACACAAACAAGCCTTAGCCATTTCAGTCAGGCAAAGAGCATAATCAAAATGACTGGGCTGTCTCATATCATTAAGCTGATGGGATACAATGTGTGACTGAAATGGATAACTACAGAACTACTCCTTTACACACATCTGACATATTTTACATTGAATGAATAAGATGGGCTTAAAAGTTCAGATTCACTTTGCCAAACAGAACCATTTCACTAAATTGAGTTTCCTTTAGAGTCAAAAGGAAGAATAGGCACTTTCAAAGTCTGATTCACCATACTACAGGTGCCTAGAACAGCTCACATAAGTTGTGTGCTATCAGTACTATTTTTGCTCTTTTGACTACAGGTATGTCAGCTGACTAGCCTAGGTGTATACACCTCTGCTGTAATAGTTTAAAACGTAGGGTAAGTGTGTGCATGGACTGAAGAATGATGGAGAAGCAGTGGGTTTGTTACTAGTGTCCATCTTGGGCCCCTGGACAGAGTCACAACTGCATTCACTGTGGATATATGTGGCATGTGGCCTTTCCTTCCACACTGGCAGTGAGATGGCTGGGCTCCATGGCTCTACAAGCTGTTGCTGTGGTCACAACACTCATTTCATCTTGCAGGCAGACAAACTATGCTTTTGAGCATTTCCCCTCACACCTGTTCTCTTCTCCTGACATTGCTCTGCAGCTTGTGGGGGCAGTTCTCTTCAGAAAGTGGCATCTGTCTTTCCCCCTGCCTTTCATCGAGGCTCCCACTTCCGACAATGGCAGGCTGAAAGCCTTGCTCAGGAAGACATGAGAGGGAGCTGCTCCCTTTCTCCTGCTGGACAGCAAATACAGTTTCCACAGCAAAAAGTTCTGGCCAAGAGCAGCAGTTTCTCCTTATCCCTAGTAGGACATTCAATTCCGTATCCCTATTTGTTCTTCAGCAGTCTTTTGTAGATTTTCAGTAGCATTTTCACTAACAGAACCAAAATGCATTTACAAGTCTCCAGCTCTCTCTTTTCAATCTCTTTTCTCCACTTTCTTCTCCTAGCCATTGCTGAGCTGCTTTCCAAAGTTTTCTTGTAAGGCAATCATACAGCTACAGTAAGACTACTAAGATAATAAGAGCATATATATGCACATTCAGTTTGCCACTTACTGAGGGAGGTTTCTGGGGATGTTGTGGTTTTAAACCCAGCTGGAGATGTAACATCAAACAGCTGCTCATCCAATATTCCCTTTCTTTCCCCCCCTACCCTAGTGGAATTGGGAGGAGAATCAAAGTTCAACCTGTACATTGAGATAAGGACAGCTTAAAAACTTAAAATAAAGGAAAATATAATAATGAAGGTAAATAATAATGATGATAATCAAAGGAAGAAATTGAGTGCTGCACAATAGAACTGCACACCCTCTGCTGACAAATGTCAGACTCTCCCTTCCTGAACACAGATTAACCCCTTCCAGGTAACTCCCCCTAGTTCATATACTAGGCATGATGCTCTATGGTATAGAATATCCCTTTGGCCAGGGTCATCTGTCCCAGCTATGCTCCCTCCCAGTTTGTTTTGCATCCGTTCTCACTGGCAGCCCTCGAGACAAGGAAAAAAATGTCTTTGACTTAGGATCAACAAGACTTAGCAAAAACCCCAAAACATCAGTGTATTATCAACACCATTTTCATTCCAAATACAAAACACAGCACTGTGACAGCTTGTGAGAAGAAATTAATTCTACTTGAGCTGAAAACCAGGACAGGGGAGATAATAATACCCCTTATTGGGGCAATTAACACAGTTACAAATATTACAATAGATTTCGGGCATCTGGTTCTCTCCCTCAGCTGCTATTCAGGTTGCATCTTATTGATGATTTAATATTAGAGAAAATGACAGGGTTTTACTATTAGTCTTTGTTCCATACCCAACACTTTAACAAAGAATCAGTGATGGCCTTTCCCACCTCCCAAGGAGTGTATAGTCAAAAATCTATGTTTCACAGAAAAAAATCTCCTTTAATTTCTTGCCTTGTTTCCTTTCTCTCTAATTCACTATGATTTATTAGCACAAGAGGGAAATAATGGTGCAATTTAGTCTTTAAGCCTTCCTTTCATAAATTCTTAATTGAATGTGAATTTCAGGAATGCAAGAAATGCAGAATGAGAATTTTCATCTGTAAGCTTCAGGTAAAGTTCTCAGGTAAATTTTCATCTGTAAGCTTCAGGCAAATGGTGCAAACTAATACAGTTATGAAATGAAGTCTGTGTGGAGTTATGTAAATTTGCACAAGACACAGAAGTTTGTTTGGTTTGTTGTTTTGTTTGGTTTTGGATTTTTATTTTGTTGGGGGATTTTTGTTATTTTTTTTTATTATTTGGTTTTTTTTCTGCTTTCCTATTCATAGTGTAATCTGTATATTCTACAGATCTCAGTAGGGACTTAGCTGTTAACTTTTGTAGGCAATGACAAACACTCATTTATACAAATGATCCAGTGGGATCACTCAGGCTAAGCATTTGCCAGACAAGGGTATGGTTTTATACTGATACTACAAGAATCCATTAAGTGGATCTTTGATGTTATTTTGGGCCCAGTTTGATCTTGCATTCTGTCTGTGCTGTGGCTTTTGCTTTTTCATGGTGCAGAAAGCAGGAGCAAAGTCAACATTAGGAGCAGGAAGGTAACCAGAACCTATACATGAAAATGACACAGGGATTTTTCTGACTGATGAAAAAGAGGGGAAATAGGATAGATTATCTGTCACTTTTAAATCTTCTCCTTACTCTGTTCTTCATCAGTGCTCTATTTCCTTCACCTACTTCTTCTCTATTGTCTCCTAATGCTTTTCACTTATGTTCTCTCTTCCTATGTAACTTCAAATCTGGGAAGGTAATGCAGACTGACATGTTACTTGCAACCGCAGTTCATTGTTCAGGTGTGCTCTGCCCTTGTCTCACACTGGGATGATTTGTCTGTTTCAAATTCTGTCTGTTCCACATGTCCTTTGAGGGTCCACTCATGGATGTCCTAGTTTCAAGACTATTAACTGTGTTAATAAAAATCCACACTTATAAATGAGTAAACAAAGATTAAAGGGTCTTATCTGCACTAATTCAGATGATGATTACCTCCTGTAGCTTTGGAATGATCCCACCTCATGGGTTTTGGTGTCTGCCCTAGCCAGGGTTCAGCTTCACATTGGGATGAGCTCGCAGGGCATACAAACTTCCACTTAGTACTACTCAGAATCCAGTGGTAAACAATTGTGCAGACTAGAAATGAGCCGTAAGGCTCTAAAGCCTCTTGATGTATTCAAATGGAGTATAAGAACCAGTTTGTATGGTGCCCCAGGGTGTGTTCTCATCCCTCAGAATTGTCATTGCCCCTGTGGAATAATGACAGAACCTTCCTTCCGTTTGTCAGCTCTGCTGCTTCATCTCGTCTGTGCCTATCTACTGTGAGACTCTGAACAGCTCTAGTGCAGGTGTGTGCTGCAATGGGAACTGGCCATCTCTGTTCCCAGACACTCCTAGTGATCCTGAGCTGAGTACAACCACAGAGAAACCCAGAACTTCTCCTGGCTCTTCATAATTTGATCTAATTTGGTTTAGTTTTTTTCAAAAGTCTGCAAATGGCAAAGCCGTGGAGAAAATACTGTTCATTTTAATATCAGGACACCTGTTCTAACACTGGTGCCTTTCTTTTCTTTCCCAGGTCTTTTACTTTGCTTTCAGCACACTTCCTAATACAATGCCCAATTACAAATTAATTCCTTGATATGGATGTTGAATAAGGTAGGTATCTTTGGAAACATAGGATGTTACAAAACAATTGACATGGTAGCATAGATACAGAAAGTGTAGAAGCAGCAAGAAAACTAAGTTTGGCATTTGCTGATTTCCAAATTTTTGATTTGGCAATTTATGCTGAAGAGTTCTTTCGCTGTGAGGGTTGGAGTTGAGTGCAATTTCTTCCACTGTATTAGCAGGAGGCAATAGCAAGGCCAGCAACACATCAGGGTGTATCAGCATCTGAACTTGAACTTTCCAGATAAACTGTGTTAATAATACCTCCTGATGCAAAGAACTAACCCAAGGAGGAGCTTTCACTCTGAACCATGCTGGGCTGCTGAGCCACTTGGTCCCTGAGAGCATGCCTGGTGCCCTGCTCTGCTGCCTCACCTGAGCTGAGCTTTGTTTGGTGGCTCTGTGGACCCTCAGTGAGACTGGAAGCTTTATGTCCATCTGCTCGTTGGCATGAGCTGGACTCACAATGCAAGTATGAGAGTTGGATTTATTTTTTTTTAATATTATGTACCAGCTAAACCTGTAAAGAATTTTACAGGTTGTTTCTTGAGCCCAGATGGTTTGGAAAGATCTGATTAATATCAACAGCAGGAGTTTCTCCAGAAAATGCCCCCAAAATATTTTTTAACAGAAAATGTTAGGCAATTTATTTTTATGAGCTTTAACCATCATTTTCAGTAAGAAATTTACTGTAAATAAATGGAGTTATTCTGGTGGAAAACTGAGCACAATAGCAAATAAGATGCATCTGTGCAGCAGTTCATAACTGATGTATTAGACTTTTCTCTTTCATAAAAAATATACTTGCAATTGAAACTAAAACAAACCAGTAAATATTCCTGTCTAAGTTTGAAACTTAAAGCTATTTTTCCTCCAGGAGTTGTAACTCAAACCCTCTTGTGCATATGAAGACTAACTTTTATGCCTTTAATTTTCCCTTTTCAGCTATTCAATTTTTAAGATATTTACACCTGAACTGATGATAGCAGACTTATCTGAATTGGTTGCACCTGGCTGCACATGATGCAGTTAAAAAGATGAAGACTATAGAATTGAACAGACAAAAGTTCCCATCAAACATTTCCACAAATGCCAAACTCATCCTTTCTAGTGCTATGACTCACAAAGTCATCTTGCTTGAAGCAAAGGCAGAAAGATAAACATTCAGTTGCACCCTGAAGGACAGTATTTATCATGGCTAACATCAAGCTAAAACAGATTTTTCATCTCTTTTCTTTCTGTTTCACAAAAATTAGGTGATATCTTTTAACTGTGGAGCAGGTATTGGATACAATGTCCTACCTCCTAGTAACTAAAGACCAGTACATTAAAAGATTTGGATTTCTGTAGTTGTAATCACAACATATAGATTACAAGCCTTTACAGACTGGCTAACAGTCTTTTTACAAAAAGTATAGCGTAGATAGCTGAGGTAAGCTTCTCACGAAAACCAGTTTAATTTTAAATTAATTGAAACCAAAGATTGATTGGAAAAGCATTGAAATGTGAATGGTGTTCACAGTGTATAAACAAACTCTGTACTCAAAGGACGCAAAAAACCTCTCCTGGTGTTTTTTAGTCTAAGCAAGGCTCAGTGGAATACGTCTTTATGATGATGCAGGGATTGCCAGACTACAAGTGGAAGTAGCAGAGTTATAACACACTAAAGCAGTCAATTTGCTTTCAGACCTGATCTGACATCTCTATGGCTGCTGGGATGTCTGATTTGAGGTTTCCCATTCAGATTGGTGCAGATGTGCACTGATGTGCAGCACCTGAATTGCTGGATGCTGATATCTTTATTAGTTCTGCTGATTTCAGATAGTTATTCATGGGAATAAAAGTATAATAATAAAAGAAGATTCCTACTCTGTTGCACTATAATCTTAGCTTTATCTATTATTGTTTAATAGATAAAGAACATTATAGAATGAATAAAATAATAAATACAAATCAAACACATGAAGCTAAATACATGTGTGTAAGACTGAAAAATTCTTTACAGAGGGAGTTTACTTTTCAAGGAGATTATTTTTGTATGTTTTGATGTGTGTTGTAAAGCTACAAATGTGAAAGACAATGCTTGTAGTATTGATTTTGGTGTTTGCTTGAGGGCATGATGAAAAATCTGTCAGGGCCTTGAGGGCATTAATGCACCTTACTGGGCCCCAACCAAACCCGCCTAGAGCTTTTATCCCCACCTCTGTTCTGGGCCCAGGAGCTGGTTTTGTTTATCCCTCAGCATACATTCTCTACCCACTGTGTTAAAGGAGCACTGGTATCCAGTCCAGCCATTCCTCTGTCTGGCCATAGGACCTGCTGAGCTGGACTCTGACCCATGGGCTGGCCTCTCAGATTGACCTAGGACTTTTCTTGTCACTGTGGACTTGCCTGGAAGATAACTGTCTGTCTTACTCCATTTGTTTTATCAGACCTGATCTCAATCTGACTGACTTCCTAGCTTGTCCCAGTGCCTGCCTCATCACCACACTCAGTCTGATGATCCAAACTCTTGGTCCAAGCTGGCAGCTCCCTCAGGACCTGCCATGCTCTCCTCTCTTGGATACTGCAGAAGGCTCCTACCATGCTAACTGCGTTTTCAGCCTCAGCTCATTGGTTCTTTCAGAGCAGTCATCCCTTGCTGCTCTCTGACAGCAGGCTGGTCAAGCTGTGATATTTAAAAGGTAAAATTTTATTTAACAAGACTGGATGTCTTTTTCTTCATGACAGAAGTATTTGAAATTAGAGTCTTGAAAGTACATTTTCAACCACAATTACAGGGCCAGTACTGTGAAGTTATAATCACCATAAGAGCAATTGTTGCATATATCCTTTTATAGAGGAGAATCCCTGAACCAATTAATAGAAGAAAAGTGTTAGGTAGAAAAATCAGAGCTTCTGCTATGAAGATCAAACCAATAAAATGTTCTGAGTTTCTCTATGTACTTATAGCTTGCATGGAAGTTTGAATACAATATAAACCTAAAAGATCATGTGAAACATCTAGATAATAAAGTTATTTGGACATTACCAGAGCAGGTCAGGCTTCAGACAGCAACCTCATCCATTCTCTCCAGCCATCCATTTTCCAAAGGTACCTTTTTTGATGAATTTTACCAGTTTTTTTGCTTCAAGCTAAAGCTGAGTGTCTGCACTGCCAGGTTCTCACCATGTAATGAGCATTGCCAAGTCAGCCATGGAGTTCACCACACAGGAATCTATGCTGATGTTTTCTATGAGAGATCTAATTGGTTTTGATTATTTTATGCTGTGAGAATTACAGAAAAAGAACAACAGTCTACTGCTCAGTGTTTACTGCCTCTTCCCAAGAGGCCCCTAGATTGAATTATTTTAGAAGTTCAAGGTACAGTTTTAATAACATCTTGCAGATAGAGAAAGTCCTCAGTTAGCTGAAGAGCAGTGGCTCTATCAGTTCCACTTCCTTTTGCTGCTCTAGCTTTTGGCAAGATCACTATCTTCTTGAAGTGGTGAAAGACAATATTAAGTACATACATCAAAATGAAAGACATGGTAAGTCATTTTTTATCTTAGTGTTTATTAAGACTTTTCATCCCTGATTTATTAAGAGTGGTGCTTTTAATTGATCGTAGTGAAAATTAAATCTCTATAATAATAGATCATATCAATATCTCCTTGTATCCAAGACTAAAATCTAAAAATCTATTATTTGCTTCTTTTAAGGAATACTGTGCTACATGTTTTCATATGGGGAACCAGTCTCTTAGGTTTTACTTCCAGACTTCAAGTGGCAGTTCAAAAATACGGGGTGATAATTCAAATATACTGGTACAATGAGAAGCCAATTAGAAATTTTTGAATTAGGCAGCTGGAGAGAGACTGCTATGAGAGAGAAAGAGTGAGACATAATTTTCAGGTAGATATGCAGAGAAGCAGATAGAAGTCTGCAGTCTGGACCTTCACAATATTACAAGAGCAGTTTCAGCTCTTTCTGGTAACATTTTCCCTATTTTCCACTCAGATGTTAAGTCCAGAATCTGTCAGTGCAGTGAGAATAGGGCTTGTGGGGAAAAAGTGCCTTGAAAAACATCCAGTACTCAAGGTTCTCAGGAATGCATGGATTTGTTTTGGCATCCAATCTGCCATCAAATAAATTTCAGAGCAGTGAACTTGTATTTCATACTTGCAGACTTCTCACTTTTACGGAAGGGTGTAAAACAACCTGGTTATTTCCAGTGCCCAAAACCCATGTGAACTTAATTTTGTCAGTGTCCAGCCTTTGGTAACAGCTGGCTAACTTAATATTTGTGATAAAAGTAAGGAAATTTGCACAGATCTACTGAACCTTTGGGCAAAATTCGGAAAGTACCACCTGTTTCCTATAAGCTCAGGATACGTTCATACCTCCCACTCAAAGAAAATAAGATGGTTTCTTGTAGAGTGGGCTTAAACATGAGTTTTGTTATCCCCATTTTTGAAACTTCCATTCTACCCTACCACTAATGTCAGTCAGCTTTTGACATGTTGCTGGCTGCTCCCTTGGAGGCTGGCACTTGCTTTTATATTCACACAGAGGATTTCTTTGTAGGCATTACCAAGGGAATTTGTTTGGTACATGAAAATACAGGAATGTAGCAAGAGCCCAGCCCCAAAAAAGTGATCCAACTTCAAGGAGAAGAAACCTGCATTAGCCTGGATGACTTTTCTTTGCCCCAATAGATGCTTAAGGTCCACATTTATCTTGAAGCAGATTTCTGTCCTATTACTCAGTTCTTCTTGAGTGGTAATTTCACCATAAGAGGAATGAATATACGGTTGCCAGTGAAAGTAACTGGTTCACAGGCATAGAATAAGCAGGATTAGAAGAGATGTCTGACAAGATCTGATTACTAAGGTTCTAAAAAATGTCTCTTCCTGAGTTAAGGTGCAAATGAGACCATATGCTGGTGACAATAATATGGGTTTTATTTGATAGTAAATATGGAGAGAGAGAGAGAGAGAGAGAAAGCAAGAAAGAAATAGAAAATAGGTGAGTGGGACAGAAAGAGAGCAACAGGAACAGAATAAGGAAAATATCATCATTCCCAATGGAATTCAGTGATGCTCTGATGAACCTCTCCAGCTGGTATTCTTGGTGGTGAAGGTCCCCCCAAAAAGCATAGAATCTAACAGATTAATATATACTCAGGCCAGGTAGGAAAATCCAGACACCTCCCTGGGTAGGGGTGTTTGCCATTGTCTCTTACAGCAGACTCTGGATTTGTTGCATCCCGTGCAGTGCTGTGGTGCAAGGCTTCAGAAACAGCTCTGGGGGGAACTTTGAGGGCCTTTGATGGATTAAGGCACCCCCTCAGCTGCCCCTCATGTGAATGTCCCATGGATGTGGCCTTCCCAGGTTGGGGGTTCAATAGCCAGTCTGTGTAAGGGAGGATGGGTTCACTGCTCACAAGTAGAGGTTACAACACACCCAAACTTCCTCACCCCACTTTCCTCCCCTTGTCTGGGGGGGAAATCTGTCCAAACCTGCTCCCAGCAAAGGGGTGTGTGGGCTATGGCCTCCCTCACCCCAAAGCAAACCAGAGATGATTCTTAGCAGCAGTGGTGGGTTTGGCTCATTCTTTTCCTTGTTTGCTTGTTTGTTTCAGGTGATTTTAGAATGGTTTTTCCCTTTATCTAATCTTAGCAGTTTGACTTTCAGTCCAAAGTCCCAGTCAGGTATCTTCAAGGAGGCTTCTTTGGTTGTAGCTTCTTTACACTGTATTTTTTTATAATGAGCAGAACTCTATATCAAAGTCTGAGGTATGAACTGTTTCAGTCTCTGGCAACATCCTCAGTCACTAAGTCTGCTACCTCATTGTCACAGAAAACCAAATCTTTTAAAGACAGGAGTTCAGTGTAGCAAAGGGGGCACTGTCCTGCTGAAGGCTTTATCTATATCACTGTCTTGGAAAGACTGACTGGTTTCCAATGCATTTCTGTCATTAATAAAAGCAATTAAAATATTTGACAATGGAGCTACTAGTGCAGTATCTTTTTCCAGAAGCAAAAGTTGTGCCTTAAATCTTTTGGTTATCCAACTGGTGCAAAGACTGCCAGCCAAACTCCTGAGTGCCTTCTTCCCATTGACTTATTCCTTTCTGGGACACCAAGACCCAGCCTTGTGCTCTCGTTCCGAAGCATTTACCTCCAAGTTTTCTTACCCTGCAGATGAGGCTCAGCTTGGTGGGTGACATCAGGAACTCTCAGTATGAGCTTTTCCCACTGTAGGTGCATACTTGGTTACAATAGTGACTTATCAGCACAAGTTCTCTGGTCCTGCTGCTGTTACTGGCAGCCATTGCAGGCAAAACTGCCTTGCCTTCTGCAATTTGTACTTAGTTTAATCTTTTTGACACAATAACCCAATTATTGTCTTTAATTAACACAAGCTTCTAGTCACTAGTTTTGGCATAAAAAAAAAAAAATTCAATCAAACATTTAAACAGAAAGCTTTTCTTTCCCAGGCTCAACTTCAGCTACTCTTCTCTCATCCTCACATCAAATTCCCTTGTTTTCACTGTGGTTGCACTCAGACTTTCCCAATGCCTTCTGTGAAGAGGTAGGAAGTGTAGGTTATTTGAATTGTGTGCATGTTGTTTTTTTTGCTAACTTCTGCTTCTTACTAGCTTTCTTCTACTCTGTTGTGGGTCACCAATGACTGCAGTCCCTTGGGGATTTCCTTGTCCTGGCATCTCTCACACTGGAGTCAGAACAGGCTGGATGCATGACGTGCATCCCGGGCAGTTCCTATCCTCTCCTTCCACAGGGCATGTGCAGACCCTGCTGCCCAAACCTATTGTACCCAGAGGAGGTTATTCCAGAACAGCACACCCCTAAAGGGAACATTTTCTCATCTCCTTTAGTCCTAGCTTTGTTGGTGTCTAATTCATTTCTCTAAAAGCATAGCCCTTAAGTTTTAGTTGTTATTCACCCTTCCAGGTGTTCAGCTAGAATCAAATGAAAGAGAAGGAAATTTACAGAAAATCCCAAAATTGTGTTTTGGCCAGGTCTCAGTGCTATAGGTGACTTTTTTAAGTGTTCACACAAAGTAGTATCCTAGTCATTAGCCATTTTTCTTGTCTGATATTTAAAGTACATACTTATCGTAACTTTATGATGACTGCTTATTAAGATTGGCCCTTAATGAACTGGTAGGGAGGACGCAGTGAGGAATACTGCAATGAGTAAATATTTTTAAGAATAAGTACTTATGACAAGGATTTCCAATAGGAATTGATTGTTAAGAGAATCCTTGTGGCTTTATATAAATTGATTGAAGCATCTGTCACAGCCAAGCTTGGAAAATTCCCCAAAAGCAGACTACATAAAATATATATTTATGAAAATCTCATGATGATAGAAACAGCCATGCCATTTCACCCTTTTAATTTTTTCAAGTTTTAAAATGTATGTATTTACATATTCTCCCTTTTACCAGTGATTTCTTACACAGATTGACAATAAGACACAACTCACACATCCCTCTCTGCCTTTGCTTTGCTTTTGCATTTAATTTTGCCATTGTGTTTGAAGTGGAATAATACACACTGGCGTAGATTGTGTTTTCTGTTACATTTGATTACTCACCAAATCATTTAGGAGAGTTCATTGGGTTTTTTCCCTAATTATTTGGTTTGATCTCTGCTTGGGGAATAAGGTATTCTTTGCTGCGCTGTCCTGAAAATAATTGCATTTGCAGTGATTGTTTTCTAATAACAGTTCTGTGGAATAAGTGCTTTGATGCCATATCCAGCTTTATTTATGGGAACAAAAGAATTCTGCCCAAATAATAATTGAGTAAGGACTTTGTGTGTTGGTTCATTATTTGTAAAATGTTTATCCACCCCAAGACAGCTACTGTAAATCTTCACTTCTCCAGTACAATAAAGAACAACTATCATGTCAAACCAACTATTATAACGTTAGGTATAACCAATCTGGGCTGCAGAGTGCCTTGGTATGGACACGAGGCTTTCCAGATAGCCATGAGAGCGGATGTCCCACACAGGGCAGAAATTGCTGCAGTAAATATCATTTTGTAAGGTAACATTTTGTTGGATTTTTTAAATTGTAGTAACAGCCCAACTTGATTTTGACACTTTTGGCAACACTGAAAAACTATTTGCTTTCCCCAAAGCATTCTCATTTATTTTATACTGGGAATATTCAAGCTCAGAGAAAGCTAATGAGAAAGAGTGACAGTGTTTTAACTGGGTTCTCAGCATGTTTTTGGGTTTTGAATAATACCTAGTGATTATGTGGCATTCATTCAAAGCGTTCCACAGGTTCGTGCCTAGGTATCCTGCAGTGCCGCTCTTCCTGACATTCATTTTGAGCAGAGTTCATAGCAGTTCAGACAAAGGCTTTCTGCTAATATTAGTGGAGGATCTGAGCAAATAAATTCTGCACAGAACAAAGACACTATCATCCTCCAGCTCCTCTTTATTCTTGTGCTACAATTAACTTTCAAAGTAATATTTTCCATGGTGTAATTTTCATTCTTAATTTACACTTTGTGGAATATTGAATATTTCAATGCATACTTTTTCTAAGTTTTCTCTTCTCAGCTGCATAAATCTAACACAGAAACTCTATCTTTAATAATTTATGCCATTCCAGTGCACTAGTATAATTCTTTTAATATATCATGTGGGTTCAATTTTTACTTTTTATATTCTATAACCTGTAAGAGTACGGTTCAAGAACTTTTAAAAGTTGCTTCAATAAATAGTTTTTGCTTCTTTGAGAAGTCAAGAGTCAAGTATAATACTTTGTATTATATCTGGAGAATTATCATTCTGATGAATCATTTTGACAAGCTGTAAAATAAATAAAAAAATATGTAAACATAAGATATTCTGATTTTGAGTACAGAAAAATAAACTAAATGGAAACAGAGCTTCCAAAACTCTGTTCTTCAGGTGACAATTACAGTTATTTATTATTATTTGGCAAACAAAAACTCATTGTCAATGCGATATATCAATTATTATTTTGACATCTACTAACAGATCTTCCTGCACAGACAAATTTCGAAGTTATATAGATTCATGTGTCATCAGCATGAGTAACTAAGACGCAGTGGCCTGTTCAGATTATCAGAAACCCAGAAAAAAATATAAATTTGGATATCATTAAAGTTAAATGCTAGCCATAGTCTGTGTCTTTTCCTCTCCCTTCTTAACACATCTTGCCATTCCTTTTATTTTGTTATAGTGACTTTTACATGTTCTTCTCTCCTTGCTCATTTCATAAACCTATTTTTTCCATCTGGCAGTGAGTCTGTAATGAAAAAGTTGCTGCTTTTGTTCTTTTTAAAAAGTAACTCTGAGTTATATGGGTGTTATACAAAAGGGAAGCGGGCAGAATTTATCCCAAATTTTAGGATCAACAATTAAATGCTTAAGTATACCTTACTCAAGTAAATCTTCCAGTGACATAATTTACTAAAAAAATAGGTCAACCAAACAAAGTGGAAGACTATGAGGCTTGAATTTGTTATATATTTATCCTGACATCACTTTCTACTGCAGTGGTCAGAGCCTTTCTGGTAATTACCTATTGATATTCATGAACATTCTGGGTTTGAGCCCCAAACAGTGAAAACTATGGTTGCAAATTCCCTTAATTGTAGCCAAAGTCTTCTTTGACTTGTCTAGCACTTTTCCTATAGTTATCAGACTTACATGGACTTAAGATCATAACTCAGCCTTTTTTAACGTCCAGCTCGCATCATAACCTTTGAAGACTCAACAGGATTAAAAGCAATCTTTTTTTACTGCTTTCTCATCTATTTCATGGGTTATCCTATCATGAGAGGCTTAAACCATGTATTACAGATAATTTGTAATGATTTCATATGGATTTGTTCTTCAATTTAGATAAAGTAAAAGATGTAAAGGTCAATCAAAATAACAAACTTCTGCGTGTCTTTGCTTTAGTTTTCTTCCTATTTTGGAGCATTCCCTGGGTTACTGTGGAAGTAATTTGCAGATTCAGACTTCCCCCAAAAGAGAAGTGCCCAGTGAGGGAGGGACATTTTCTTTATCTAAAGATGTTATATATTTTTTTATATACATCACCAAACTAAAAAATATCCTCAGTACCTTGATATTTTTGTAGCAGAGTATACGAGGGTATAAACTCCTTTGCCTAAGAAGGCTCTGGTTTGAACAGCATGATATTGAAGTGTAACAATGCTCTGTTGTCAGGAATGGCTAAGTGTAAATATGTCTCCCCAGATATCTTGCATTCTGCAAAAAAATATGAGAGATTTCAGCTCTACGCTCAAAATGGTCTCAGGAAAGAAAATAGGGCCTGAAATTTGACGAAATATTGAGAAAAACACCAATCTATGAGATGATTGATAATGAAACATGCTGAAGAAGCAGACATGCTCTTTTATGTACCTTACCTTTTCTGTTGTTGAATATTGTAATATATTCAGCAAATATTCCTGATAGGTTTTGACCATCTCTAGCTGGTCCATGACTCTTCACTGAATAATTTATTCAAATATTAATGACAAACCAGATCAAATAAATTATTGGTTCAATATTCTTTCAGTGTGGTCACTGGCCCTAGAACCTATTAAAGACTTAAATTTATAATACATACAGTTCTGTATAAAACAATTTAATAAGCACCGTGAATTATTGAAATGCAATTTTATCAAAGGTGGCATTTTAAACCTCAGAAATGAGTCTCCAGCAGTTCAGAGAGACACAAGTACTCCAAAATAGAATCATAGCTCCATAATTCACAGGGCACTTACGTTGCAATTAATGTTGAGATTTGGTGTAACAGTAAATCTTTCTTTTTCACTACATACCTTTATTTGTCCTCTTTCTACTTTACGGAATCACGGAATCACAGAATCACTAGGTTAGAAAAGACTTTCAAGATCATTGAGTCCAACCCATGCCCTAACACCTTGACTAAACCCTGGCACCAAGTGCCATATCCAGTCTTTTATTAAACACATCCAGGGATGGTGACTCCACTACCTCCCCAGGCAGAAAATTCCAGTACTTTATCAGTCTTCCAGTAAAAAACTTTTTTCCTAATATCCAACCTAAATTTTCCTTGGTTCAGCTTATGACTGTGTCCCCTCATTCTGTCAGTTGCTGCCTGGAGAAAGACATTAACCCCCACCTGACTCCAGCCACCTTTCAGGGAGTTGTAGAGAGTGATAAGGTCACTCCTGAGTCTCCTTTTCTCCAGGCTAAACACCCCCAGCTCCCTCAGTCATTCCTCACAGGATGTGTGTTCCCAGCCCCTCTCCAGCCTCGTTGCCTCCTCTGGACGTGCTCCAGCATCTCAATGTCCTTCCCAAACTGAGGGGCCAGAGCTGGACACAGCACTCAAGGTGTGGCCTCAGTGTACTCAGTACAGGGGAAGAATGACCTTCCTGCTCCTGCTGGGATCCTGATGCAGGCCAGGGGCCATTGGCCATCTTGGCCCCCAGGGCACAGAGCTGGCTCATGTTCAGCCAGCTGTGAGCCAGCATCCCCAGGTCCCTTCCCACCTGGGCACTGTCCAGCCACAGAGTCCTCAGCCTGTAACATTGCAGAACTTGGCACCTGGACTTATTAAACTTCATCTTGTTGGACTCTGCCCATCCATCCAACCATTCCAGGTCTCTCTGCAGAGCTCTCTCTGCATAACCACTCCTGTTCCTCCCAATCCTTCTGTTGTTCCTGTTCAACTCCCATTATACTCCCTCAGTAGATGTCCATGTGCATCAGGGCAGAGTTAAGCTCCATCTAAGAAAAATGGTAGAATTCTTGCTTATAAGGCAAGAGAATTGTCCTGTTGAAACAAATGGGACAATGACACATCTTGACCAATGCTCATGGGACTTGGAGACTGCCTAAGGGGATGGCTGCCTAGAGTGATCCTTTTGCCTTGCCTCTTTCCATGTCTCTTTCACACTGTGCACACACTAGATTCCCAATGCTATTTAATCATATACTGTTTTTTACAGAAAAGGGAGATAAACTCTTCTCCCCTACTTCTTCACATTGGCAAATGTTTTTCCGTAAGTTGGCCTAATTTTATCTTTTACTAATAAATACATGATTTAAAAAATAGAAGGTAGCTGTTTTTGCTGCTGTTCAAAAAAAGATTATTTTCTCACCTCTCTAAATAATTGTACTTTTCTGAATATCTGTCATTTTACTCCTTACAGTCCAGGAAATATTGCCAGCCTCAGGTTTTGAGTGTTTACATTGTCATTGTGCTCACAGAATTGGGAACATAGATTGGAAAAGAAATCATGCACCCTGAAGCATGCTAGTTTAAAAACAGAACCCAGTTCCACCACATAAAATACACCTGTCTTGAACACATCAAGGAAAGCACTTTAACATTACTGACTTCTGAAAAATTACATTAGACTCCTTTCTCTTCCTATACCTCTATAGCTTTTTTTTTCAAAAAGTGGGTTTAACACTATTTTTTGGATGGAAATTTTGAGGCACAAAAATGAGAAGGAATATGCCCAGTTGTGTTTGGTGTTCTCTAATTTTTCTCCTCTTTCCTTTTTCCTTACCCTTTAAGCTATGTCGTTGCTTCAGCCTCCCTTTTTCTGAAGACTGAAACCAAACATGTTGAGGAATCAGCTTGTGGTCCCTTCCTTCATCACAGTTACAGAGTCCCAGGTGCAGGAGCAATCTCTTCCCATACTTAAAGAGTCATTTCAGTTTTTGTTTTAAAAGAGAGGACTGTCTAGAGTTCAGAACTGCCAGAACAATTTAATTCTGTTTAGAAAATGTGTTCTGTGTGCATTGAGTTTAACCACTAGCTGCAGTACTGCAGATACTGTGATGTGACTGCCTCCCTTGTTTTTTGCCCAACTCATTTCATAAAAGACTGTATGTAGTTTGAGAGTGTGTCAAGCTGGCAAAAATAGCATCTCAGGTTTGTCTCCTTTGTAGCTTTCTAGTTAGGAGAATTCCTCTTCTATCAGCAGATTTTAACAGAACTCAAGCTCTTCTGAGAGGCACAGATTCTTAATATGACTCACCTCCCAGATTAATAAAATTACCGTCTCTAATGAAGGTTATCTTCTCTTTCATTCTTCAGTATTCTGATTTTGCTTGCAGAGTTGAATGATTGGAAAGTGTCACACATTTTTTTGTTGCCTATTCTAAAGAAATTATATATTTTCTTTGTCAAAACACTGGCCATTGTATGTAAATGTAAAGAGAAAACAGTTTAGCTGATGCTGACTTCATCTGAGAGAAGGTGATGTTCTGATCTAAGTTGGACCTTCCTTGAATAGTTGGAAACAGGTGACCTCTCAAGATCTTTTACAAACTCTGCTGCTCCATGAGTATACGATGCTCTTCTCTACTAAGAAAACTGCTTCTTCTCATTGAAGCCAGTCATTTTGAGGCTGCTTCCTGGGACTGCATTAACTCAGTATTTTTTCATTCTGGATGAAGCTCACAGCTACAGCACCTCTCTGCTGTATGTTTGAAATACATAAAAAGCAGATACTACTTTGTTTAAAGCGTATGAAAACAGTTCTTTGTACCACAAGTACAAGAGAATATGAATAAGATTTCTTGTGCTTGTGATATAAAAGATTAAATGAAAATGCCTCATTTTCTGAAGAACAAGATTCAGTAAATTGAACAGGAGCAATGCCAACTGAAAGGGCAAGAAGATGTATATGTCTGTTTCAGGGCTCTGGAAGCGTTTTATCAATTCCTCTAGCCTGCCTTTTCTCTGTCACAGCAGGAAAGACTTCAGAGAGGAATACCAGAGCAAACAGATATACAAACCCTTAATGACAGCAGTGGGTCTTATTACTACAATACACTCCAGGAATGTTATTCCCACCTTTAGCAATTTGTGGTGGTTGACATTTTCAAAAATAGTCAGAAGGAAGAGTGTTGTGCTTTGCAGTATCAAAGTTCATCAGCACCAGGCACTGTGGGAGTAGATTCCAGCTGCAAGTGTGTGAACTTTAATTCTTCTGAAGTTGTTTTATCTTCTAAAAGAGTTTTGTTCCCTTCATGTGCCTTTTCTCAACTTTTTTAAAAGCCCCTTTCCTGTCATCTGAAATGCAATTTCACAAACGGACTGCCAGGACACATTGAATCCTAAGATTCTTCCACCTAGAAAGGCAAAAATAGAGTGGAACATTCACCTCCAAAGCACCTATCCTGCCATAAAAAGATTTTTATTGTGGCATCTCTCTTTTATCTTACTATACTTTTAAAATAGAACACTGAGTAATTTTCTTAAAAGTGTAAGGAAGTTCTCAGTCATTTTAACCTTCTTAACAACATAATGTCTGTTGCCATTTCCAGAAGTTTTGAGTGATATCTTATGTACCATCCAGTCGTGGGTAAGGCACTTAAAAGAAAGCCAAGACTATGAGATTGTCTGCCCCTATAAATCTTCACCTCTGCTTCTGACAAGGGAATAATACCTGGCTTGCTCAAACGCTGAGAACTACAGTGCAGGGGTTGAATTGCAATATATCTCTTGACAAAAACGAGGGGGTCTCAGTTTTTATGAGAGTCATGAGACATTGCAATGTTATCACCACATCACTTTATTAATACTGTCAGGAAAAGGCCTCAACTCACTGGCAAAAACCTGAACTCATTGAAGTCCAAACTTATAACTCCCCCCACCCATGTTGTAATATTTAAGCCTTACCAGCATTTCATGTTGAAAAGTTTGGGAATGGAATCAACTACTTTTTTCTCCAAAAAAACATGTTGGTGCAAATAAATAAATAAAGACTCACTGTCAAATTGAGACTATTGAGACCAGGGTATGGTTAGACCCCTCAGAGCCCCTCCTCAAGTAGAGACTTACCAGCCATTTGGGCTGATGAAGTTTGTGTTAAAAACCTCAGTCCAAGACTCAGAAAGCTCTAAAGGGACAGAGAGTAAGTTTCTTTCAACTTCTTAGAAAGTTTCTGAAAATTTTGTATTCACAAGGACGAAACAATCCAGTTTAGGCAATTACAAATGTGTTGTCTGTCAAAATCTTAAACTGGACTGTCCCTGAAAGCAATACAAATATTTTCAGGGTGAGGGTAGGTTAAAAGCACCTGACCATGGGGTCCTTAAGCTCACATTGTTTCTTTTAAGTGCAGTCACAATTTATGGATAGAAATCCTTGAAGGCAATGACTTGAGAGCCTGAATGAGAAAGAAGATATTGGACCTGTACTCTGCAGACACAAAAGAATTTACTGTAAAGGATTATTGCTTGGAAGTTCATTGTCATAGGCTGTAACCTGGTCCAACAGCAGTAGGCTGTGGTCTCAGCAGATTCCTCAGATCAGTCTAATGGGAGCAGACACCAGTAAAGCTATATGGACATGATGCCCTCTAAGCCTGGATGCAAGTAGAGAGCAAAGGGGAAGAGCAAAAGTGTGACATTTGTATAAACACTAAATTAGAAGAAATGTTAAATATGAAGCTGAATCCATACAAAAGAAGTGAAAAAGTAATTTAGGAGATATGTGGTTCAGTTAAGAACTCTGCAAATTACTCTGTTAATGTTAAATTGGGGTGAAAATAGGTCTAATGCATAGTAATGAAGCTGAAATTTAGCCTGCAGAGTTAAATGGGCAAGGCCGTCATTCCCTGTTAGCGTGAACAGAAATCAGGAGGGACAAAGGGCGGATAGACAAAATGATAGCATTGGCAGACAAAAGCTGTGGCAAGCTGTTCACCAGATATTCAGTCTCTGCTGAGCAAACTCATCACTGGCTTGCTCTGAAAAGCTCACAAGTTCCCTGTGTTTCACCTTTCCGACAGAATGAAAGGCATACTGGCCAGCTGCCAACTGCTAATTCAAGTGCTTTATTGAGGAGTACGACAGTAATTCAGCCAGGGACAGACAAGGAGTTTGTGTGGATCCAGAAAGAAGAGAGTCTTTATATTTTTCCTGGAGATTTCTCTGTTGACCCTGACTAATCTCCTCTTACTGGATTTGCGCCCCTAGAAACCATTCTTTGAAGAAAGTTTTCTCACCAGAGAAATCTGTCCAGACCATCACCATGTTGGAGAGACAGTCACTGAAGGGAAGAAAATCAATCTTTGCTGACCAATGGAAATTCATGAAAGCTTCTCTAAAGCCCTATATAAACATGTCTTTTTAGCACAGCAAAGTACACAGTATATAGGGCCAAACCTGGCCATCCTCATCCAGGACTCCCTGGAGAACATGGAGGATTTTTTCAAACATTTGGCTAGGTTTTTCTTATTCTTCCTTAGCCCCTGGCACTGCCCAATATCACCATTTCATTGAGATAAGAAGAGACAGTCAATTTTTTCCATAGGGAAACATCCTCAAAATTGAATCCAAACAAAATAGTTCCTGAGTGAGAGATTGAAGCCATAGCTGTGGTGCGTGGCAGTAGGAAGTGCCAGGGATGGACCAGCAAGGAAAGTAGAGGGCACAAAAGGCTATGAACACTTCCTCTTCCTTGTGCCCGGGGACTGAGGGTGGGAGAGAGCTTCAGACCCTCTGAAGAGGCTATGAGGAGCCTGGGGTTCAGTGTCTACTGTTTGAAAGTACTTAATTTTGTTCCACGTTTTTAATCCTGAGGGTGCTGGTGGGAGGCATGCTGCTTGACTTCTGTTTCTGCTTTGAACACGATACAAAATTCACATCCCTTGGTACAAAACTCTGCTTTTACTCTTCCTCCACCTGCCTGTCCTCAATTACTGACAGTCCAAGGTCTGATCAAATTACAGAACACATAAAAATAAACCTTCTGTTCAAGTAGCAAAACAGCCAGACTTAGGTTTTGATTTAATATAGACTATGTCTTACGTTAAGAAATTATTTTGCTTATTCATTTTATGTAGCCATCCTGATTTGGGTATCTGAGCAGGTTATATAAGTTATTAAAATGTTATTTTCCTTCCAAACTTTATGCCTTGTTCCTACACTTCTATCAATATGCTGTATTCTCCTGACCGTGTATTTAGATATGAATATTAAATTTATGTGACCTTTACCATTCACAAACATATTAGGCTCATGTACTTTACAGTGGCATTTGAAATGAGTTATTTGGTCTAACAACTGTGTAGGGGAGAGTTAAGTCAACAGTGCAGTATTGATGGAAAAATAAGCTGAATAATATTAAAAACCATTTCAGATAGAAAGAGCAGATAGCAACTCAGTCTCCTTGAGATCATTGCTTGTGTTTTTGTCCTCTCTGACGTGATGTTTGGGAGCTGCAATTTTCTGTCTTTGTTCTCCAATCTTAGAAGGGCAAATATAAGAAAAAATAAGAGGTCAGAAAACAGGAGGAACCTCTCCAGGAACCTCTAAATACCTGTAAGTACATGCATCCACACCGTCACAGTTTTAGATTTGTTTTAAATACCCAAATACAAATGGTTGGGAATGTGTGTGTGTGCTTGTGTGTTCATGTGTGTGTGTGCATGTGCATGTGCATGTGTGTGTGTGTGTGTCTGTGTGTGTGTGTGTGTGTGTGAAATGTGCTAGGTAAAAAATATCATCATGATAATGCTCATTAAAAAAAGAAATCTGCTCATATGATCATTAAGTTGATAGTTTTAGCAGAACTGTAGGCTGTCACATCTCTTGAATGGCATGGGTAGTTCTCATGTCAAAGGTGAGTTTCTGAGGCAGGCATTCCTTTTAGTCTGAATCCCTAAGGAAAAAGGTGCATGTTCCTCAAGTGCATGTAACAGCCTTTTTTTCAAATTCATCATCCCGTTTCACAGAGGCAGATGGATGTCTCAGACATCATAATTACTGGCAAAGCTGTTCAAGGTGAGGGGCTGCTTAGAAGAGAGACACCTCCTGCTGTTTTCACTTGAAGGCAGGATGGAGCACTTGCCACTGCTCCAGGCTGCCCAGCTCAGCAGCCCCGACCCTGCATGCAGAACTGTCTGGGGGCCCATGGCACTTTCAAATCCTCAGCTGGTGGGCAGCAGAGTTACTCAGGGGATGGGGAAAATGCCTGGGGATAGCCAAGGGGAATGTGTAGCAGGTGTAGAGTGCTTCCCAAGGCAGTTAGAAGGGGTGTGGGAGGTATAGGAGAGCAGGAAGAAAATCTCTGCACTAGTGGTCAGCTCACACTGTTTGCCTTCTTACCAAATAACATTTTCCTCCATTTTTCACACTACGTACTCCATCATAATTTTTTTACAGCTACCTGAGCAATTCCTTATCTAAGATATGTGGTTTATCTTTTGTTCTGACAGAACAGGTCAGATCTATTTCTCCTCATCTCATTTTCTAAGGAGAGGATATGGGTGAGCACAATTGTGTTTGCCTTCCTCTCCTCTGTAACTGTAAAATTTCAATGCTCAGTTAAAGGATGGAGGAAAAAAAGAAACCTCAAAAATATTAAATTCTTATATCTTAAATGAAATTTAGCTGCAGGTGAGAAGAGAGAGATGTCTTTAATATTCTGACCGAGGAAAGGGACTACATGTCACATCCTCAGAGAGGGAAAATCTGTAAGTTAATGAATGAGACTTTTTCACTGTCTTTGCTGCACAAAAGTTACACCAGAAATCCAATCCCAGTCCAGCCTGAGATACCAACATGGACTGAACCCTGTGCTCAAAAGACAGAGGGTTTCTTCCCAAAAGGTGAGACTGGGGAGACACAATTTATAACAGAGGAGAATACACAGTGTGTTTTCTTTCTCCAGAACACTTTTCTTACCTTCTTATTTTTTTTCCCCTTCATTTGAAATGCATCATTCAATCTATGTCATTCTTCCACATTAGATTGCACCAGTTTGATTTTGTTTGATGCAGGGGAGAGGGGAAGCAGCGATGGGATGTGACATGCACTTTATCTTGAGTATGATTTGTCTCTACGAGAGTGCGGTGAGATAAAACCTCAGGAAGGCCATCGTAAAGGATAGTCATTACTTCGTGAGTGCTTACGCAAATGTGTTGGAAGATTACATTTGGGAAAAAGCTTTTCAGGCTGTCACAGGCTTCACACACAATTTCTCTTTGAGAGCCGAGTTAATCAGAGCACACTGAGAGACGTGTGGGGATGATGCAAATTTACAAGTCAGAGGCTTGGTGACTGACAGACGCAACACATAATACATGAGAAAGCACAATACGTGAGAACACTTTCCCCAAATTTACAGTACTTTGGCTAGAGATAAGAGTATAATTCCAGCTTTATTATTTCCATCTTGTAGAGTATATTATTTCAGTGTTACTTATTTTATTGAACAAGTCAGAAAGTATTCCTCACTTTAAGAGACTAATGGGTTTATAGGTTTGGGGAGAGAGAAGGGAGGGCACTGCCCTTTTCTTAGAAAGTGTCAAAATCCCAGGTAGACCTCAAGACTCAACATCCCCATTCTGCAATGACTGAGAAATTGTCTTGGAGAAACTAGACGACAATGTTAAATGGGCGCATACATATGAAAACATAAAATCTGACATTTCTTATTTAACCACAAATCTGCAACAGACCTAAGCATGGTAGAAGGAGGGGAATCTGTAGGAGTAGCATAAGCAGATCTGCGCTCTGAGTTCATGAAAGCCACTTGTAGTGGTATTTATGGTGTGTTACACCATTTGCAGAATTTTCTCTGAACATTAATTGTTTTTCTAGAGAACGATGAGAGTGCTTGTTTCTGACATTAATTCAAAACTATCAAGAACATGATATCAAGTGCTACATATAACAGCCTTCATGTTTAATGCTGAACAATTGCTAAAAAGTCTTGAAATTGTGGAAGGGTGGTCAGTGTTTCAGCAATAAGATATACTGAGGCAGATATAAAATGGTAGAACATAGCAGTAAGTTGTTATTCCTATTTCACATTATACCTACACTTTGTATTTCAGGCCTTTAATTTCCTAATGAGTCTCCATAGCATACTCACTTTTCTCCCTGGGAAGATTTCAGCACTAGTATTTTATTTATTTTTTTTTTTGTATGTCTCCACTTTGCAAAGGACATCTATTTGATCAAACAGTAAAAAAATTACACCATAAGAGAAAGATGACATCCAACCAGAGAACCCTAAATAGCAAACACTTGAAGTACTCACTACAGTCAGGCTCAGATATGTTTGGAAAAAGCTCTTCATCAACCAAATAATAAAAGCCATGATCAATTCACAGATAATTCTCCAAGAGATAAAGGGTCAAATCTGATGAATGAATTGTTCATGAGGGCTGTTTTGATGAGCTATAATTATGTGAGCAGAATCCCATCATCTTTTGTCTCCTGATTGCATGATAACCACATAAAAGGAAGAGAACAGAAAGGAGATTAAGTTCTCGCAGTCAGTAAGGGATGTTGTATTGATTCTAAGTTGTTGCTAGGTAAATAATTAAACCATGATTTCACTGTTGATTTTATTTGTCTGCTATGTGTAAAGGTTACTTAGATGCATCAGTGAAAAATTAATTAATATATTTCTACCACTGCTCAAATAATGGAAATCCATAAAAATGAAATTACTGTAGTGGTTTGAAACCCCTCATTAATGATCTGCCTCAGCTTCAGAAAATGTCTCTGTAGTCAAATGGTCCTGTCAGATCTTTCCAGACCATCTTTCTTCTTCTTTATTTAAGTCTTCACCATAGCTGCTGCAACAGATAGATGACAATGAACAGATGACGTATCTTAACCAACCAGATTTGATGTGCTGAGGCTTACCAGGGCTATATACTCACCTTGTCCCTTCTTGGTGTCCCACCTGGCAGAACCCTTGCCTGTATAGATCCAAAGCATTAGCGGTCCTCATACACTGCACCAAGGGAAGGGCAGTGCTGAGCAAAATGAGGATGTCACACAGAGGTTATCAGTGAAAGCTGCTGTGCCTTTTTCCTTCCCACAATAAAACTCGGCTGCAATGTGACACGTACCAACGAACTGCAGGAAAAGACAAAGGCAGTGAAGGTCTGAATGATGAAGCCTCTCAATAATTAGCATGGTAAAACCTGAGGCATATTTGTACGCACCACATCCATGCTAATTGCCCATTTACCAGGCTAATTTAACATCAGTTATTTCTGGGTTCATTCCATCATCAGTATAGTTCTCTTGTAACTAGGCTACTGTAATTTCAGCATCAACAGTGTTTTGACTTACATTCGCTGGTAACCCTTATATATCCACAGGGGAGCTCAATTTGCTGTGAGTTTTGCTGTTTAAATGTCTTATATATAAAAGCTGGGGAATTTGCATTTCAGATACCAACACGTCCATTTCAAGGACACATGATATAGTAACTCCTGATTGCCATATAGTCACCCAATGCAGTTTTGACAGTTCTGTTTTTTGTAGATTTCATACTATTTAATTTCCCACAAAATTCAGTATTTCAAAAAGGTCTTCCAGTCATTGAAGTGATTAGTTTCTTTTGTGCATTTGAATGATTGTGGTAAATAAGAATTAGAAAGCACAAATGATATTGTATAGTGTGAAATAGAACTTAATTTGCAGGGAGATTAACAAATTGATCTGGTATGTTCTGTTCAATTTTAATGTGTTGGCTTCTGTGATATTTAGAGACATTCATATTTTTCATTATCTACCAATAGACTAAAAAAATATTGTTGTTCCTCTTCCAATAAAGATTTTGTAGGATATTAAGTTTCATTTTTACTTTTGGGGAAAGATGAATGTTACTTTTCACATTTGTGAAAGCAAATGAGACATTTGTAGTGGTTTTGACACTAAAATATTATGCTTTTATTTCAAGCTATGAATGGAAATCTTAGCTATTCTGAAAATTCAAAAACAAGAAGACACTAGTAGATTTCCTGGTAGTTGTCTGAGAGAAAAGTGACTTACCAAATGGTGCCCAAACTGTCTGGACTCACTTGGCTTCATAAGTGCTCAGGGGATGATGCCTGTGAGAGGCTACCTGGAACAGAGGCTAGACAATGGTAAAGGAATAACGTAGGAACTTATTAAAATGCCTTCAGAGGATACATCTTGGGCAGTACAAGAGCCTGGATGTGCCTACACCCAAGATGGATGCAAGATGGATGACCAATCACGAGTCGTCACACGTTTATAAGTTTTGGTCCATTCACATACTGGGGTTAATTGTCCAATTACAGCTTCAGGTTAGGAACTCCCATCCCCTCAGATTGCTGTCCTCAATTCCCTGTTGTTTGTACTTCTTGAGCCTAAAGCTGCAATGGTGTCCTTGGTTCTCAGGCTGGAAAAGGTTTGTTATGTCTAGCTACACTGTGAAGAGAACTTTCTGACACTTTATATGAAGTTCAGAGTCACACACTAAGGCAATACAGAATCTAAAAAATATGAAAGCTGAAACTTAAGGCATCAGGAATTTTGGAGCATAAGTAAACATACAGGGCTTCAATGTAGTGCAAACATGATAAGTTGTTTTATTGATAATTTTCAGTGTTGGATCCATGTATGATTGCAACACTTTTTACAGTAATCAGTGATCAGTGAGAAATACCACACGAACATGCCTAATATTACCTACTAAGAATGAGGATGTGAATTTCTAACTTGTATACTTGAAATTGAGGCATTGAAAAACTCAGAATGGATCAGAAAATGGATCCAGATTGTTTATTTACATGTTAGAACTAGTATATCCTCCCCGAAACACAAAACTTAGAAATACCCTGAACAGCTGCTGCCTTTCTCTGAAGACACCAGAAATCCATGGTGTTTGATATCCTACTTGCAGAGAGTTATGAAATCTTAAGCACTGACCGAGAAGGGGGCACTGAGTTGTCTGCCTGAAGACCACCGGGAAGAAAAGTACCTGGCTCATCCTAAGGCAGATTTTCTATCCATTAGGACAATGGATGGGGGAGTTTGTTGCACGTCCTCTGAGACATTGACAGAAGGGAGGTTTTGTCACTATTTTCCACAAGCCATGTCTAATGTTTGTCACAACTGGTGGGATTCAAAAGGTACTTATCCCTGCAATTTCCATTTGTAACCATAGTGTGTTTAAAGGTTATACATATCAGACAGCACCTTAAAACACAGGTGAGACTGGGATTACGGTCTGGAACCTCTCCAGAAGAGACCCCAGGCTGCTTTGATTGTATTATAACAAATGGAATTTTAACAGAAAAAAATGGAAGGGTTATGCAAAGATGTCCTTTTGCTTGGTGGTGGAGCACTGTCTTTGCATGTGGAAGTCACCGCTTGTCAGCTGAACTTTCCAAAGCCATAGGTGTGTAATCAGTCCCTGATACGTGCAAGAGGAATGGTCTTAACTCCTCAGCAGAGGAGTACAAGAAGGAAATGTCACGATTACATTGCCTGGCTGTGTTTTGTAAAAAATAAATGGGTTTTGTGTCTAACTTCAGCTTCAAGAGGTGAATCTTGAAGACAGGAGGATGGTTTTTGTTCTCATTTATTTACAACTTCTTGGTGGTGGCTCCTCATTCAGCAACATGCTAAGTGTGTTTCCTTGAAGTAAGATATCTGTGGGATGTTAGGAGGGTGGACAAGCCAGCAGAGAGCAAAGTACTTTGCTGGGAGTCATTCTATTTAATAGATGGAGGACAGTAGCCCAAAATTTCTATGCTTTATGGAAAATAATGTGCATGTATTTCTTTCAAAAAGAGTCAAAACCTGGATAGTTCCCTTCTGTCATTTTCTCAAAAGTTTGAAATTGGAGAATAGGAAATGGAAGCAATTAAAGCCATAGAAAAATATTTTTGAAGCATAATCTTACCTGCTTTTTTAAATCCCTGGCCCAAGTTTTCCAGAAAAAGAGATATTCAGCTATATAAAATTAAAAACTGAATATAGAACAATCTTCAGAAAAACAAACATGAGAGGACCAGTTGGTAATTCCTCCTTAAAAAGAGCCTGAAAAGTAGAAACCAGGAAAGTTACAACCTTTTTCCATGTTAACATTATCATCAATATACCACAAAAAATGAGAAATGCAAAGTAATTACTACAGCAGGGAAAAGACACAAAGAGCTGTATCAAAACACCTTGAATCTATTTCTGCATTTGCATACCACAACCAGAAGTGTCTTGAAATTTGCTGTGAGCATATGGAGGACTTGATCAAAACCAGAACATACATTTTACACAAGGGGCTTTATACAGATGCGCTAAATTCACAAAGGCAGCTGAAGGACGTTTCAGACAGACTTGACAGATTACAGGCTGCTGCTGTTACTGTCACAATCTCTGTGTAAATCTGGTTTAACAACAAAGAACTGACATCACACAAGGACAAAACTGAAAAACAATTCAGAATGCTGTAGAACTTTTCCCATTACAAAGACCAAGGTAACCAAATACAAAGGCCCATAAATATAGGGGCCACAGGCTGAAACCAAAGTGGAGAAAAGGGTATATCATGTGAAAAGGCTTAATTTGCATTATGTTTTTCATGCATTGAAATGATGGGTATAAGGAAATATACAGCAGCTAAGATTTTGTACCTCTGTTTAAAGGACTTGTCATCTCAGAATCATTTGGGTGATTTCAGCTATTTTGACTGAAATTTTATAGTGGTTGAGAAGATGACAGATAAAGTAACATGGCAAAGATAACCAATTTCAAAGAAGTGACAAGAATGTGAGGCAAAATTAAATAGGGGTCTAAATATCCCCTTCTCCTCATTATCTTGGTTTAAAGTGCAAAATCACATTTAAAAGAGATTACAATTCTAGTTCCTGGAGGATTCTATCTAACAGATTGCATGAAGACAAGAAAGGAGGTGTCTGAAAAAGTCAGATTTTGTAAGAACTTTAAAAACAAAAAGCCCAGTGCTTCTCCTCAGCTAGTGGCCTGCATCCACTCTGGCTTTGACACAATTGCAGTCCTAGGAAGTAGTGCTATGCTTTTTGTGCAGTTGCTTTCCTTCTAGGTGTTGGCCATGGCCCCTGAAGTCTCTAACTGATCTCTCCTGCCTCCAAGTATCTTTTTTTTCCCTTGGATCCCAGCATCCTCCTTGAGTGCTCATATTTTCAAGGTACAACTTCTTGAGCTGTGCTTTGCACCCATGGATAGCCACAGCCTGCTATAGTCCTAAGGTTAGGGAAATATCTCTGCCCTCTTAATAAAAAGCCTGATTACAAGTTCAACAGCAGACAGTGATGCTGACCAAAAGGTTTGACATGCAGTGCAACTGAAGAACTTCACATATAATATTGAAGGAACCAGAGAAACAAGCTTACCTGTGTAATGGAAGGAAGCAGTAGAGGAAGCAGTGGTGGCAGCAGGGAAGCAGCTGATGGCTGAGAATCTGTTTCAGAATGACAGATGTGAAAAAATTTGTGAAAAACTTTAATAATACTGTGATACAGTAAATAGGTACCAGGCACCATGCAAATGCCAGCAGCTCCTCATAGAGTTCATTTCCCTGATGATTTTTCTGTTTTGCCACAATTGCACATGGATTATTTTGAGCTCTTAGGATGAATTGACCCTTGTCCCAGCTGTACTAGGGCATGCCATCAGCATACCTGCACCGATTTCAGGCAAAGCAGTAACTTTTGTGGAATTATTCCTCTTTATAACTGTTAAAGATTGACCAGTAATATATAAACACACTGTATTTATGGTCTAAGGAAACTCAAAGTTGTTTGTTTTCCCCTTTTTCCCTAGTGTCTGCTTCTTCAAAGTGCTTTAGTTGTACTCAGACACATACTGTGAGTGCAGACCAAGTAAAGGATTTTCTGTTTATTTATTTATTTTAAGGTATTTATTTTGTATCCATTATTGGAAACTGAATATGAAATTAATCTATACACCTTCTCCTAGAAATTATATTCTTCACAGGTCATTTGCACAACAAAAAGCCCTAGTCCTTACAGTCTCAATCCTCAATGCAGGCACTTCTTAAAGTTATGATATTTTGCACATTCAATATGGATAAACTGGTTAAGATTAAATGACAGTTATTAAAAAATATTAACACATTTCCAGACAGAGTAGCAATAAAAATATGTGAAAAATAAATTTTTAGGCACCATTGTCTCTTGCTTCCGCAAGACGAAAAGCATACCAAAAATGTCAAAGTCTTCTTAGAGGCATTTAATTAGAGTAATTTTGCACCATGCTGTTGTTACAGTGTGTGACTCACCAGTACAGAGTACAACAGGCCATTTAGATCTCAGTTCAGTTTGGCACATATTTGTGACAAGTTTTTAATTTTCCAAATTACTTTTCTGAGTGAAGAAATGGGAAAGTGTTCTAAGTGGAGGTTATGAAACATCTTCTGCCAGTTTACCACTTTATGACATTACGTAGGTTTGAGTTTTCCATGTATCTCTCTGACACTAATCCTGACATATTTTGGGCCTGTACAAAGATTGTTCTTGTGACAAACACTATGTAAGTAAAAAATTAACCCTTCTTAAAGTAGTCTCTACTTCTCTAAATTTAGGACAATTTCAGTCTAACAAAAAGGCTCAAATTTCACATTTCAGTGTTTTCTTAGCCAAGAAATCACACTAACAATTGATGAGATGTAGTAGAATTGTAACACTGGGCTTCACTGACAATAAAAATGATAGAAAAAAGGATCATATCAATTTGTTTGTAGTTCAACTGAGGTAGGTCAAGAAAATACTTTTAACACAAGAACAAGCAAATGATCAGAAGTCAGTCAACGCCTTTCCCTCCAGCAAAACTGTGTGTTGGAATGAATATTTATTTTCTTATTCTCATATTGCTGAAAATTAACGCTGAAGCAGCATCACTTTGGTTCCCTCACTTTGATCATGAAAAATTCTTTATGAGTTTGAGAGTGAAAATTGAGTCTGTACCACGTAGCGTTCAGCCACTCCACACCTTATGAGACACACAACACCTCCCTGTGAACCTCTCTTAGATTCTTCCTGTGCTACTTTCATCTCACTCAGCTTGTTGAGAAAGAGATTTTACAGTGAGAAACTTTTCCATGTTCTTTCATGGTGCGGTAGAACGTCTCAGGAGATCTGAGGAACAGAATTGCTCTGTTGTTTCCATTGATGCTTCTCTGTCATGATCCAGTTCAGCTCTAGCTCAGGAGGGTTCCACACTCCTCCCTGTGAAGGGACAGCATTTATTTTTATGTCATAAGTAGCAAGCACTAAAATCACCAGCATCCATGAAGTTCCCCATATGCATCTTGGACACGGAGGCCCAAAGAAGGAGGGAAGAACGTGGAAGGGAGGGAGGATGAAAATACCAGTCTTTTTTTCTGTAGAGATCACATGGGATATAGGATAAAAATTGTACATCTGAGCAGTCTGCATTTCCAAAGCAATCCTGTCTCCCTAGTTAACTCTCTAATATTTACTGCTGGACAAATATCTTTAAAACATGTCTATATGGAATGCTGGAAGACTGTGCTGTAACATTTTAGATAGTGGAGATCACAGCAGCTCAGGAACATGCAGTTATGACCTGACTAGCAGGATTTATCAGCCTGGGAACCATAGTCTCATGTTTCTGCTAGACCAATGTCAGAACCAAGGGTTTTTCCATGCTGCCTAGATCCAGCTGTGTTGATTTGGGATGCCTCTCAGCAGAGCATCCATTACACAAGACAGATATTCTCAATCTACATTTCCAGTCACTTCCTTTATCTTCCCCCACTGTCCTGTTTTATTGCATCCATAAGGAGATTTCACAACCACACACTTCTTCCCCAGTTCGTGTTCCACATCCTACATTTTAGCACCCCTGCTAGCTCTATTTTTAGGAGCTTCTCAGTGTTAGTAATTCTTTGGTCCAGTTGAGAGTGAGAAAAGGCAATGCCTGACTGGGATCTGGGTGAAGCGATAACCTGTTGATAATCTTCATATGATAGTGACTGACTAATTTGCATGTGTGGAAAATTTATAAAAATACATAGAGACATTTCTAGTGTTATTAAGCTTTAAAGATTGGGCTTTCAGCTGGGTTGAATTTGAGGTTTAAATCAATTGAGTTATTAGGGATTTTTGGAGTGTGTGACCAGCTTCTAAGCAGTGATGGAAGATCTCAACAGCTTCCCTTCTTCCTGCCTATGAAGAGTGTGTATTTTTGGTAACTTAGGTTAATGATTGATGAGACCAATTTCTCAAACATAGCTCATGTAATTTTCTCTGCAATGGTTCAGTTTGCATGCCAATTACCAAATTCCAAAGTGAAGAAGTTCCTGAAAGGTTCTCTGTTTTTTTTTATTCCAATGACCTCCCTGGTCTTGTAAAATCTCTTACCTCTCTCTGTAAACCTAGTTTGACTTATATGCTTAGACTGTCACTATGACAATAATTAACAATAATTATTGACAATAACAACATTATTACTATATATGTTATTTATGTCATGTGCTTACTTCAACATGAATAATTTTCTTTTACCAAAAATTTCCCCTCAAACTTCAATTTTCCTTTTTTTTTAGTACACAAATGGGACTGTCTGTTCCTGAGACAAATTCTGAGGTGGATTAATCAGAATTAGCATGGCTATCTGGTCACCACACCAGGGTAACTGAATTAACAGACCTGAGGCCATGTGGCAAACCTCTTGTTGCTGGTAGCACTTTGCTCCTTTAGAGTCTGCAAGTCTCAAAGCATGCATTGGAGGCATTAAAGGGGGGAGGATGATCATCAGATCGACTCAGATGCTGAGAGCTGGGAGCAGAGGTTTAACTTGGTACTTGCCACCAGAGCATGAGGACTTGCACTGCCTCAGCATGGACCCTCACACCCCAGCCAGTGCAGCGCAGGACTCAATTTCCATTTTAATTACACAATCATTTATCAGTACTTGCCCATAATAAGCAGATAAAATCCTTCATCTCCGTTTAGCAGTGGATAATTCACTCACTGCCAGCACTGATACTGTCTTTTCCAGGGGCCATACCTCAAGGTCTTTACTCCAGTTCCAGCTTAGCTCCCATATTGACGTATCTCCTGTGAAAACAAAGAAGGAAAGTAGTGAGTCTAAGTTAATCAGAGGCTACTAGTATTGTCCCAAGTCACCATTAAAGAAATATTTTTTCATCCTGAGGTAGTTTCTTTTTCATCTTTGTTTTAATATCTGCTCTGAATGCTAGGTCTTCCACTGTTACATTTTTCACAGCCACCTTTTAGTCAGCTTATTATTTTTAAGGCAGATTGTCTGCCTGGGTGTTTTCCACATGTGCTATTTTTATGCAGTCCTGGTTTTTCCAGATCACTATACTGATTTCCACCCATGGAGCTGGAATGTCCAAATATCGTTGAACTCACATAAAATTGAATCCCACTTCATCTTTTAACCTAGGACATATAAACACAATCATTTGAGAATTCCTGGTATAATTTCAAATTTTAAATGTATCTGAGTTAGTTTAAATTTAATTAGCTAGCACTTCAGTGTATTCTTAGGTTTTAATATCACTAACACTGCAGCATAAGCAGTTTTTCACAAAGACTATGCACAGTCTTTCAGGGCTGCAGACAGACACAGACAGTAAAGTCCATGTTCTGCAACTTCTTATGCTTGAAAAATGACACTGGATAGATCATGTTCACTTCTTTGTGATGAGTTTTGTTGCCTAATTTCTCCTTTTTGAAGTTCTCTTTTTTTTTCAGCTGTCCTAAAAATGTTGACTATTCCACAAAGGTTGTTTTCTTTTATTTATTTGAAAAGAACCTTAGGTTTAAGAGTAGATTTTTTTTTCAAAATTTGATAAACGTTCCCTATCTCATGGAGTAGAATTAAAAAAACCAAACTGGAAGCCTGCAATTCTCCCAGTGTTGACACCTTAACTATTCCTGTATCACTGTGTTAAGAACATTTAAAGCTCTAATCTCTTTAATGAGAAAAGATCTTCCTATATTATTCCAAAACAATCTTATGAAAATTTCAAAATTAAGAATATCTATCTTCTTCTTATTATTATTTTAAAAATATATATTAATGCTATGTTATTTGACTGTGATTCTTCCCAGTTATTTTTCTTATGTTATTACTAAAGAGCACAATGAATTTGATGGTATTGAGAACTGAGAGAAATATTCCTCCTTTTTTTTCCACAATCTGTTTAAAGCCTGGATGGTATTAACACGATAATGAAAGTTATACAGATGGATTTTCAAAGACTTCAACAAAAAAAAGACTAAGTCACCCATGATTGATCAAAGGGATAAGTGGATTTTCCCTATTAAATCTTGAAAGACAAAAGCTTGATCTTCAGTATCTAACTGAAGCATCGATTTTAGGGGAACAATTTTCCTGCTGTTAGACTGGTGAAATACTCTATATCTGATGACTAGACTGATGAAAACTCTAAATCAATATGACTCTACTATTTTTTATATTTGGCATTAGTCTTCCCATAACATGTAGCTACTATCAGAGTGAAATAAAAGCAATGCCTTTTCATCAAATGGATACACTCTTCAGCTTACTCCAAGATTTGTTACTCATCAGCTGCTTTTCTGGAACTTTCATGGATCATCATCATTGTGTAAGGAAGTACATACTTAAGTATTTTAAGATCTTTCATGTTTAGGAAATCTTCTAATTTTGGATGATTTTTTCCTGTTTTAAAAAAAAAAAAAATCCTGTTATAAAGTAATGACATTTTCAGAACCACAAATAATACTGTATTAACACAAGCAAAGGATAAAAACATTTGCCTTTGTTCCACAAGGTAAAACTTCTGAGCTGAGTTCAGATCATATTCAACTTTTTGATACTGTGCCATATAGCAATTTCTCTGCAGTCTGGAATACTGAGTAGTTTTGCTAATTCTAAGAAATCATGGCTACTTGTCACAAATTTTGTCAGTTAAGGCAGAGCCTCTAATCATGTTGTTGGGGAGGATTTTATTTAGTGGCGCTTTAATTTACCATTTGATTTAAAAGGAGTGTCTCTTTTTCAGAACATTTTGGTGACGATTATGGGAGAGTGAGTGATTTTTTTAGTTTTTTATCTTTTTTTGAGCAAGCAGAAACTGAGGGAATGGAAAGCTCATCCTAACTCAGATAATTTAAGGGCAGGAGTTACTCAATACAAAGCTTTTAAAAACCTGCATGTTGAGTAATCTGTTGACTGGGCAACAACCATGAATTTGCTTATGAGTTAGGAGAGTCAGAGAGAGAGAGAGAGAGAGAGATGGGATTTGTATTTTTACTATATTAGGAAATGTTAAAGTGGATTGGGAAGGCTGACATAACATAGCAAGGGAAACATCAAATATGGCATGGGCTATGGAGGTGACTGGATGTTGGATGTGTAAAATTAGCATCATTTTAGAGCTGGTTCTTTACAAAAGATATCTCCTGACAGAGCTTATGGAGAGGTTTCAGGCCCTAGACATATAAGTGAAGGCAACAAAGACCTCAAAAAATTTTTAAGGATGTGATAGAAAGCTGAGAAGATTTTCAGATACCTAGCACCCAAAAAGAAAGTCTGTTTAAGAGGAAGGGGAACAATAGCATAATGCATCCTTGAAGAAAACACCCGGCTATGTGCAAGAGAACTCAAACACTGGAGCAGTCTCATTCTGTTAAGGAAAAAATCAAAGGCCTGATAAAATGGGACAGCAAGAATTATAGGATCATAAAACATCCTGAGTAGAAAGAAAGTGACGAGGATCATCAAGTCCAATTCCTGGTCCTGCACAGCAACATCTCCAAGAATCACATCATGTTCCTGGGAGCACTGTCCAAATGTTTCTTGAACTCTGTTGGGCTGTGACCACTTCCCTAAGCAGTCTGTTCCAGTGACTAGCCATCTTCTGAGTGAAGAAACTTTTCCTGATATCCATCCTAATTCTTTCCTGATTCAGCTTCACGGTGTTCACCTGGGTCCTGTCACTGGTCACCAGAGAGAAGAGACCAGTGCCTGCCCCTCATGAGGAACCTGTAGACTGTGATAAGGTTTTTCCCTCAGTCTCCTCCAGGCTGAACAGACCAAGTGACCTCATCTGCTTCATGTATGGCTTCTCCTCAAGGCCCTCCACCATTCTTTTTGGTTGCTTTGGGCACTCTCCAATAGCTTTATGCCTGTTTTATGTTGTGGCACCCAAAGCTGCCCCCAGCACTCGAAGTGAGGCTGCCCCAGTGAAGAGCAGAGCAGAACAGAACAGGACAATCCCCTCCCTTGCCCAGCTGGCCATGCTGTGCCTGATGCCCCCAGGACAGGGCTGGCCCTCCTGGCTGCCAGGGCAGGCCTGGCTCATGTTCAATTTTCCATTCATCAGGACCCCCAGGTCCCTAGGCATGGCACTGCTCTCCAGCCTCTTATTCCCCAGTCTCTCCATATATCCAGGAGTAGAATCCAGCACTTGCTCTTGTTAAACTTCACAAAACTAGTGATTTCTTATCTCTCTAATTTGTCTGGGTGTCTCTGCAGGGTATCTGCTTTCAACAGAGATGAAGCAAAGAACCAGTCTACAGTGAGCAGACAATGAGATGATAAAATCCTTCAGAGAACTGTCCAGGAACAATAGGAGAATGCTCCAGAGAGCAGAGATAGTCAAAGGCAGGATGCAGTGTAAGAAGAAGAATGAGCAAAAAAATAATACCAAAGAGAAACAGATGTGTCTGTTGCTAGTGCCAGAGCATCAGCAGAGCCTCATTACTGAGAGGAGTAGGAAGGCATGTTATGAAAGAGAACCAAACAGTGCTTGAAGAGCAAACTGACATTAAGGAGGAAAAAGCCACTGGTTGCTCTTCACATCTGAGTGAGCAGCCAGGTTCTTACCATGGAAAACAAACTGTTTAATGTGATGGGGAAACCTAGTCCAAGAATGAAAAAATGGGGATTATTTCTGTCCAGAAAAACAGATTAAAAAGAGTAAAGAGTTTGAAAAGAAATAAGATACTTCTTGATGATTATAGTATATTCAGACAAACACCAGTACACTACCTATCCATGAAGTTTGACATAACTTTTCCAAAAGGGTGTTGTCAGAGCCAGTTAACTGTCAGAAAAAGTTGAGAATCTCAGATAACCTCTACTCCCTGCAAAACACCACAACCACTTGAAACTGTCTATATGCTGTGATTGTATGGATTTATATCAAAGCTTCAGCTGCAAGTTAGGGAGTACACATAGACATGCATATTCTATCTGGGAACTCAGTTCATAGTCAGTGGAAACAACTGAAATGTTTGTTTTATGCTTGCAAGGAGATTGAAATTCTTGGAAAGGTTATGAAATCAAACTGTAAGAAAAGTGAGAAAATGTAGAAAAGGCAGGGTTAACTGGAGTGAAAGCATTCTTGCATTCAGAAAAGAGAAATGAGGGAGTTGGTTGTTCTGTGTACCCGTTACATGCTGATGGAATGAATTGTACTGTGGCAGTAAGAATAAAATGAAATCTTTTCTTAGAAAGATTACCTTTACGAAGGATGATAAAAACAGTATTACAGACTTTTCAGAGCTGGATATGTCTCTAGCTAATAATGAGAAAAATACTTACAAAGAAATGGTGGAGATGGGGGCGGGAGAAGGAGAGAGAGAGGAAATGTCAGCTTCTCAAATACATACTGTAGGGGTAGAAAACTCCACCAAAAAACCCCAAACCACACAAAATACCAAACATGGTAAGTCCCAGACATCTGGGATATTATATTTAGCAAACATTTTGACAAATAGTCAGTGAAACAGTGATGCTATTTTAGATTTAGATTACATGGACAGCAAAAAAAAATAAATACTCATAGAAAATAATCCTGGGTTGAGTAGATGTTACAGATTTTGACTTTTTTTAACTGGAAGATTGAAAAATTAGGAGAAAACACTGTATGACTTTCTAGGTGTAAATGTAAAGAAACAGAGAAGGTTAGTTTGCAAACTAATGGGAATTAAACTCAGAGTTTTCATTGGGTAGGTGTAGAACTACTTTTGGTCTGCAATGCAAAACTCTGGCTTTTTACTAAGAAGGATGAAATAGTAAGAAAGTAATACAGTTCTCCTGGAAAAAGATAGAAAAGGAATGGATTAGCAAGAAAATTGTATTTTTGTAGTTAAAATGTACAGAAAAGGAAATGTAAATGAAACAGAGATGAAACTTGAAAAGAAAATTAAAATAAATTGCTGTGAATAAGAGAATATGGAACAAACTTCAGGCATTTTGCATTACGCATCTTCTGTAAAGCAATTTTGGAGGCCAAGACTCTGAGCCAGATGGTCCCTTCAAACTCCTTTCCACTCCTTTCCACTCAATTTCTACACTTTCTGTCTGGCAACATGAGGAGGAAAATAGTGGAAAATTAATTCTAACATTAGCTAGCTTTTGTCTCTGTGTCTGGCCCCATTAAGTCAGCCTGCAGAATGTACCAACTTAGAATAATGTTGCTAGTAGCATTGCCAGGAAATACTCTCCTATTTAGGGCCATAGGGTTCATTCTGATGCTAATGAATCCACTCAGTATTCAGCAGAATTATCTGCATGACACCAACAACTCAGGTGTACAGCCAAGGAGATGCATGGCTGTTACCATCTCTTTCTTAATGCAGATTGAAAAAGCCCATCCATGATGGTCAAAAGGCACATTTGAGGTGCATCTGCATGCACAAAAGTTTCACAAAGCTTCTTCAGGATGCACAGTATCTCTGTCAATGAAAAGCACAATCCCTGCTTGTATGCCCACCAAGAAGTGTCCATCCTCATGTCATCAATTGATTGAGGGTCTTGCCCACCTGCTGCCATTCTAAAAAGGAATAGTTTCTTACCAACACACAATTCAGCCCAATATAGATCAAGCTTTCCTTTGTAACAATTAACAGATAGACTTTTAAAAGTTAGCAGTTTTGAGGGCTCCCATAGAAAATTGAAAGCAGACATAATTCTCTTTGATTTGTGATTGGGAATTTTTGGACAAGTGGCCAAAACCACCCTGATTTCACTTTTGATTGACAAAAGGACTATGCATGTTTCCCTTACTGAAATAAGTACATTTTATCTGTTACTCATCAACTGGGAAACCACTCCCTACAGCTACTGTAAATTTATGCATGTATATATTATTTTTTCTTACAGTTACTGTGATTGGGAGTATAACATCGATTTTCTGGAATTAATACTGTTTCCACATACAATCTGGATGTACCATATGGTCATAATCCTCTTCATTAGTTTACAAAACTGTATCTGCTAGAATGGATTTATTTCAAGCACCCTTCTGTATTTCACCAAAAATATGGTGCTCAGTAAGATGGACACTTTTCAGAGAGCTTTCAGTGAAATTAGTTTTAGGTGAGATAGGATTTTTTGAGTGGACACAGGCGTCATATAGTCCAAAAACTTACTACGAGAAGTTTTATGAAACCTATAGGTGGTAATTGAGGAAATGTCTCATTCTGCCTTGGAGAGTTTAAGGAAATACATTCTAATTAAACATCCCCTCCCCCTCAGCTTTTGTTTTTGTAGACTCAGCAAGTTTCCTGACTTTTCTAGTGAATCCATTACTTTAATTATTATGCCTATTTAAACATTTGCTAGATAAAAACTGTAGTTCAAAACTGCTGTTCTGTTGTGTGATTTACTCTCATCACAAAGTCTAAAACTAAAACTACATTTTGAACTGTAATGTAACTAGACAGCACAGATCAGCAAGATCATCTCCATTAGTGACTGAATCCTAGATTAGTCTCATCAGTGAAAGAATTGGTCATGACTGACATTTGCAAGTAGATAAAGGCATTAGCTGGATAGCAGAACAAATAAAAATAAAAACATTCTGCTTTCCTTTTGCCTAGAGAGACAATAAACAAATTTGGGATAAAAAGTCACTAACATTTAAAAAAATTGATTGTCTTGCTTTAGGGAACAATTACAGTGGCAATCGCTCTAATAAAGAATATTCCAATTCAATTCTAATAAAGAATATCACCTCTGCTGAAATCTACCACCTCCATACAAACTTGTAAGAAGTGAGACTATATATGGCAGGAAACACTCAGAATGAGTGGAAGAGTTTAAACTGCTCTTTGACCTTTATATTTGCCTTGGAGAAACTGAACTGAACAACTTTAAGTAAGTGCTCTCACTGCAAACTACTTTCCACTGTTTTACATAGCTTTGTCAGTTTATTTTAATCCATTATCATAATAATAACTTTCATTTCTGGACTGTCTCAGAGGCAATGGATAATGATGCACTCTGATGCCAAAAGTCATGCCTTAATGTTGACGGCTGATGTTTCCAATATCTTGCTTCCCAGAATACTTCTACAGTTATTCAAATCTCATGAGTCAAGGTTTGCTCTGCTGGCATATGTGTCTCACTCATTTTCAGATTCCTTCCTCCACAAGGACATTGAATTTTATTAGTAATATTTTTACAGGATTTCTGTGAGCTTCCATTTTAACTCACGGTTGAAAAAGCTTAGAGCAGAAATGTTTTGAAAAAAGAATACCCCACTCTTAATAATTTCCCTCCATGTTTTGTCAAGAGTGGAATGCAACTGAAATCTTTCTGTTTGCAAATTTGGGATTAATTCTGATAACATTCTCTGGTGTAGTACTGTAGCAATCTTTTTGGTTTTTATTCTTTACAAGATATGAAGAAAAGTTTTCAGGAGAAAAATATAGCATATTTCATGTGTTCCCATACTTGTACACATCTCACTATCTCAGGAAGAAAATTCATTCTCTTCCCTCATACTTTTGAGCAGTGTGACTTTTCTGATTTATTTTTCCCCTTCCATTGAATAGTGCTTATTGAAACCAAAAAGCAACACAGAATTTTAAATGTATGAATTCTGTACATGTTAATTGTTTGCCATCAAATCCAGGCTTGCTGACAAAGGTTTGGTATTATTCATGTCCAGGATTCTGCACTAGAATAGTTATTTTACATTAAGCGTAGATTTCTGAATGGTTCTTCCCTGCAAAGCTCTTGCCTCTGTATTGCTAACTCTCACTAGAAGCCAGCTGAATTAATCTCAAACACTGCAGAACCTTCTGTAATGCCATATCAAGAATGTGCCACAGTGACATTCCTGATTCTTTCCGACAGTTGAATGACACACAGCATTGCTAATTCACAAAGTTATGCTGGGCACTTTTATGCAATGTGACTTTTCATCTTCTCCACAACTGCTTGCACATATAGTTTTTTCCATATTGAATTACTCATACGCATAACTGATATAATCTCTTTTCTGCATTCACATGTAGCTACAAGATTTAGTTATTATCCTGTCTGGAATTAAATCTGTACTCCTCTCTTACAATTAAACAATTATTCTTGCATTTTATATCTCCCTATATTAGGTGCAAAGGAACACCTTATTTAGGCTCTAGCCTAAAATAAGGGAGCATTTCTAATTTCCATTCCACTACCCTTATATTCTGGATAAAAGATAGATATCTTGATCTACATCCAAGTGAAACCGTGGCAGCAGTTACTGGCAGGTGCATATATATAACAGAATCAATATACCTTATTAAAGTTTTCCCTTAACTTGATTTTTTTAAAGGTAAAGTTTTAGCCATTTTTAGCACATGATGCAAGATCCATTTTTGTCCTTCTTTACTAAGCATAGGTTCTGGGACCTCCCTGGTGACTAATCTTTAAATACTCACTCACAACCCTTGTGGTGCAGCTTATTGGACAGAAGAGCAGGTGCATGATCCGTGTGATACTCTGGAGAATGCTGAACCTTGGAGAGGAGATTTGCAGCCACATCAGAGTGGAAGTTTGTGACACTTGAGACTTCACACTTCCTGTGAAGGTTTGCTTAGCTTTCTAGGCAGGTCTATTTCCATTATACTCGTAGGATGTGTTTGTATGTCTCTCAGATTTTAGAGAGATTAAGATTAATACAGAAGTTAGTCCACAACCATCATGTTCTAAGTGAATCTTGTAGACTAATAAAGGAAAAGGGGCTATGTATTAAAAATATCTGGTGCAGGCAAAGTGCCTCAAAGAGCCCTGCCTGACCAATCAATGGTCAGAAGATATCAAGCCATGGGTAAACACATAAATGTGAAATAAAAAGGGTTGGATTTAGAGCATTCCCTATGAATTTCTCATAAATCAGACACAGAGTGCTCACGATAGATAGCCTTGCTGCTTTTCAATGGCAGTGTACTGAGAAAAAAAATTTCAGCAGCCTCCAGCCTGCAGAGGTAGCATCTTCCAGGTACCTCCACAGCAGCCATTTGTGACATGATGTGTCCATTTTAAATCCCTTGCTCTTCAGGAAGACCAAGGGAGAGTCAGGCACAAGGAAATTGTAGTGTCCCTGGTTGCAGGGCAGTGGGCTTGATGCTGCATGAGAGGATCCTGTGTATAGACTGGAGAGTCTCTGCAGCAGTGGAATGCAGACTTGACTATAACTATCAACATAAACTGGGACCAAGGAGCATTTTCCATCTCTCAGGTCTACCATGAAAAAAGAATCCTGGTGACCTGTCAGGGCAAACTCTTCATGTGTGTTATTCCTTTGTTTCCAACCTTTCTCCTTACACCTACCACTCCTTTAGAGAGGAATATTATAAAATGGACATTTCCATCTGGTTCTTCATCAACTCTTGCCCCACAGTGAGTGAGACAACACATAAGTTTTGTCTTATCAAGGTTTAAATTGAGGTTTTACAATGTACATTACTGTAATGTTTCCCTAATACATTCATTTTTATGGTTTCTTTTAGTTAATTCTAATCTATCCACCCATTTGGAGAAAAACGGCCAACAGAATCTAATCCAAGACCTAAAATGTCTGGTCACAGTGGAGAAGCAAAGGACTCTGATACCACCTGATATCTTCTTTAATGACTGGGCAAAGCATGCTCCAGTTGCACCATATTACTTTCTGATGCAAACCCCAGAGCTGCTGCCTTGTCTGTGTTGGCTGCCTTAGCATTTGCGCTTGACAGGGATTTCTGACTAACTGAAAATCAGCTATTGCAAAACACATGGGTCCCAGAGATGGGTGAGTAAAGCCAGAGCATTTTCTTTCTTTTTGAGTTCCCACCAATCCCACCAAGGCTGTGACATCTGCAATTGCAGATGAGATACTTTTTAGTGGTTACTGTATTTTCACTGTCGGCACCAGTCCCTACTGCGCTGCCACATGTAACTTTTCAGTTGCTCCCTTTGCACAGTGTGGGCTTTATCAAAGGCAAAGCCATGTTGTCATGAATGAATAATGTCCTCATGGCACATGGTACTCTGTAATTTATTTTGGTTCTCTATGAGTAACTCCTGTAAAGGGATTTTTCTAATGTTCTGTATTTGTATAATAGGTTTCTCATGGCAGTTTTGAACACATGTAGTCAATTTAATTGATTATACCTCTATTAAAAATAGTCATACAGCAGTGACAATCTTGACAGCCCATCTGTAAACAACAGAAGCTATTTAATCCCAGAACTATAATGTTAATTAGTAAAACACTATTTGTGGCTGCACATGAATCTCTTGAGTGAAATCCTCATACTTTCACTACAGGATATATTGGGGGAATGAGCATGAAGTTCTTCAGGCATAAGGAGCACCTTTGCAAGGCAGGAGCCTGTGGCAGAGGTGCTTTGATTTTGTTCTGTTGGCAGGTAGCCAAATGTTTATGGAAGCACAGGCTGGTGATTTCTGCAGCATATGCCCCATCCAAGCATTGGCTTCTCCCTTTGGCCATTTCCTACCCCAAATGCCAGTAGAGAGCAGAAGGGCAGGAATATGAGCACTTCCATTTCTGTTGAACTGCCACATTTCCCTTTGCATTATGGTGATATTTCTGGGCCAAGTAAACTGACTTTAAATGGGAGATTTGACTGGGATGCAGCACAAAGCAGGTATATTGTAGCAGTAAAATGCAAGCACTACCCCTGCAGCTCTCTCAGGTGCAGTATCATTCTTTTGAAGGAGAAAAGATGATTCAAAAAGGAAGGGTAGGACTGTGAACAGCTTTAATTTGACAGCTCCCTTGCTACCACTGGAACAACAATGATTTATGCTGGTTGAGAATGTAGGCCACTGAATTCTTTCTTGCATAACTAACAAAAGATTTCCCTCTTAATCTAATTGCTTCTTCCATCTTAACTGTCCCTTTGCTCTAGAGCTTCTACTTTGAGTGGGTTTTAAGGCTTATTGAAGATAAATTGCAAGTGAACAGAAAGCATTTTATAAAGAAAAGCTGATGTCAAGTACCAAGCAAGCAGTCCTGGAAAGCCACTGCTTTGTTTTCAGAACATAAGCTAAGGGACCAACCACACTTCTGGGCCCAAGCCTCAGAGGTGCTAATTATTTGTGAAACCCACTGGAACATGATGAGTCAACAGTAACTTTCAGGATCTGGCCTTTATAATCAAAATGGGTGTTTGAGAGGTTGCCTTCTTTTTTTTGTCCAAGATTGTTTTCAGTGTTGAAGAAAGCCTTAGTTCAGTGATATCCTCTAAATTACCAATTTTCTATTTAATTTTGGTTCTTCAAAAATAATTTTGACATAATTCTTGTACATGATTTATCTAAACTAAATGACAAGGGACATAACTCATGTCTAAAGGAAACTTCCTCAACCCCTGATGTGAGGTACTGATTGATACCATAATATGGATCACCACTTCTATTACCAGTACAGTATGGAGTGATAAGTGATTTTCTCACTATTTTTAACATTTCTCTTCTTTTTGAATACTATAGAGCTGTCACATTACTTATAAAGTCACCAGTTATGATTTATATTTGTTTAGATTCATTCTTGGGTTTTTTGGTCACATGCACAAACCAGGATAATCCAGCAAACCTTTTTTTAATTTTTTTTTTAATTAGAAATTGGATCCTATCTTAATTCTTTTGACTTATTAAATGAAAAGCATCAGAAAATTTATCACAGATCACCACTATAGCATACCATTACACTGAAATCCACTTTAACCATCAAAAGGATTATTTGTCCATTAATGGCTGACAGCAATGAGTGTGCATCAAGCACTTAAAATTTCTGCTTCCTTCTTACTGTCAGCAATGACTTCATTCTGAACATTTTGCCAGTGTAGAATTATTCAGTGCAAAAAACACTTTCCAATACTTGTCCAGCAGTTGCTGCAATCTATCATCACAGCATATGCAAACTACTGCATTTTAAAATGTTTATAGACACAAGTGGTCTAAATCTGTGCTTCCCAAGAGGTGCCTAAACAACAGTGAATCTTTGTGTTCTAAAATCCTTGTGGTTACAACAAATATTCAAAATGCAGTGTACATTTGGTATTATACCGATTGGTTTAACCATTTTTCTGAGACATGCCAAGAACCCTAATGGTTCTTTTTTCT